>JAIFZK010000018.1:2110000-2430000 GCA_027481765.1 Tenualosa thibaudeaui
AGCTCTGCTCATTAAAAACCCAGGGGTGGTGGTGCTGGTGGCAAGGAGCTCAAGCGTGTAGATCCCCACCAAGCCCTAGTGCCAGACGTCCAGACGTGCAGGAAAGACCCGACAGCCAAGCCTAATTTCAGTCTTGCTTCCAGAAACAACACAAATGTCTCACACTGGCCACTTCTTGGAACTCACGATTAGACAGCCCAGCTTTCGCACTTCACATTCTCCCAGAATGCACTTCACCTTGCACTTCTCCTTCAACCAGCTCAGCCAGAAGCCCCAGTGCTGCCGTGTGCCTTTCCTGACACAAAATCCCTATAGTTGGCCGAGGAATGCGTGACTTGTGGTGGTCCGGTGAGGAAGGGGTTAAGAGCCGGAGAGAGTGGAAACAGGGGGTGTGGGGTGTTTGGGGTGGGCGGTGAAGGGGGTGTGGGGTGGGGGTGGGGGGTTACTTGAGTTGATAGACTCCAGATGTGTCCATGCGATAAGCTGAAGACAAGGGGCGTGTTTGCATTGTGAGCTTAACTCAATCGTATCTTTTGGGGGGGGTTCACGAAAGCAAGCGGGGCTTGCAAACAAGCGTGCCTGTGAGCATCAAAACAGGCGAGCAGGAATGCCAATCTAACACAAAGACTTCCATATCACCAAAACATTGTGACCGCATAAGGAGGAATGACAATAGATCTGAATGTATTCCTTTGGATCAGCTCTCCCTTTCAGCCTAGTGCATGTCCTGCCTCCTAGCTCACACAAGAAATCCTTTTCATTTCTGGCTGTTTTTGGCTTTCCCTCATGAACTTTGCACCCTCTTCTCTCTTTCTTTCTTGGTCTCACCCTCTTTGCTCTATTTCTCACCCCTACTCACGTTCCTGTCTGCGAGCTGAAATCCACCCACGGGATGAATATTCACACATTGCCCATCATTGTGCTGCCATTCAGAGATTTTGTATGAAACAGTGTTGTATGCCAGACGGTTCCCTGTGGTAACATTGGCCCATGGTCAACCCTCAATGCCGTATTTCCAAACTACTGTCGACTGACTTCGACAGGAGGTTGGGACTATCTCTGGATCTGTTTATGTCTGCTTTTAAAATTTATTTTAGGGATTTATATTCTTTATTGTGAAGCTTCTGTATTTGAGACGGAAAAAAACTCAAACAAGACAGTGACAAAGAGACTGACTATTTCTTTGTCAGTTATTTCCAAACTGTTTCAAAGAAGTCTGGACATCAACCAGGGGAAATCCTATGTGGTTTTAACAGTGAGCACCAGGCATACAGGGGATGCCCCTCAGACATTATGCCAATCCACACACACATGCTAGGCCAGTCAAGTGAAGCAAGTCAGAGGTGAAGACAGTCAGCACATTTCAGAACTATCAGAGGAAGTAGCCTGAACTGAAATAACATGCATGATTTCCAAACATTAATAAGGGATGTTTAATGTGTTTTCTGACAATACTTCTGTAACCCTAACACCCGGGCATCTGGATCAACTTGATTTAAAGAGACTTTTGTTGTTGTTGTTGTTGTTTATCTTAGTGAATTTGAGTTTTCTCACGGAGCACTTGACATTGTCATTGGTGTCTTGACAGTGTCTTGGTTTTGGATAATTATTGGATTTTTGGAATTTGGAATTCTGTTTCATAAAACAGATGTTGTGTCATCCCTAGTCTGCTGTGGTTTGTGAAATTTGTCACAGTTTTAGAATAATATTTAACTTCTCAACTGAGTTTCCCAAGGCTCTATATTTGGAACCCCTCTTCCATAACATATGCTTTGTGTTGTGTTGTGTCTCTCTGACCACCTATTAACACCAGGGAAATAAGGAACTCATGCTGGATAATTGCAATCATGAGCATAGCTGTTTTTAGTTCTGTTTGCTTGAGCTCTCTTGACGGAACATGTTTTCGGTCCACTCTTCCTTGAGTATGGGTTGAAGGTTTGAGAGCACACATACTTGAAAACAGTCATTCCATCTTTCTTTCTTGGCATCATACCTTGCCCTGAAGCAGACACTTGAAACACAATAATCTATAATCTACTATAATCTATAATCACAATTAACCCAGGAAATGTTACTCTTCAATAAAACTATCCAAGGCTATTTTTGTAGGATGCCCTTCTCCCCACCAGTGCGTTTGCGTAGACCACACTTGAAATTATAGCTTGCCACAGAGAATGGGAGAGAGACTCCTCTAAACTGGCCTTGATTATTGCACTGGTCTTCACAATTTTTTGGTATAGATTATTGGTAAGGTGAGGCAGGTTATCCATTGGTTTCCTGCCTTGTGCTTAGACCAGTCTTGCTTGTGCTCATTGTTGTTATTTTGCTATTAAGATATGCAAACTTATGGAAGTATCTGCTTTCATAAAATATCTCTCCACAATGGTATGTGATGTGCATTCTGAATATTCTTCACAATGGAGTTTGTCATTCTTCTCCAGTTTCAGCTTGGAAAAAATAGAATGGAATTTTTTTCCCCCTATTTTTAACCATCCAGATGCACAAGAAGGTTTTCACAGTGCGTGGTTAATCTGACAGGACAGAGGAAAGAAAATAAAGAAAAATAATCTGTGGAAGGTGCAGGAAAGCAGGAAATTAGTAGAAAAACAAAAGACAGGCAGATCCTGGTTTCCTGTTTGAGGAGGAAAGGCTGGAGTAAGTTTTTGGGGGCCGAGTTACAGAGACCCCATTGTGAGTGAGTGCATGTTGGGGAGTGGGCTGGAGGTGGCGGGGGAGGAATAGAGAGGGTTGGATGGAGGGTGAAGGTGGAGGATTGGAGGGGTTGCGGTCACACAGAACTGATTCTGCTCATGCCTGCAGCCCCCCCCCCCACACAAACCCACCCTACCTACCACCCCACCCCACCCAACTCCAAGTCTGCACGAGAAAAAGCAGTCCAGAAAAAAAGAAAAAAAGGAAACTGTAAAAATAAACGAGAGAGGGCCTCTGTGTTGGAGACGCCAGCGAGACAGGAAATGACACGCGGCACAAAAATGGTCTCTGCTGGCCTCTGGCAAGACTAAGGTGCCAGTTAACCGTTCAGACCCCTTTTGGTTTGGGTTCCACACACACACAAATACGCATAAGAAGAACAACAACAAACACAACACGCATATAAACACACAGACAAAAAATACCAGAAACAGTCCCTCACATTGGATGCTCCGAAGAAAGTGTGAGGACATCTATTTCTCTCTCACCCTCTCTCTCCATCTTTCTCTTGCTCTCCATTTTTAAAGACCCCCACCCCCCACCCACCCCAACCCACACACACACCACCACCACCACCACCACCCCACCTCCACCTCCTTAATGGACTGCAACAGGAAATTCTTGATTCCCGTCTGGCGATAATGAGAGGCCATTCCTTGGCCTCAGCCATTCTCTCTGTGCTCCCCGGGGCCACGGTCTGAACAATGTCACCGGAGCACTCCAGCCCCACGCTCCCCGCACTCATAATAGGAGCACTCCAAACGCACTAGTGCTGGTGGTGGAGGTGGAGGTGGAGGTGGAGGTGGTGGTGGTGGTGGTGGAGGAGGTGGTGCTGCGGCTGCTGTTGCCGACCGTTGATGGGGATGGATGTGGGGCTCTTTGGTGGATGGAGCAGTCGTCTTCATATACAAAAAAGCCCTTATGATGGTTGCTGTCTGCCTGCAGCAGCTCTTGTTGCTATTTCACTTTGTGTGTGTGTGTGTGTGTGTCTGTGTGTCTGAGTGTGTGTGTGTGTGTGTGTTTCCCTCAGCCTCCTTCACTCCCATCATCTCTCTACGTGTTCACTCGTAGGCCCCAGGTGCTCTCTCCTTAGCTATAGACATACATGACTCTTCAGAGTAGACTCCATTGATGCACACACAAAACTGGAGTGACTGAAAGAAAGAGAAAGAGAGCGAGAGAGAAAGAGACCATGGATGGAAATAAATGAGGGAAAGTCATTTTGAAACAGCATCAGCTGGTGTTGGACTCCTCTGAAAGAGGCCACAGACCTTTTAAACCTGATTGCCTTGCCCTTGCTCTCATAAAGACCAATTATAGAGCCCACATGCAGGGCAAGGGACATAGGGGTACTGGATTCAACTACACTACTATACCTGAGCAGGAAATAAGTGTTCATTTTTTTTTTTTTTGCTACATACTAAAAATGCTGTTATTTTTGTAGGCGAGTGGGAGAAATAAAAAAGACAGAGAGAAAAAGGCTGAAAGGAAAAAAATAACTTGTCAAATGAATCACTTTGATGTGCATGGAAGGTCACTGAAAAGTCACTATGAATATTTTAAATTCATCAATATTTTCTCATTGAAGGAGTTACTTCACCTGATGCTGTTTTGACAATAGTGTTTCAGAAAGAGTTTTTCTGCACCCTTAGATCCATATCAGTATCTTTTAATGACAAAAACACCAAGCTTTTGGGCTAACAACCTCAAGATGTTTTTTAAGTTGTTAGCATAAGGTGTGTTTGTGCAAAACCTGATGATGATGTTATGTTGTTGTTAGTTGAGAATAGCATTGGGTATGTGTGTTTGTAATCACATGGGCTTGTGTGGAGGCTTGTTTCTGAAAGTCTCTTCTCTCGTCTGGCACTGTTCTCCTTCCCAACATTCCCCAGCTATGTGATAAGAGAGTGTATCTGTGTGCAGTCCTGTTGGTCTTCACACGTCCAAAGCACACACTAGATGACCTCTCCGGAGCAGTGTGTTTTTGGTGTGTGTGTGTGTGTGTTTATGTGTGCCTTCCAAGCCCTGCTTACCTCAGTGCTTGTACAGAGAATTCACACCCACCACTTAAAAGCACATGCTTGACCCAGCACACCCAGCAGCACTGACTAGTGTGTAACTCTCAGCCGACCGGTGGAACAGACTAAATGGACAGTCACCCCTAGATGTTGAATTCCATGTAGTGTTTACCTTTTCACTAATTAGCTAAACCAAAATGGCCCTGACAATCCTTTTTTTAGCGTCCCTGTGAAGTGCGCAGAGTAGTTTGTGGAACTTGCCACCAAACCACCCCCACAAACTGCACTGGGCTCTCTGTGCACAGACTCGGCCGTGGCTTTGAGCTTGTGTGGAACCTTTAGTTTTGCAATGCTGGGCCAGAGTGGAGGAGGATGTGAAGAACAAGTGAGTGGCTGACTAATTGGTCTGAGCCGAGCTAAGCTAGGCTAAGCTAAGTTAGGCTAGGCTAGGCTGTGCAGTGCAGAGGCGACCAGGCGGCAGTGTTGACGTGTGGGAGGAAACAGTGGGTAGAGCCTCGCCTTTCATCAGACTGCTAATGAGGCCCGGGACGCACCGGCCAGGAAACGGCGCTATTGTTCTGTCTGCCCTGGCCACCCTTACCACTGCCACTGCTACCAGAGGCAGTCATATAAACATACACACACACACACACACACACACACACACACACACAGTCGTGCAAAACCACTCATATAAGCATACCATCAGCAGAGCACAGGTACAGACATCCATAGAACACAGTACACATTCATACATGCTAGTATCACACACACACACAGACACACACATGCACACGCACACACACTGACTAACTGGCACAAGCAGTCAGGGCACGCACATATGGAACACCCATTTCCTTGCACGCATGGACACACACACACACACACATATAATAAGCAGAGTCTCCTAGGCTTGTTTGCACGCCCACATGCCCATTTGCACTGGCCTCATAAGTGCATTTACATGTGTGGCCTTCCCCACATGCAGACATACAGTATTCACGCAACTAGTTTCTCAGCCCAAAATATCAAGTCAGTATCAACTGCTGGACTCCCACGTCTGGGCTAGATAGACCGTCCCCTCCTCTAACCACTCTCTCCAGCAGCAGAGCACCTCCTCTTCTTGGTTCTTCTCTCTCTCTCTCTCTCTCTCTTTTCAACCCCTTTATCATACCTAGGCTAGACCTCACCCTCTCCTAACTGCCCTAACAGCTGTAGATATCCTTTTCCTCCTTCTTTTCTTCTCTCTCTCTCTCTCTCCCTCTCTCTCTCTCTTTCTCTCTCTCTCTCCCCTTCTTTTCACCCCCTCGATCATACCACACACACCCACTGACAGCTGTTAGCAGGTTAGCCTTGAAAGCGCATACCGAGCAGATACTGTGAGATGGCGGCTGTCCGAGAGCTGCCGGTTAGTGTAAACTTCCCTCCCTGGGAAGGGGCTGTTAAGTTGCCGCAAACAAATGTGAGAGCCTTTGGCTGGTGGGTACCTCCCTGTCCTAAGCCTCGTCTCACCTCGGACGAGGGCAGCTGCTGGACTGAGTATGTTGTGGTGCTCACTCAGGTGAATGCACTCCGGAGTGCACCGCTTACAGAACCAGCACCAACAATCTCAGGCTAAATCCTAATGCCTAATCACTGGTTGAATCAAGTCTTTGAGGGTTCAGGACTTGGGGTGAAGAAGGACCTACAATTGGATGTAGGCTCTTGTTGCTTCTCTGTCTGTCACACACACACACACAGTTATTTCTCTCACTGACTTTGATAAGAAAATGTTTGGATAGCTTTTGTCAGAAGAACACATGCCTTGAGACTGAGAGTTTTGTGTGTGTAGAATCAACTCGATTTTCCAGTCAACTTAATTCTTAAACTTGAGGGCTGCGCTTAAATGTAAAGGTGTGGAGCACTTAGTAATTCATTGTTAATCTAAGTTTATGAACCTGAAATTCTTAAACCTGAAGAGTTGTTGTGTTGACTAATTCTACAGGCAGTAGTTGACATGAGGACATAGTGTCATCGTCCAAACCAGTCTGTGAGCCTATTCATCATTGACATAGATGTAAATTCTCCATCAGATCAGCGTTTTCTTGCCTCTTTTACCAGCTTTCATATTTAATAATTCCCATATCATGCTCCGTTCTACACCATCACGCACGCATATGAACGTTCTACACGAGGTGCACGCATATGAAAGCCTAAAAGTGTGTGTGTGTGTGTGTGTTTATGTGTGTGTTTTCTTCTCCAGTCCTTTCAGTAGCCTTTGCCAAGAGAGATGAGAGCCTTTAATTCGCTCATATTGAATCCATTTTCAGATTTCACTCTGACGCGATCAAAAATAACCCACAGATCATACACACTTGGATGCATGTCAAGAGTACTGTTGAAGCCGTCTGAGGGCTGTTGTTTGGGAGGGGATGGGGGTAGATGACTCCTAGTTTTGACGGTATGAGGTGATGTGGTTTTGAAAAAGGCCCATATCTGAAGTCATTCATCTATAATGGCAAAAAATAGTGGTTCCAGAATGTTCTCTGCGTCAACCCCCTTTAATGCTCCAGTTCTGGTAGCAGAAACTGAGATGACATCAACAAGGTTAGAAATATTACCTCCCTACACTTTGAAGGAGACAGGGCAAAAAAAGTTAACCTCTTAAAAAACATACTGACCCTTTGAATGTCATAGGCTGTCGGTAAGGAAATCTCTCCAGACTTATCCATTGGGAACCATTGGCCTCATGCTACAGAAGAACGGACACAACCCCCAACCAACCCCCACCCCCCAACGTGTTCTGTACATTCGCTTAGCTCTCCTTTGCTGTAGCCATTTGTCTGATGACCTGCCCTAACCTTTATTCCCACCTCACCAATAAAACTCTTCCCTTGACTTTCAGAGGTTAACTTTCAGGCTGCCCTTCTGGAGATGCAGGAGAGCAAGAAAGAAAGAGAGATTGAGAGAGAGAGAGGGTTGGAGAGAGAGAGGGAAGGGGAGAGAGAGAGAGGGAAGGGGAGAGAGAGAGAGGCACAGACAGAGAGAGGGAGGGAGGTCAGTCAGATAAGTGTTTCAGCACATGGCTGTAGGAAAGCAATAGAGAAAGGCCTGGAGAGGAGGGAGCTGGTCGCTCTGAAACGAGATCTTCAAAGCCAGTTTGAGAAATTAATATTTATAGTTTGGCTTGTGCTGGTGTAACTTTATCGTGGGAAGAGGCGTTTTAAAAACCGAGGGTAAAAAAAAAAAGCCTCTTTCTCAACTGCTGTGAAATTCCGTTAGGGTTTTGGGTACGCTCCTGTGTTTGCATTGTTGTGAGCTCCAAGACCAGGTGGCACCCCAGGTTACCTTTCCAGACCTTTTTCAGATTCAACAGCGGTTCCCATCCCATTCCAAATAAACATTGAAACATAGGGCTTGTGGTTCGGTCAGCCCCTAACCACAAAGGACGGAAACGTAGATATTGAAAATAAATTCTTGCCCTTTTTTTATTTCATGTGGGTGTGGGAATGTTGATTTAAATCCTGACCTGTCTGGCTAAAAAGATCTACCAGTATCACCATCAAAAGGAGCTTGATCACTTCTGTGTCTTTAAGGTGGCTTTAAAAAAACAAAAGTAATATGGATTGCCTCATGCAAAAACAAAGATATACTAACATTCTCCACAAAGTGACATGGACGTAGTTGCAACAACCTCTTTGCACTGACTGGTTTTAATGTGGTTTGGTTTCTTTGTGTTTCTTTCACCAGCGACCTCAAGAACAACCTCATCAGTACCATCATGCCAGGAGCCTTTCACAGTCTGACAGCACTTAAGAAGCTGTAAGTCAAGTCTGATCCTGCACTACAAATCCCATACTGCACTGCATGCATGCATAATAATCATTGGCACAGTGTTATTTGTTTACATTTAAGTTGTTAAAGGTTAGTTGTAATCTTAGTGTGAAGGCTACATTAAGTCCTATTAAAATGTTCTTTTATTTGTTTTGGGTGCAAAGTGGACTGTTTTGAGTGTTTTAAAACCTTATTTTATGTGAAATTAAAATATTGCCAGGGTTGTGGGAGTTTTTGTTTTTTTCCACGTTGCCAAGTTTTGCCTGGTGCGTCATGAAAATCTCGCTGATCTCTCTCTTTGTGACAGCCACAGAAGGTAAACAGAGCGAGTGGGAGAACACAAGGCAACGGCACAGAGACAGACACAGGGTGGCCTTGCTTGGGTGTCACTTTATAAAGTATGACTTCATGCCGTGAATCTCTAGCATAATGGTTGTAGTGAATCACCCACAAAGCAGTGGCAAGGTTGGCCAATGCCGCATGTTCCATGTACGTTCAGGCCAACATTTGAGCTTGTGTCAGCTCTAATGAATGGTTACAGCATGTGCCATGCCATGTTTATGAGCGAATTAGGGCGACTTAATGACAGAACATGTCGAGGAAAGTTGTACTCATGCAAGACTTATGTGGAACAACATCGGCAGGAGCAGAAAATGCCACTGATCTGTGGGCTGATTGTCAGGATCTGGGTATGACTTCCCTGACCACAACAGGAATTAATATACAAGAGAGTGTGGGACTCCAGTTCTTAAGAATATATAGTTTGAAGAGAGTCAGCAGGTATAAGCCTGCAAAACTGTATGTGTGAACTAGTAGAGTTGGGTGCTAACAACACAGAGGTCATTTGTTTGCTTACCAAGGAAGTGTGAAATGAATGAATGTGATTTTTGTTCGTAGTTCAAAAATAAGCTGCTGGATGGGATATCTATCTATCTATCTATCTATCTATCTATCTATCTATCTATCTATCTATCTATCTATCTATCTATCTATCTATCTATCTATCTATCTATCTATCTATCTATCTATCTATCTATCTATCTATCTATCTGTCTATCTATCTATATAAATAGTTGAATGGTAGCAGTTGCACAATGCTTACACAACATATGGCCCAGTAGCTGTGATTTATGTGATTTATGGCCCAGTCACTGATCAGTATGAAGTAAATACTTCCTTTGAGTTTTGAGGGAGCATTCAGCATAGCCACAATACTTTAAGGACAGGAGTGGAAACAAGGTCTTGTATGTTGTGATGTAAACAGAGGCAGCAAGTTGTCGTGGTCATGGAGGCCAGGACAAGTAGTCGCTGTAGCGGCCGTCTGTCTGGTTTGTCCTGAAGCGATGAGTTTCTGGTCCCTGTGGGGTCACTTATGACATGACGCGGCTGTGCTTTGTCGCCATTCAAACCGCAGAGCCGCGTCGTTGTCGCTGATGTTTCATTGGATGTGACAAGCCGGTCGCCTCCCCAGCCATTCTCAGTGTAGTTATGCCATTTTGGACCGGCAATGCACAGTTTTGGTCAGCATCGTGGTCCCATCTCCGTGTGAGAGATGCAATGTTTTTTTTTTTCCGCATGCCTTTTTTCCCCTTGTCTTTCTTTCTGTTGCTTTTGTGTCTTTGCTTTTGTGTAAGCAAAGAGATGAACATATGTTTCAGCTGACTACACTAGATTGACTAGATTTGAATTAATTATCTGTCTGTTTTTTATAACTGTGATTTCCCAAAGTTAATACACTCATTTTGCAAAATACCTTCAGCTTTGAGGTTAGTACATGGGTGAGGACAATACTTGCAATGCAATTTTTTTTCTCTCTCTCTCTACTTTCTCAATACATCATGATCAGTTAATTCATGGGTGCAGTTAATAGATGGGTGCAGTTAATGCTAGGTTTATTTTTTTAAAAAATAGCCTAAGACACAGTTTGGACATGGTGTGGTTTATACTGTATAGTCATATATATATATATAATTATTTTTATATTTAATTTTGTTTTACAATGTATTATTTATTTATTTATTTGTTTATGTATTTGATCTATCTATCTATCTATCTATCTATCTATCTATCTATCTATCTATCTATCTATCTATGTCCCAGAAGCAAGCTTAGAGTTAATTAACTTGCTCAAGGGCACTACAGTAATAGTTAGGAATCAAACAAAAAATGTTCTGGGCTGCTGCATGCTAGCCCGACTCCTTAGCCACTGGCCTACCTCTGCCCTGTGGATGTGGATTCCTGCGGATTCTCAATAATAGTGCATCGTAGTTCTCTCTTAGGTCTCATTAACATATAATGTTCTAGCATTGTACTTTAGCATACAAGATGTAAGCAATCGGTTTATAAATACTAGTACACACAGACATGTACATAATATGCCTTTTTATCACTGACCATCAGAGGGCTTATTTTAGGATAACAGTAGACAGCAATAGAATAATTCACTCTGATAACACTCAGGCTACACATAGAGATGCAGGCATTTGTCCAACTGGAGTCATTTGAAATGGTTGTAGAAAGGATGATGAGAGAAGGACGTAACTCAGGAGTAATGGAAAAGCTTCTGTTTGGCAGGAAATTCATGTGTTTAGGTTACTGTTCATTTTTATGGCTTTCTGCTCTTCTCTCAGGGATATGTCCAACAACCGCATCGGCTGCCTGACACCAGACATGTTCCAGGGCCTGTCCAACCTCACCAAACTGTAAGTCTTTGTAAACATGAGACAAGCTTGAGGAACTGTTTACTAAGATAACAGACATTTATGCTCATATATTAAAGTGACACAGATGTTTGTTTCACTGGGTCCATGGAACATGTCACAATGACAACTTTGTCTGTTTATTTCGTTTTTTAATCTTTTTGCGCTGTGTGTCTGGCTTTTAGAAACATCTCAGGCAACATCTTCTCTTCTTTGGACCCGAACGTCTTCCAGGAGCTCCCCTCTCTAAAGACTGTGTGAGTAGAAGTGACTGAACGGCCCTGTCATCCCCGTAAGCTCCCCCTGGCATGCTCCGCAGGAAAGAGCAGAGATATCGTGGCCTAATCTCAGCATCGCGTATGGCCCACATGCAACCTGGAAAAGAAATGCAAACACAGTATGCAGACGTCTCCCGTCAGTGGTGTTGGTGAATGTGAAAGGGCATAATTTAACTTCTGGTAAATAGTGCTGGCTCTCAGTCATGGATGGCAGGCTAATCCTCGTAATGTTCCACTGGGGAATATATCTGATCTGCTCGAGCGAACGCTGTGACTCAGAATGAATGTGTGTCTCCCGCTTCAGCCGTAAACGAGTGGTGAGTTAAACCCTTCTTGTCTGTTCTACTTCCTCTACAGGAACTTCAACTCGGAGTTCCTCACCTGTGACTGCGGCCTGCGCTGGGTTCCAGGTTACTTCCGCACCAGCACCGCACGACTCGGGGACGAGACCCTCTGCGCCTATCCCATGAGTCTCCGTGGCAAGCCCCTGCGTGACCTGAGAGAGAGCCATCTGAGCTGTGGTGAGCTGGGAACATACAGCAAAACTAATCATTTTAATGGCAGACACACAAAACTATTGCATTTCCCAATATTCAGTGGACAGGATGTGCATTCCTGCCTGTGAAGTGCCATATTTACAATACTAATTATAATTACCATACTTTTTCAGTTATTTCCTAATATCCAAATACAGTACAGTGGATATGTGATGTCATATAAAAGCTAAATTCCATGCAGCATGCATTCAGGAGCTGATTATACTAAGGTGGTGTTGCCCCCTTACAATAAAGACTATAATGCTTTAAGTATTAGCAAAGCTGCAGTTTTAAATTAAGTTTCACTGGACTGAGTTTTACTGAATAAAAAGGAATGCAGCAGGACAGTTTTTGGCATGGAAATGTAACACTTTTGCACTGTGCAAAAAAACAATATCACAAAACTTTCATTATTTTTTTTGGAGAGAGAAACAGCTAGTGTGTGGGGGAACGAATGTAACCTAAAACGTAACTGCTGGGGGTCAGTCTGTAGCTGGCCAAGATGCTTTGAGTGGTGAGAATGAGCTGATCTCAGTCCAGCTGTGTTCCTGCTCTGTCTGGTTCTCTTGGGTGCCTAAAATGACCCCTCTCTGGTTTGGATCAGGTTTGGATATGATATCTATTCATTTGTGCCTGATACACCTCACACCCCCACCACCAGTATTTGTACTGGATGCAAGAGCTATGACTGCCTGTAATACCAATTCCTCTGTGGTTTATTCTTATGAATAGATGTTCCTTGCCAATCCCCACTAGCGATTTATTTGAGAATAATAATAACAAAAAAAAAAACAGTATGACAAGGTTGAATAATGATAGGGCAACAAAAATCCCCAAAAGACAGGAAGCATTTCCTCCCCTGTTCTCCCCCGAAACACACAGACCAAACGTTGACAGAACATTGACCAAACTCTCTCTGTACTCTTCTAGATGGGGCCCTGGAGCTTCACACACTATCGCTGCTGCCCTCGCTCAGGCAGGTGGTTTTCAAAGGGGACCGGCTGCCCTTTCACTGCACCGCTGCCCTGGTGGACAAACTCACATCTCTGCACTGGAGCCACAACGGCCAGCCCGTCAGCAACGAGCCCCAGCGTGGCATTCACCTGGAGAGCAGCGAGACACACGACTGCACCTTCATCACCAGGTACTACAGGAGCTGCAAGAGACCAGACACTGGGACATACCTCTTTTATTACTACTACTATTACTACTACTACTACACATACATACACACACATACGAGCACACACACACACACATATACATGTATGTGTGTGTGTGTATATATATATATATATATATATATATATATATATATGTATACAAACCCACACTGTCTGTGTGGGTGCAGTTTGAGACTCACTAATGCACTTTAGGCTTTGACAGTGTTTAATCCCTGTTTGGAATAAAGGCTCTTGGAACGGCTACAGAAATATGCCAGGAATGTTTATTACGGGACATGTGTATGTGTGTGTGTGCGTGTGTGTGTGTATGTGTCTGAGCACGGTGTTAATACCTGAATGGCACGTTGTGTGTCATCTCATCTTCAGTGAGCTTATCTTGTCCAACGTGGACGTGGACGCCAGTGGTGAGTGGGAGTGTGTGGTGTCCACTGGTCGCGGTAATGCCTCCCGGATCGTTGAGATTGTGGTGCTGGAGAACAGCGCCTCTTTCTGCCCTGAGGAGCCCGTCACCAACAACAGAGGGGAATTCAGGTCAGTTGGGAACTATAGGAACCCTTGTCTCTAGCCCCTAAGGTAGAAACCATAGCCATTTCTTTCTTTTTGCACATAGCCATTTCTTTCTTTTTGTGTGTGTATGTTTGTATGTTTTATATTTGGTTTATGGTTTTGATATGACAGTTAAACTATGTATTTAATTAACAATGTAATTAATTAGTATTTCATATTTCATTGTCCTGTCTTACAACTAGTATGCTCCTTTGGTTCAACAGACAGAACAAGAGTTTAGGAGCACCAGTGTTAGAGATACAAAACACTGCTGGAAGAAACATAGTAATTGAGTAATTGAATTCATTTGAAATGTATATTACCCCAAATTTATTTTTGGCAGCAAGGTGGAAAACAGGATTAGAGTTGAAAACTACTCAAAGATAACATAAAGCACTGTGTGGAACTTTTTTGTATACACATGCTGTCCGTTGAACCAAAGCATTGACTATTGTTTATTGGCTAGTTTCCCTGACTAATATGAATATATATTGTGTGCTGTTGACTGAATGGGGGACGTGTTTGAGCTCTGATCTCTGTACTGACAAAACTTGGCTGCAAGTTAGCCTGTGTGGCAGTAAGTGGAAATTCAACTAGACTTCAGCTTGATTAAAAACAGCAATAGAACTCACACAAACATGCGCTACACATACACACAGTCTGTACTCACAGGCTAACACAGAATCAGACACACATCAGGACCAATAATGTATGAATGTGTGTTATTTACATTGTTTTATTTGGAGCATGCCATTTTTATTTGGCAGAGGATGTAGCACCCACAGTGAAAATGACTCTTCTAAAATACAATATTATATTAAAATAATAAAATATTACCAGATTGAGCATCCTTTAAAAGTACCCAACAAGAAACTTTTATGCTTGATTGAAAGAGACACCATACCAAAGCTTTTTTAAAGACTAATTTTTATTAGACTCATGCACACAGTAAAACCAGAGAAGGTAAAAGCGGAGCGAGAGGCACAAATGTTTGTTAAGTTCTGTGTTCTTTTTTCACAAGGGGAAGGGGGGAAATCCCCCTTTATGCAGACCAGGGTCAAGGACTCATATGCTGATACAGATCATTGAAAAATTATATTGTGATGTTATCTGAACTTTTCACGTTTGCTGCCATTGTAAGGTATTTTGTTGCTCTATCTTGGGCAGCATTCAATGATTTTTGATAAAATTGTGAACATGTACAGACCTATGAATTTTTCAGTGCTGGAGTATTTGAATAGGACTCGTGCTAATAAGCTGTGACCACCTGACAAATACTCATCAGTGGTTTACAAATTATGGGATTGGACTGATGGATAGCCGGAAAAATTTGGGTGGGCGGAGTGGCTATCGTTCCGCTCCTGAATATCGTTCCGCTCCTGAGGTGCCATTGAGTAAAGCACCTACTCCCTAACAATTCCCCCAGGCGTCATAGTGGCTGTATATGTGTGTTACAAATCACTGATGGGTAAAATGCAGAGTAAGAGAGATCAAGAGATCAAGTATAATATACCGTACTATAATTATATGCTTAATTTTGGGAACCTTCTGAAATCCCAGCTAGGTAACAAAACAAATCAGGTTCACCTAAACCAGAGCCATGCTCTATGTTTCATCTTTCAGGTGGCCCAGAACACTGGCTGGCATAACTGCTTACCTGTCGTGTCACACGCTGCACTACCCCTCTCTGGCCACTGGGGACGAGGAGAAGAAGGCCTCACGCTACTGTGACCGTTTAGGCCACTGGTTAGACGGAGACTACACCCAGTGTCACTACACAAATGACATCACCAGGGTGCTGCACACCTTCACACAGGTAGGTGTCATCACATCCTCATCAAACAGGTTTTTACCAGTCAGGTGAACAAGGGTTGTCTCTGTGCCCTAGTCCCCTGTGCCCTCATCTAAGCAACTTTATTAACCTGTCAGAATAAAGACATTTCTGCAGAGACATTTAATTCCATTCTCTACTTCTAAACTAGTATTGCAGCAAATAAAAAAAAAAAAACTTTCAAGTCAGGTTAATAAGAAATGACAACAACAAAAATCTGCATTCTTTCCAACAGCTAATGATTTGGTCACTTGTATAATAATAATAATAATAAGGTCCTTATTTTCCACAAATCTCAGTGCTCAGATGATAAAATGAATAATTAGTGGGCTCTTCCTCCTCATAAGTCTTGTCTTTGTGTCTCAGATGCCCATTAATGCCTCAAACGCAGTGACGCTGGCTCACCAGGTGTGCTTATACACACTTGAGGCCTCCGGCTTCACGGATGCTGTGGCCGTGCGCTATGTGGCTCAGATGATGGAGAAGTTTATGGAGTATGTCCAGCAGCAGCGAGAGGTAGGCTAAGGGTCACTGAGACAAGCTAGTTGTCTTTAGCAGGGTAATATATTATATGTTCATATGTGTGTTTGTGTGTACATTTTCTTTTACATGTAAGCCCAGTATATGTGTGTTCATGCATTTGTGTGTGTGTGTGTGTGTGTGTGTGTGTGTGTTTGTGTGCTCTCAGATGTCTGAGGTGCTTGTGGAGATGGGTAGTAACCTGATGCAGGTAGATGATCAGATCCTTTCGCGTGCCCAGCGCGAGGAGCAGGCTTGCAGCTCCATCATCCACACCCTGGAGAATCTGGCCTGGCATCAGCTCCACTCCGGCTCCCAGGACCTCCTGCTGGTAGGCCTCACACAGACCCCTCACACATTGCCTCCCCATTCTCCATGAGCCCCAGTGTTACCACTGTGGACAATTAGGAATGTTCAGTTTTGTATAAATAAAGGTACAAATTGAAAACTAAAATGGTCATTCACGTGCTTAAAATCAGGTTGACTGAGTTGATTTTAAGTTAAAATTTGTTAAAGTAATAGTTGAAATTCTGTTCTTTGGCAAAGTGTTAACTGGCTGGGGACAAGGACTAAATAAATCCCAGTGTCTTCCATGAATCCTACGGCCTGAGCCCTTGAAGAGTCATGAATGAGCTTCATGATGGGCTGATTCATGCCAGTTAAGTCTGAGAGTTCAGGGCTTAGACATTGGGATCCAGCCAGTCAATGTGCATAAGTGGTCTACTATGCTTCTTCCCAGTCTACTTATTTCCATATGTCCCTCTTAGCTTGTCCTCTAATTGTCAATTGAGAGTCTTTCTAGATTCTAGTACAAAACAGTTGCATAGTATGTTGTTTCTTAGTGTGTGCTTTTTAATGTGGTGCTAATGTGGTGGATACTGATGCTTGATTATGCCTTTCATGTCTTTACATTACCTGTCAGGTCTCGCGTAACATTGTGATGTTGGCGCACCTCATTCGTCCAGCGCACTTCACGGGCATGAGCTGCACAGCCTATCAGAGGAGAGAGGGGTCAGGAGTCAATGGCCTGGAGGGTCAGGAGTCACCTCTCGAGCAGCAGCTTCACTTCCGCTGCATGGCCGGGGCACACAACACCTCCCTCAACAACTTCCCTCTGAAGGTGAGGCTGATAAGCAATCCCACTGTCACTGTGCCCATATTAGGTTATGTTGCACCTGGCCTTGCACGAGCGTCCTTAGTGTACTGCTACATTAAGGTAACTATGGGAGATGTCATGAGACGGCTATTTATGGAACACGGAGGTCTAGCTGTGATGCTTCTCCTCACATCTGGATTTCATTTCAGTTTCCCCATAAGGCAGACCATTAAATTCATTAGTAAGATCTAAAGGGCTTTGAAGTTATAAGACAGTGCAGGTAAGGCTGTGACGCAAAGTAGCATCTGCTGTCATGAGCACTACAACTGCTCTCTTTCAAAGGGACTTCTGGAAAAGAGTCCTGTGAATAGTACATTGGATCAGTAACTATTTATATGTATAATATAGTTCTTCTTAATTTTTTTGTCTCTCTTTTTGTTTCTCTGTGTCTCTCGTTTATAGAATTCTTTGGCCTTGGCCTCCGTCTCGCTCCCTCCCTCCCTGTTTCCTCCGGACGCTCCTGCAGACTGTAAACTGCAGTTTGTGGCGTTCCGTACCGGAAGGTTCTTTCCCTTTATGGGGAACTCCAGCAGTGGCCTAGTGGAAATTTTCCGTCGCCGTAGCGTCAACACGCCAGTCATTTTCGTTGGGCTCGGTAAGTGAGCTGTGCCCATGGGTCGGCCATTGACCACAACAACACACACACAGAGGAAACACCAGATAAAGGTCATGACCTCCTGGCCCTTGGCTTGGTATCACTTGAATGGAATGCTGTTCATTGAGACAAAGCATGTGTTCATGCCACAAACAACAAACCTGGCCATCTGCTCCTCCTTCATAAAATGCAGGTTGCGATCAATCATCTCCAAATTCTATTTACAAATCTAATAACTCGTAGCTTCAGTTCTTCAGCTTCAGTTCTTCGCTCTACTTCAAATACGTTCCTGGTAGTTCCTGTGCCCTGCTGGTTAACCTGATTCCATTAGTGCTGATTCTCTGTGCAATGGCTCCTCAGATGGCTGCAGCATGTGGAACCACTCGGAGCCCATCACGGTGTCACTGCGCCATTTGTCTCTGGGCAGTGACCCCATAGCTGCCCACTGGAGCCAGGAGAAACCTGGAGGCTGGAGCCAAGATGGCTGCCAGCTGGTCCACACGGATGCCACCACCTCTACTCTTCACTGCTCACTGCTTAGCAATTACGTTGTGCTCCAGGTAGGACAGCAATTACAGATTAAAAGTGGACTAAGGATTGAGAAAGACAAAAATATTACTCATAATAATAATAATAATAATAGTCCACTAATATTAGTGGAATGTTTATTGTTTATTGCAATATGTTTTGATTTCATTTATTTACCATTTTTCAAATCTATTGTACCATCTCACAATATGATTTCTGATCTTTGTCTTTTTATTTGTGTCATTTCTGCAGCTGTAGTTTCTTTGTGTGTGTGTGTGTGTGTGTGCGTGTTGTGCACACAGTGTTCTCATAAATCACGTCTTTGTAACGATTTAATTACTCTCTCAGGATGTGCCAGACTTCCTGGGTCCATCCCAGGTCCCTGTGGACGTCCTTCACCCAGTGGTGTACACCTGCACTGCAGTCCTACTGCTCTGTCTCTTCACCATCATCATCACATACATCCTCCACCACAGGTATGCTCTGGGCCTGGCGGAGTCCACATGATCATAAATCTGCTGTAGGAATAATAAGCAGTTTCACAGCCGTGCCACTGTCACAGAGAAAAGCACGCCAAACTTGCATACCTGTGGTTAAAGCAGCGGTAGATTTGTTTGTCTAAAACTGCCAAACTGATTTGGTAAAGGCCAAGAGACTTTCCCTGCAAGCACCAACAACAGCAGAGTTGCATAAGCTAGCTATATTTCTAACCGATATATTTTGGTATGACATGAGTAGATGTGATGTGCTGTTGAAGATGAGCTGGTGGCAACATCAGGTGTTTTTAGTTTTCCTTCCCCTGACCATATAGAGTAGTTACCCACTCAACATCGCTGTCAGGTGAAAATTACTTAAGCCCATTTTTGTTCTTTTTTTCATACAATAGTGTTGGTCTGTGAATTTTAGACATATTTAACTCTATGGCTATATGTTAAATATATGTATGTAACTTTAACTGCATGATGTCCAGTAATATGAAAAATGCATCTGTTTTCCAACTCGCAGTAGTGTTTCACCTGACAGCAACTGACAGGCAACTGACAGTAGTGGTAGTAACTTGGCAAAAAACAACAACTCTTGCAGTAAAGTGTTTTTTAATTGAACGGACTTCATACAAAGAGTGTAATGATGTTGAACTCATTACTCAGAATTGTTTCTGTGCCTTTTAAAGCTAGAGGAATTCAAGTGAGATTTCTTGTCAGTCCTGTAATTTTCTGTCTCTGCTTGCATGAAAGCATGGCGACTGTTCAATTGTACATTTAGTTTATTCTCAAGCTTCATCAAAGCAAATATTAGATTACTCTCATGTTCTCTTGTGTACCCTCAAAAGGCCTCAGTTAGTGACTGCAATGACATATTTAAATGTTTTGTCTCTGAACAGAAAATTACAAAAGTCCTCAACCAAATGTAATTTGTAATAAGCCCTTGAATTTTGATATTCCTGAAGTTAGCAAACTGTACAGTATCCCAGTTTAGGAACATCCAGTGGTCTTACTAATAGGTCTTCTCATGCAATCTTTCAGTTCTGTCCGAGTCTCCAGAAAAAGCTGGCACACAATCCTCAATACCTGCTTCCACATCACCATGACTACAGCAGTCTTTGCAGGAGGCATCACTCTCACAAGCTACCCTATAGTGTGCCAAGTGGTAAGTCCTGTAAACCCTCCTTGCTAAATTTGTTTTGGGACAAATTTGAGTATGAGAGTGTAGAGTAATTGAAGCATTGTTCTCTTATTCCCTCTGTCTTTCTTTCTGCCCCCCCCTCTCTCTCTTTCTTTTTCTCTCTCTTTCTGACTGCCCCTCTCTCACTCTCTCTTTCTCACTCATTTTCCCTTTGCATTTGTATGTGTGTGTGTGTGTGTGTGTGTGTGTATGTGTTTGTGTGTGTGTGTGTGTGTGTGTGTGCGTGTGTATGTGTTTGTGTGTGTGTGTGTGTGTGTGTGTGTGTGTGTGTGTGTGTGTGTGTGTGTGTGTGTGTGTCTATGCATCTTAGGTCGGCATTGCTTTGCACTACTCTTCCTTGTCCACCCTACTCTGGATCGGGGTCAATGCCAGGGTCATCTACAAAGAGGCTGTCCTCCGATTGCCACGGCAACCAGAGGGAGAGGTGGCGGTGGCACCCACACAGAGGCCCATGCTCAGGTCAGTGATGTCATCAGATTGACACAGGAAGAGACTTTCAGAGCATGCTCAAGAGGCCTGTGAGAGGACGGGAAATGGCTCTCAAGGACCGTCTCAAATGAGCGTGTCTGCACAAAAATGGACCACCAGTGATATAGACCTCTCTGGTATCAAAGCTCCATTGTCCTGGAAAAACCAAAGCCCATTTGTTTTTTTTTTCTTTCTTTTTTCTTTATTTATTTAATGGAAAACTAGACAAAAAGACAACTTTCTCCAAGGAAAATTTCAGAGAAAGGAGAGAGAGAGAGAAAACTTCAGAGGCATAACTGAGAAGCAAAGAACAGATGCAGAGCCAAATCATGCCAGACTAACAACACACAAAGGTGCATGGGCACCTCCATAAATCTACATAGCAACAGCAACAGCAGCAGCAAGTGTTTTGGGGTGGAGGTGGTGCCATTACTGGCCCCTCCAACACCACTCTCCCACCCCACCCCACCAAAATGCCTTAGCTGTCACATTGAGCTTGTGATCTCACACTGTACTGCTGACCCCTTTACCCCACCCCCACCATGTGACCCACTTGGCCTGCCGGGGTCAGCTCCTGAATGGAGCTTGTCTAAGCCAGGGAATAAATCACACAGACCCCCTGCCCTGCACCCTGTTGCCTGAAGAGCAAACCCCTGGCTGGAAGCAGCAGGGTGCAAGCAGGACCCTGGACTATGGAAGCCCAAAGGGATCAAAATCACCAGGGAAAGAACACAGAATAACAAGCAGAACTTTACAGTATTTCCAAATAGATTAGTATAGACTTTATTACAACAAAAACAATGCCTGAACTACTTCTACTTCTACTTAATTCCCAAACTTCCTCTGCTATGTTTATTTTATCTCACATCAAACAGCCATATGGAATGTTAAAACAGAAACCCTGTGGGAACAGTTATGATGCTAATAATCAAACTCACTTTTAAACGGTCTATATAAATGTGTGTGTGTTTTTTTTACTGTAATATACAGTACATTGCATGATAAAGCATTATCTTTGTACTATTGTCCTGAGGCACACAGTGACAACCATCATTTAGTACATGTAGTAGTGAAAGTGTTGACTCACAGGATGTTGGACTCTATTTCCCAGTTATTTTACACTGTGTGCCAACATCCCTTTTTTCTGATCTTCCTGTTTTCAGATTCTATTTGATAGCTGGTGGTGTTCCTCTCATCATCTGTGGCATAACGGCAGCTGTCAACATGAACAACTACGGGGAAAACATCCCTTAGTAAGTGCCTGAACTTTCTGCCCGCAGGCCATGTGACCCAGGTCACTGCATTCTCATGTTTACTGCTGATATAAGCACAGGCTCTTCCTGTGCGAGCCGGTTTGGCGAGCGGTTTGGGCATACAGAGGTGTCCTTGTGTTCCTGACATAGGCTTAGTCAGACAGCATATGACCCCATTTAACCTTTTTCATTGCCTCTGACCTCCCCACGCAGCTGCTGGTTGGTGTGGCGGCCAAGTTTGGGGGCCTTCTTTGTCCCAGCCGGCCTGGTGGTGCTGGTGACCTGGATCTACTTCCTGTGCACCATCTTCCGCCTGCGGCGGCGTGGCTCGGAGAGCACCAAGGAGTTGGCGGCCTCCTCCATCTCCTCGCCGCTGCCCGAGAGTCAGCCAGCGCTCAGCGGCAGCAACAGCCTCCTCTCCACAGACTCCACGGGAGGAGGAGCTGCGGGAGGAGCCGTGCCACCGGTAGAGGACCAGTACTCGCTGAAGGTACAGTTCCTGGCGCTGGTGACCGTTCACTTCCTGTTCCTGGCATTGTGGTGCTGCGGGGCTATGGCTGTATGGCAGACAGGCCGGGAGAGCCTGCTCTTCAGCTGTCTGTACGGCGTGGCCGTGGTGGGACTGGGTGTGTTTCTGGTAGTCCACCACTGTCTGAGGCGGCTGGACGTGCAGGCCGCCTGGCTTGGCTGTTGCTGCCCGGCCTACCACCGCTCGCGGCCCATGCAGGCCTACGGGCACACCTGTGCCACTGGTGCGGGAAACCAGAGCACCTTGGAGCGCGGCTCACAGCTCTATGTGGGCTGCGCCCCGCCTGGTGAGGCCAACAACTGCTCCTCAGCTCGCTCCTCGTCCACTCCGAGTGGCATAAGCAGCGGCATCGGTGGCCCCGGGCCCTGCAAGCTCACCAACCTGCTCCAGGTGACCCAGGAGAACGGCAACAGCACTGCCATTCGGGCACCCACCGTCACAAACACCAACACTAATACCAACACCAGCACCAGCACGGAGAACAACGGCAAGCCCAAAAACAATGTGCTGCCCAGCCTGGGCTCAGCTGCCCCGGTGCAGCCCCAGAGGAGGAAGACCAGCAGCAGGACTAAAACGGGCAGCGCTCAATACCACCACCGCGGAGAAGGCCGAAGCCACTATCGGCTCAAAGCCCTGCGAGGGGCCGGCGGTGGTGGAAGCGTGGGTGCCCTGGGCCCTTCGGGGCTGGAGCAGCTCGGCCTCTCCCAGGTTGGCCACCACAAGCACGCATCCAGCGAGAATGGCAGCCTGCGCAACCACAGCCACTCCGAGAGCCAGACTGGCCCGCTGTCTAACGGCCGGCACGGCAGCGGTGACCCGCTGGCCACCAGCCCTTCGGACGGCAGTGATGGCGGCAGCAGCGGCTGCCGGAAGCCCTTCCCACTGCTGCCATCGGTGGCTAGTCGGGTGGCCATGCAGCACGGCGCCCAGAGGCGCTGTGCCAGCCGGGACAACCTCAAACTGGCAGCCGCTGCTGAGAGGGAGGCCAAGCGCAGCTCCTTCCCGCTCAACACGGCCATGGGGACGGTCATGGTCACAGGGACAGCTACGGCACCGGCCAGCGCCACGTTGGCAGTTAGCACAAACGTCAACACTCCCAATGGGACCCTAAAGAACTCCGTGCTGGAGCTGGACACGAGTGGCACTGACCACTCCCAGAGTTCTGTGGGCATGAGGAGTGGTGTGTGGAAAAGTGAGACCACGGTGTGACCAATCAGACGTTCACCCCTATTCAAAATGTAAAAACAAACACATGCACCTTTTGTCAATGTCAGCTGACTGTACCTTTCCCTCGGGATACCCGTGTACTTCAACAAAAAACAAAACAAAAAAAAAACATGGAACTGAGCTGAAGGTGAAAAGCAAACATGGAAAAGAATATATAGTTTATGTAGACACAGTCTTTGCCTCCCTGTCATTTAGTTTTCATGCAGCTGTGGACCACACAATGGAGGATGGAACTGTAGGTTGGAGTTGGAGTTTGAGATTTGATGTTTTGCTATGAAATATGCAAAAATGTATGTTTATATGTTTTAGTATCAAGGTATTCCACACCATAGGTAACAGTAAAAGAAAGAAAAAAAAAGCTTTAAGCTAAGGAATTTGTCAGAAAGAACCATTGTACACTTAGCTGTTTGTTGGTAAACTTGGAGTGTGTTTGTTTTGTCTGAATGCTTCACTCTATGCATAAGACAGAGAGCATGGAATTCGAATCAAAGAAAGCCCATTTTGCTATGAGCATCTCCTCTGTGAAGGACATTTTACCTTGTATTTGTGCGTGCAAGCATGCCAATGTGTTTATAAAAAAATATATGTTTGTGTGTGTGTGTGTGTGTGTGTTTGTGTTCGAGGAAGAGAGAGAGAGAGAACACTTAGTGTATATATTCTTCTTAACCATTAAGTATTAAGATGGAGTCAATCCCTCCCCAGCACTGAAAAGAGCTTTTTTGCCTCTTGCAAGCAGACCAAGCTATAAGCATATGGATATTTGTGTTTAGAGTGAATGGGCCTCCACCCTCCACCCTCTGTTGAATGAATTTGTGCCATTGTGAACTTTGTAAGGCAGGAAGTGGTTGTCTATGCTCCTGGACGGTTCCATTTAGCTGGGAATGTCCGGTTTACTACTCACCAGTAACCATGGCTCACCACTGCCATCTACAGGACGGAAGGCATCACTGATCATGCACTGATACATTAGGAATTGGAGTTTCAAACTCTGTCTTTTTTTAAAAAAAAATTCCTTATGGCTCTTTGATTTATTTTCCTTTTGCTTCCTGGCAAACATGGCAAGCTGCCTGACGCATCAGTCTTTTATCCACAAGTCTATGTACTGGCAGAGAACGTAATTAGATTTACACTCTTGTCAGCATGATTCCTGATCATATAATTGCTTTGCAAACCATTCACAGGATTACATTTTCATGTTAAAATGATCAGGCTTGGGGCATTTATCTAATCAGCATTGTTTCGATTAGTCCACAGAGGTAATCGTTCACTGAACCCTTAAGTGCAGTTGTGATTCATGTGCAAAGCAGCCATTTCCCTATTGTGTAATTATCTGTTTTCACACTTTGTTTATATTTTAATATGCAAATTGATTTTCCAGTCATTGCCTAGTTGGCGTAGCAGAGGCCATTCTGAACAGATTGCTTCAGCACAACACTAAATCCATGTTACAGTACTGCCAGCAGAGTGATTCTGTGTGTTCAGGGACATTATCGTGCCAAAGAACAGTTCATTAGCTAGTAATGAAAACCTCAATGCTACAGTATTTTGATAGTTTCTGTGCCATATTACGTGCCATCCTCTCAGTGTTTTAGTTGGGCTCTCATGTCTCTCTTGAAATTCCTCTATGTTATGTGGTGGCCTGCATCATGGTTCTCCAGTTTGACAGTTGACATTCAAAAGTCACAGTTAGACCACCCAAGCTTTGTTAAGAATCATGAATTCAGCTGCATACTTCAGTCAGGTGGATGTTTGTCTTTTAATGTTTTGTAAAGTGTGTAGCTTTTTGGACTTCTGTTATCAAAGTAAGTATACCTGCCAGTGTTTGTGCGCTGAAAACTGCATTTCAGTGTTGGTTGTTACATGTGTGACTCTTGTAAAATTTTTCGCAAACAAATGTCCAAATTCATCTCACAGTGAAAAGGGAGAAATCAAATTGTTACCTGTATTTATATTTGTATCTGTCATGGCATCGGTTTTAAATAATAGTAAAATAATAATTGTTTATTATTCAATAATATATTTGTTCTAGAAACCCAGACTGTGCCTTATAAAAATCTGATGCGAAATAAAGACTTTCCAAAAGACTCCATTTGCCATTTCATTGTTATGTGGAGATATGTATAAAGTATTATCAGTGTCTGCTGGTTTGCAGCACTACTTTGACTGCTAGTCTGAATAAAATAAGGGTATTCATTACATTTAATCAAAAGAAATTATGGAAGAAATGTGTGACCAGAAGGAATATAGTTGTGATCATCGTTATATAGTTGTAGCTTTAAGTGTTAAAACTTTAAATATTTTCTTCCTCTTGGAGACAAATGATTCCAACATATTCTGAGACAGCCTTCGGTGCGTACCTAGTTATAAAAAATCAACAGAATTAATGATTATCCATTTAATTTATTAATTAAATTTGATAGGCTACGACTGGTGGTGACTTGAACACTTTATTTTGATTTATTTCTTTACAATAACGATATGTAATTGTAGATTACTTTGGCATTGCCATTTCATAGTAGGACTACAAAGAAGTCAATGAACATTGCGCGCAAAGGTTCTACGGCGTGCATGAATTCTCTCCATACGCTTACGACATGTAAATACTGGATTACCTGATTGCCAGGCAGACCAATGGGAAAAGACAGAAATCGTTGGCACCGAGTTGACCAATCAAAGGGTCAACTGTGGTGGAATGGGCAGTACCACTGTATGACGAGACAGGAAGAATTTCAACAAACAAAGGGGAAATTAAGTATCTTTGTGGACAATTTGTGTCCTTATAAGCAGACTTACTGAAAGGAGTGTCACGCTTTTAACTCTTCGGTGATGCTTCCATTTTTTACAGCTAAGATACAAGATTTTTAATGCATGGAGTAAGCATCTCTATTAACGGTCCCCTTCGTCTACTGCGTTCAGGTTTTTTAGTGACTAACGTTAACGGTACAGTGGCAATTAGACCGATTTAGATATCCAAATGTATGACTAATCGGCTTGACATAGGTAAAGAAGCTGTCGACCACAGTGTTATTCTGTACACGCGCCACAGCTATTTTATATTGTAGATTATGAGCAGATAGCCGTTTCCGTAGCAGTTTCGAATGCACAAATTTAATTAATTCACCCATAAGAAACGAGAGTGGGCCATGTTCAGTCAGTCAGCGTAGCACTAATAACTAATACCAGGATACTAGGCCTTAAACATGTGGAATAAAAAAGGCATGGTATGTCACTGTTCTCAGACTTTGAATTAATTTACGCTATAATAGTCATTCATGAATTTTATCACGTAAACCGCTGGCGTTCATAGTAGCCTAGGTAATATATCGGTCTAAATGACTGACCAACTGAACCTTTGATTACAAACTGTCGAGTGTTTACGAGTAATTTCCACATCCTCGTCGTCTACGTCATTGGACTAATCATGCTTTCATGATCCAACCTGCGAAGGAGGAGTCTGTAGGCTACTCTGTAGAATTCCGAAACTACTCGATTTGCATCAAACTCCGACGGGACACTCGGTGTTCTAGTTCGTTTTTAGAACGTTATATTCGAACGCGTTTAGTAATAGGTCTGCGTAAACTCTGTTGTCGTCTTCGTCCCTTTAATAAATAGGTTGGACCCTCGTATTAATCTGACCTGAGGGCCTGGAGAATGTCTTTAGCAGACCAAAGTCAACAATGGTATCCTACAAGTGTACAGGTAACGGTGTTCCAAGCCAGGAGCTTGAGAATCAAAGGGAAGAATGGCACCAACGACGCTTATGCCATCATGCAAGTGGCCAAAGACAAATTTTCAACGTCAGTGGCAGAGAAATGTGTGGCACCGATATGGAAGGAGGAAGCCACTTTTGACCTGCCGCTGTTCCACCATGGCAACGCCGAGCGCTGCACTTTGTATATAATCGTAATGCATCGGGCGCTGGTGGGTCTGGATAAGCTACTTGGACAGGCAGTCATCAACCTTTTGGAGCTCCACGATAACAAGTCCAGGAAGAAGACAGAGTGAGTGTTTCCAGTCAAATGTAAAAGGAGGTTGTATGTAAATAGTGTAGGTAAAAGGGTGTCAAAGACTAATCACCACCTTTGTGTCCCCTTAAACAGAAGTAGTTTTGTGTAACTTATTTTTTTTCCCTTTGTTCTTGACACCTGCCCAGTTTTTACCTACGTGTTAGTCTGGGAAAAGGCCAAGGACACTTTGTTGTGGATGGCAGAGCCATGAAGCTCCCGGGCAACAGCAGGCTTGTGTTACCTGTTTGCCTTGAGGGCATAACACACCATACACTAGTAACAAAAACTGCTCCTCCATATTCCTTTCAGACTCTGATTCCCATCACTCCTCTGTTGACTCAGTGCTGAATGTTTGTGAAATCATCATGTGCAAAAATGTTATGGAGACACACCAAAATATTTTGGCCAGAATAAGAGAAGTTGGTGGACTTAAAGGGGCGTGATGACTTTCAGTTCACAACCCAAATAGACCCACTACATTCTGGAGGAAAATTGTACTTTACTGAAATAGAATATTTTTACATTTTTTCCTGTAGCTCAAAGACATTCAAGGGCATAATGCATTCATAACATTTAGGCCTAATAACTCTAGTTGTGCTGAAGACTGCTGTTGTATTGCTCTTAATATGTTATCACCTGTTCTAATATACATTGTGGCATGTCATACACAGGCGTTCTGACATCCTGTGTTACAGACTGCCTGTGATAACCAATATGGCATGGCACGAGTTCATGCATATAGTGAAATCTATGAATAAAATATGTCTGGACCAACTTGTCAACATCAAAACAACTGACCTTTTTGCACTGCATGATGGTAGTCTTCTATTTATATGTGAGCCCAGAATTAATTTAAATTGTATGTGTTCCTGAAGGCACATCTTGATTGCCCTGATGAAGGCCAGTGTTGAGGCTGAAACGTGTTGGCTGGTTTTGCCCAGTTATGAACTAGCATAATTTGATGATTGTTATGATTTACAGCATTTTTTTTTTAAGAAAAGACATATAATGCCTTGGACTACCTTTTTGAGCACTTCTTGATTGGTTTAAATGGCCTAACCCATGCCACTTTTTCACTCACAAATCTAGGGCCGTGTACAAATTCACATTTTTGAAGCACACAAGCAAAGAACTACAAGAACAGAGAAGCAATTTACTTGCCTATATTTTGAGAAAAAAAGAATTAGGATCACTTACTATAGCTTTTTATTAGCACTGTTCTGCAAGAACTTTTGATCTAGGAGGGGTTTTTGATAGAGCATGATATCAAGAAGCCAAATGCATCCATCCATAACAGAGCTTGCTTGTTTAGAATTTTGGGTTTCTACTGATCTTTGGCTTTGGTGTTTCTTTGGTGTTTACTCTGATGCTTCTGATGTGTCCAATTTGGACTGGCGTCAAGGGCAGTCTTTCATGTGCAAACATTCATCTAGCCCGGCCACGCGGGCACTGACCTCTCACATTCCAACATTCCACTAAGATGCTATTAGACCTGAATCTCATTATAATGAAGTCAAGGAATCACAGTAGTGGACTAGACTCTCCAGTGAAGATGCAATAAAGGAGACTTACAAAGTTAATCGTCTTGAATGAGCAAATAATGAAGTCAGTACATGCCAGTTAAGTCTTTAAAGGTACAGAACCTAGGGTTAAAGGGGGCATTGTGATTCAGCCAGTCACTCTGCTCTGAGTCTAGCTGTCAGTTATATAGTGTGACTGAAAGCAAGATGGTAGAAATGTATTAGTGGGAGTTATGGGGAATGGGTGGGCTTCTGACTTTCTTTTTAACTGCTGAACTTTGTGGATTCCACCTCTCCAACAGAGCTGAAATAGCCCTCCTCAGCACTGACTCTCTTTAGTTGGTGGGACTTGAACCCAGCTACACTTTATTAAATAGGCATTTTAACAAGGCCCCCCGTGGCTTCTCGGGCCAGCCTCTTTCCCAGTGCTTCATCTGGAAGTCTAAATTGGGTTAAACGTTTCATCTGTGTAACCATAAAGTATTTCACCCTGGAAATAGTCCCAAAATAGTTCAGATAAGATATTCAGAGTTTTGGAAATGTGCTGACAAACATGCAAGAAGTTCTTACACCATCTTCTTATGACAAATGAAGCTACTTGCTTCCTTCTCCTCCCTTTCTCAGTTTGACGACTGCTCTGTTGGATTGCCCTGATAAGATAACCAGTCTTGGCTTGGCTACTCTTGGCTTTTTCCTGGTGACCTTTTTATTAGTACAGGTATTTCCCTTTAAGGCTTGCCTACAGTCCGATGGCCTCTTGTGTTATGGCTTCACAGAGAGTTTGACTTGATTTGAATACATCAGGCTATGGTTGGGAGCTCAGCAGTTGAGCAGAAATGTAAATGGCCTTTCATAGTTTTACTTTTTTGTGACTAGCCTAAACATACACACCTATTCGTGCACGTCATAAAATGCACGATGACCAATTCCTAGATACTTCTGCATATTAGGGGATCTCCACAAGGTCTGGTGTGATGTGGAATGCTAAGTTTATTGTAGCCATCCCTCGTCCCTACAAAACAAACTCCCTGTTTCTGCTGCACAGTTTTGTAAACTGGCTTAGATCATATTGAATGCCTTTATTTGGTCTGCCCTGTGAATAGGGGAACAGGGTGTTGTTCTTTGCTGGCTTAATGCCTGTGCTTTGGTTTAGCCCTGCTTGACAGTAAGGTTGATCACCCTTCTAGCTGTCTGACATGGGGTAGGCAGCCAGTTCCCTGTGTTTGCATACTTCTTCTGGTGTTGGCTTTTCCGGGTAGCTGTGCTGCCATAGTCATGGTGTCAGTCACCTCAGCATGTTTGTTATGTCCCCCACCTTAGTGATTTTATGTAATGTCCTTCAGATCAGCGCAGGCTGTTCGGCAGAGTACATAGGTGTGGCATTTAAGGTCTATAAACAAATGACTCCACATTTTCAAAAATAGAATTGAACAAAGTAAGCACACACCCTTTGATAATGTATTTGGGCTTGTCAGTGTTCATTTAAACATGCAAAGCAGGAGACACCATTCTTCTGGTGATTTCTTTTTTTTTTTTCGTTTTTTTTTTTCTTTTGGAATGATTTTGCTCATGTAACACGCTGAACAGGAAGGATTTGAGTGTGAAGATGGGCCCTGTTCTGAAAGCTCCATTCTTACATGATATGCCTGTGACAAGCTGTATAGTTTTGTGTTATCACAGCAGGAGCATGAACTTAAACAAGATTTTTTCCCCCTGGAGCTAATGGCTGTCAGACCAGCATAATGGAACTGTTAAGTATTGTTAATCTGCCCTCATAGAGCAGGGTGTACCAAGGGCGTTGTGCGTCATAAATTACTGCACCGTGTTTACAATACTCCTGCTTGCTTATTTTATCAGTTGCCTTCATGTTCAGTGCAGCAGTTTTATGGCTGCTGTATACAGACTGTTTTGCTCCCCGCTGCATATAGCTACTCCCCCAGTCACTCTCAAAGAGGATTGAATTCCGCCATTTTCTCCCATAGTCGTTAGCATCATATTACTGTCCTACTTGAGTGTAATGTTGATATCCCAGGGCTTGACATTGACACGGAGGGCCCGGTTCTCATCGCCTCTATGCCTTTGTCCTTCATGGAAACTCAGCTGCATGTTTTTTCCAACCCCCTTCCCTTCAATATGGGAAAAAACGCTGAGAAAACATTCTGGTCATGCAACAGTTGAGATCAAATTCCGTACTTTGGTATCAGCCATTGGCATGTCTCAGCTTGGGGCTCGTTCCCACAATACATGGGCTCAGCAGAAGAGAATGTGTTGACAATGGGTTTCAATGGGATAATCAATGAACTATGCTAAACTGAAAAGTTACTGTCTTATCTGATACAATGAGAGTGGAGACTTGGAGGTTTTGGTTTTGGAGTGGAGGTTTTTTTTAGGTTTGGATAGAACACAATTTCTAACAAACACATTTTAGAGTGTTTAAGTTAAATTTTTAAAATGTGTACAACACAGCCTAGGCTGACTCCAAATTTAGATTGACATAAACGTACCAACCAATGCTAACCAAACTTTCATTATAGATAAGTAACAAACCTACCCGGCTACTCATGGATCAAACTTGGATGGAATTTAGATGGAACTTGTATAGGTTATTTTTGCAATAATTTTGTCAAAAGCAATAAATAAATGTCACACACATTTTAGAGAGGTAACATTTTATGAAAGGCAAGAATAATGTATGCTAACCTCATTAATAGAACAGGTAGGACAAGACTGCTGACATCCCTAGGTCTAAGGCCCAGTGTCATATTTCTCGGTAAACACTTCTAGGCATGGAGCCATGTTTAACTACCTACCAACACGAACGTGGTATTAATACCGAGGGTATGTACAGTCTAGTTCCTGTTAGCCCTCTCAGTTAACTGTATTTCTCTTCATCATGGTGAAAATGGGAAGGGTAAAACCATGAGAACTACTAAAACAGGAACACCGTTGTACCGTGTTGCAATATGAAATGAAAGGAAAAAAAATGGGGGTGTGGTTTGGTTTTACGTTTAGCAGACCTCAGGAGAGAGATAAGGAGAGAGATAGGCCCCTGTGCAGTTTATGGAAGCTAACATGAAGGGCTCCCTCCCTACGGTGTGGTGAGGCACACTGGAATGCAGACTTGCTGTTAGTCCCCTTTTTTTTCTTTTGTTGAATTCCTTTTTCCAAGGAATGTTGATTCGGTGAAGGCTGAAGTTGTTCCTGCTTTATTAGAGCAATTTTGGACCCTGCTGACTCGAGGCTCTTGGTCTCTGGCGGCAGGGAGGATGCTCTGTCTCAGACAGCCTGACCATGAAATATTGATGGTATCCTCCTCCTGTGCAAAGACATGTGAAATTGCTACTGACTTTCCATTTGTCATGCTTTATAAAACAAATGTCTGTTCCTTGAGTATTTTGAACAAATTTGGGCCATTTGTAAGGAATGTGGTGGATAATGGTCACATGCTATGAGTTTTTGAGGTTTACCCATCAGAGCTGTATTAGAGTCAAAAGGGTTACTGAGAAATGTTAAAGTAGTGTTGAAGTAGGACTTCTTAATGAAAAAAATATGGCTGTATGGTGGGTGTGTGTGTGTTTTACTGTCAATGTCATTAACGATGAAAGTCTTATGTGAAGCAGGCCTACAGTAGTTATTTCAGCAGTAACTCTTTACCACAGTAGTGAAGAACACTATTGATTGTCTGTCTCAATCTGTGCCACAGAGTAAAATAACGGACTAAAGCCTACACTAAAGTGTTTCAGTCAAGTCCCTATCATTTCTGATGCTTGAAACTGATATGGGCTGCTGATAATCAGTCTTCTAATGTCAAGCTCCACCCACGCTTCAGTTTTACTCACTGCGTGTGTGTGCGCATGCGTGTGACTGAGAATGCTCATGGATTTCCATTGACAAGAAGTTAAAAAAGGTAATGAATTGTTTGTAAACATAGTAGGCCTAATATTGGCATCTATATGTTATTAGCGTTCGTATTTAGGCTTAATGTAATGTTTCCAAATTAAACTTCTTCTTCACACCACTGACATTAGTTATTTTATCATGCTATCTATTTGTTTCATTGGTCACAGCAGAGCAAAACACATGTATGCTTCACTCCCCCTGACCTTCCCTTATCCATACAAACCTGTGTAATTTCTGTGCACATGATCACTGGAGTCACTGGGGGTGAGAGTGTGTTTTGACAGCAATGTTGTTGGGTAATTACATGTTTTGTTATGATTATGAAAAGTGCTCTCCAGAACAGGCCTACCATTCCTGTGTGAGCTAGATGAATGCTGATTGTATTGACCCGGGGAGGAGATCGGTGTAGAGGCAACACAAAGACTTAATTGTCTGTTTTTCTTTATCAGCTGGCAGCCTTGTGTAGCCTGGAGCTCACTGGAACGAAGGGCTAGGACCTTCACAGAATGCCATAGAGTACGCTAGTCTGATATTGAACAGGGCACACAGAACTCCCTGTTCTCCTTGTAACATAATTACTCTGGCCATGCAATTATGGACAAAGTGAGGAGGAGTGTAGTCTATTTCAAGATTTGACCTCAAAGCTATTGAGAACATCCATGTTTTTCTCCATTTAATTTTTCTATACCTGGGTGATCTGACAAAGCAAAGGTTGTCATTGGAGACCAATGGAAAAGAGCATGTGCCAGAGACTGGGAACTGTTGTTTTTAAAGTGAATGTTGTTGTGTTAAATAGCATTGCATTTAAAAAGTGAATAAACAGTATATGGTCACTAAACAAAGTTTTAGTCATGTTTTTCTCCTTTCTTCCTTCTCCATCTTCTGTCTGATCACTCTTGCAGGTGGTTCAAGCTGTTGGATAAAAATGGGAAGGCAGACAAAGATCGTGGGGAAGTTCTGCTGGACATCCAGTTCATGAGGAACAATTTGACCGCCAGCATGTTCGACCTCTCCATGAAGGACAAACCTCGGTCCAGAATTGGCAAGCTGAAGGATAAGGTCCGGGGAAAGAAGAGTGATGGCTTCTCTGACTCAGCGTCTGCCATTGTGCCTTCTGTCAGTCAGGTGCTAACAGACAGCGATGGGGAAGGAGATGCCCAGTCAGAGTCTCCAGGCACAAAAAAAAAGTCCAAGCTCAAGTCTCTGTTTGCTCCCAAGACCAACCTCCACCGCAACCATTCCCAGTCCATGTCCGTCTTGGGCACCCTCCCAGAGAAGAACTCTTCTCTCAGTGGCAGTCGATCCTCTGGCCTTAACGTGGATTCACCTGATGGTGAGCATTTCCTCTTTGTAGCTGACATTAGTATCATACATAGCTCTAACAGATTGTTGTGTCAGAAAAATAAAAGTTAAGACATTGATTTTTTTTTCTTCTCAACTTACCTTTCACAGTGAAAAGGAAGCTCGGTCTCGGTAAGTTAGGTCTTGGTCATAAACGCACAGGAAGTAATGACAGCAAGGTGTCCCAGGGCCCCTTCTCCTTGCTTGGTCGATCAAAGCAGACCGCCGCCGAACAGAACACTGTGTGCATTAATGGCAGCCACATCTATTTGGAGGAACACGAGCGTAAGACAGGCTCCACCCTCAGCCTGAACAGCTCAGGAAAGGGCTCCGTGGAGGACGTGAGAAGACAGCACGAGCGCAATATCTCTGACGCATCCAACGACTCTTTCAAGGCCCTCACAATCCCCAGTTACAAACCAGAGGCGCAGGAAAGGAAGACCAGTGTGCAACAGGAGCACCTTAGGGAGGAGGAACAAGAGAAGGAGTTTGAGGCCAAGAGACAGGCCGATGAGAAGCTTAGACTGGCAGAGGAGAAACGTCGACAGGCAGAGAGCAAGAGAATCCAGGAGATGCTAGACCGGCAGGAGGAGCAGGAGAAGAAACGTGTGCAGGAACGTCAAAAGAAGATGGAAGAGGAGGATAGGAGGAGGAAGCGGGAAGAAGAGGAGCACAAGAAGCTGGAGGAACAAGAACGGCGAAGGCAGGAGGAGGAGGCGAGGCTAGCGGAGGAGCAGGAGCGGAGGAGGCAGGAGGAGGCCCGGAGAACCGAAGAGCAGCGACACCATGAGGAGACAAGGGTAACGGACAGGCTCTCATCTCTGTTTGGCCTCGGGAGGAAGAAAGAGGAGAAAAAGGAGGAGCAGCAGCATCCGGTTGCTGCTCCTCGCCATTCCCTCAAGGAGCTTGACATCCCAGCCTCTGCAAACCCTTTTGAGGAGATCTCACTGACCCCAGATCAATCCACCACTGTCCAAGGCCCAACGGAGGCCCAAAGAGGAGTCCTCAGTCCCCACGCCCAAGGCAATGGCTTCCCCAGTCGTACAGCCAAAGTCTCTGCTGTCAAGCCAAGGTGAGTGTCTCTTTCAATGCCATGTATGTTGAATGGTGTTTTTTTTTCATGTAGCAAGGACGCACTTAACTGTAAACCTGTACAAGATGTTGCTCCATGAAAGGTAAGTACAGTCATCTTGTGATGCAAGTTAGTCACGTGGAGGGCACCGTGGGGCTGAGAGTTGCTGCAATCAAATCCTCTCAAATTCCACTCTGCTATCACTGTGATTTGCACCTTCTTGGATCAGTAAGATTCACCTCATATTTACTGAGTAGAGGTGTGCTTTGATTCACAGTGGGTCACAAGCCTTCTCTGTCTTGTCTGAAAACAGAGAAGTGCAATGCTTTTTAATAACAACTAAAGAGATGTTTAAAGGGCCATTTCCAAGATGGTGACAATTGCTGAGGCATCTCCATTCATTTGTCTCTTCATGAAAGTACTTATTTTACTCATTTGATAAAATGATTTGATTGTAGTAAATGAAAAATAATTGCAACTACCTGGGAAAAAAACAAACAAACAAAAGAGACTGAAACATCAGTAGGTATGTATCAGCAATGGCATAAATATTTTTTGGTCCATATTTAGGTGGTGCAAACTAAACCATAAGCACCATGCACCGTCACCTAAGCACATTTTCCTGTCATACTGAATCAGCCACCAGGTGTCACAATTACTTCACTCCAGCAGAAGCCAAGCACACTCTTGTTTCTGTCCCCCCTCCCCCACAGCACTCAGTCCCCACATAAACAACAGTGTTTTTTAATTGAATTTTATTTTATTTTATTTTATTTTATTTTATGTTCTTAATAATATTTTCTGTGATTATACAGCTTGTACTAAAGACCCTTTTCACCTAAGTGGAAACGGTGGGGAATACAGGTGTGAGCTTAAAGTGAATGGCCATTGATATTCTGTCTTAATGCATGTGATCATAAGATTGCACCAATATATTCATTTTTTTCCCTTTATAAAGTGTTCTCACACTGGCTTGATACTTCTCTAATTCATACAAAAATCATACACCTCCTCTTTCTTTTTTGACTTCACTATTTCATTCTTTGCCTGTTAAGGCCTGATGACTATAATAACCCAACAACTGTATGAATGATGACGTAACTGCAAAACACAGACTCTCTCTTTTAATTGTCATGTATTGGCTCAGGCTAATCCATGGGGAAAATAAATGAATCTAATGGCTTAGTTCGTTCTGCCTGGCTAGGGAGAACCTGATCAGACCTGTTTGCTGACATATTTTGATTGGCCCTTGGTGGTGGAACGCAACTGGGCGTGGCTGAGATTCAGTGGTTTTGGTATGGAGCAGAACTGGTTAACAATGGTGAGGTCTCACAGACAGTGAGTAACTTGCATTGTGAGAGCGAAGTTGCTAGTTTTGGGATTCAGGACACATTTAGTCTCTTCCAGTGGCTAATTCGTAGCTTGGATATATTTGTCATTCAGATGGTGAGTCAGTTAATTTTGCTCTATTAATATACATGTTGGAACTCTGGAATAAGTGGTTGTGTGACTGCCCAGTGATGTTTGATACTGGAGCTGTGGTTTGTATAATATCTATTGATTACTTAGCAGGACTATATAGTTCACCATAAGCAACAGGTCAGACGAGGTTGAATCTGTCTAGGCAATATGTGGTCCAACACCATTTTTGATAGTAAAGCTGTGGTAGCATTTGCTAAAATCATTTTAAATTATTTCTTTTTTATTCAATATTTTATTTAAATTGGTGGCCTCAGGGCACCAGTCAGGTACAGACTGCTTACTGTATTTCACTAGAGATGCATGATTGAGTTGTGTAAATACACAAATATGTTGACAAAAAAGCTTTTGAAGTCAACCTGGGAATTGAAATTTATTTAGTCTGATTTTTATTTAGTCTTTTTTAGCCTGGTAACAATTCATTTCAAGCTCTTTGTTTGTGTACTTGCTTTTGTGGCTGCATACGGTCATGAATGGTGTTGGGGCCCTTGGTATTGAGATTGTGAGGGTAGTGATAAAGGTTAGGACTGGATTAGCTAGAATGGATGCTCCATGGTGGGAATTGATATGTAGGCATCTTGTTTTGTTTTTGGTTCCTGGCAGACTTGCAGAGTGGCAGGATCCAGAAACTGAGTTAGGTGATCCTCCTTCCCCGACCAATATTACCGATACTCAAAACCAAGTCCATCAGGTCTCACCCTCCTCCCTGCTCTCTGGGTCGTCTCCCCCTAGTGTCCCCCCAGACTCTTTTGATATGTACTACAACCCTCACTCCTCCATGGCTACCCGGGATCCTTCTACAGCAGGACATCAGCAGGCCCAGATGCCTGCTCTGCCACTTCCTGATTATGAGACTTTGTTTCCCAAGAAGAGGCATGGAATTATGGGACAGGCCCGCTGGGATCACATCATAGCTGAGGTGAATCAGAGACGATTGGAAAGAGAAACTGACATGAGTGGTCCAGAGATGAGTGTTGATGGTCCCTATGAAGAACCTCCAAGCATGAGTCAAAGCTCTTGGAGGCAAATGGAAAGCGAGCAAGAAAGCCCTGAAGCAAGGACAGCGCCTGCTGCAAGACAAGGTCTTCTACCTCCCAAGCCAACTGCTACAGCAACGCCAAGGCAACAGGCAGAAAAGCTTGTTGCCAAACCTAGACACTCCCAAGGCATTGAGAGAAATTCTGTTATCATAGAGCCTGATGTTCCGCAAGAACCACCAGTACCTGCAAGCCGAACCTCTCAGATTTATAGCTATTCTGATAGATCTGCAGAAGTCACACCAGCTGACAGACATATTCCCTCTATCAAACCTAGGCAAAAACCTCCAGCCAAAGAACCAATGAACCTCTCCCAGCCTGAAGTTAATCAAGATAAGAACATGGGTGAAATTGATCTCTTCCCCAACAGTAGTTTTCAGGTGAATGACCCATGGCACGTCCCACAGGGGAATAAAGGTCAGGATGACCTTTTCACAAAGCTAGAAATGGAAGACAAGGGTTTGATTACAGCTGATCTTGACCAAATATTTGAATCAGCTCAACCAACAGATCCATTTTCCAGCCCCTCTCAGAGTGGATCCAGCAGGTCTAGAGAGCAAAAGAAACCCACTGCAACAGAGGTGATCAGTGGCTCCCCAGAGAGTTCCACAAAGAAACGTCGAGCCCTCCAACCGCCAATGAGTCTAAACGATACTAGAAACATGTTCATGGACAGAGTAGGCCGACATTCTGGACGATTCCGGTCAAAGCTTGATGTGAAGGCCAAGGACACTACCCCCACTGAGGAGCCAATATCAACAAGAGCAGAGGAGGAGTCAGAGGGACTGAAGTCGCCTGCACTTGCGTGGGTGTCACCCTCAGATGTGCACCCTGCTGCCACCCAGAGTAGTAATGGAGGGCCAGCATCAGCACTACGCAGGTGAGACATATTTTGGGTGTTGTTTGCCATTGTTTTGTGGGTATGTTGGAGCAGTGGTAACATCACTGAATGGTAATCGTACGACCTGGGTTTGAACCAACCATGGCAAGTCCACGTTGCTTTGAATAGAAGCGTCTGCAAAATGTAAGTCAATAAGTCAATATAAGTCATAACTCTTACTTTAGTTTGACTTGATATTTTGATATGCCAAACTTGAGAATTGTCAAAAGGCTTTCATGAGGAAAAGAGAATGTAGTGTCTGCCAGTGTGAGAAACAATACTAGCACATGTACATATAGAGCATCATAATTTGGTTTTTATGTTTGGTTTTGGTGCTGCTTGCCTTGGTGGTGTGCATAATACAGATTCATTCCCATCATTCCTGTTCACTGAATTATTTAATTATTATGTTTGGGTATTTGGATGGTTTAGGGGCAGAGGTATTATCTAGTTCATTGATGTTTCAAAAAAATTAGAAAAAACATTTCATCCTTCAGACATTGCACCAGTGCCACATTAAAAGTAGTGCATGTGACCTATCAAAACATTTGATTCAGATGGCCCTGCATGGTTGCAACGATTTTTTGCAGACAGGGACATTTGAATGAAATAATGAAGCAGATTAAAATTAATACCCCCTCACTCTCAGCAAACTGACTGATATATATTAATGGAAATTGCAAGACTAGTTGCAGTTATAGCACTCCCTCCCCGCTGTATTAACACCTGTCACATAAACCATGTACTCTATTATCTGAAGTACATAGGTTGCTGGTTAATGTGTAATGTATTTAATTACGAGTAACAACACATTTTTTTATTTTTATTTTTTTTTTAAATGAGATGGTGATTGAGCACTTTCATCATTGGGTCATATTTCCCTTTGTGCCCTGTCTCAGTACATAGACTTCTCTATTGTTTTGTGTGATATTGCAAATATGTTTTAACATTGGGTGTAGCTGTTAAAAGTCAGAAATACTTTCCGTCTTGCACGCCAAGACACACAATGGTCTGTCTTACTCTTTTTAGATCATTGCTGTGACAAAGGTAATGGTTTCTTCTACTCCTCCTGTTTATTGACCAGTCTGACAAGTTTGACTTCTTTTGGTTTATGTTTGTTATACACATTGTGATCCAGCACCTTTGGTATGGAGCAAAACTGGTCTCTTACTGTCTGGTCTGAAAAACAAGTGACTAACTTACAATGAGTATATGAGTCAAAGCACCACTTTGGCTTAAGGAACTGTTTTTTTGTCTGCTTTTGGATTTTTTCTTTCAAACGGTGAGTCATTTTCTCATTGATAACTTAAAATATCCCTTTTGGAATTTTTAGAGCAGTATTTAGACTTGATTTTTATGCTGACTCCAAAGAGGAAAGATCTTAGTCATTTTCTTGCTGCTGTCAGGGCTATATTAGTATGTTTCGTCTTTTCTATATCAGGTAGTAGATCAGAAAGACATTCTTATATGCTCCAGTATATGCATTCCATCACCATATCTGCTACACTAGTGCTTATCTTAAAATATAGTTTGAGAATGGACTCGACAGCCTTAAACAAGGGTCAGACAGTTTCCTCATGCTTATATGGTTCAACTAACTGACGTGCAATTTACACATATCCAAAAAGCTGTAATAATTTTACAAACAAACAGGAAGTTTTGTAATAGCTGTGTCATATATAATTCAGCTAAATATTTGTATTCATCACATATAGAAACATTTGCAAACATCAGAATTTCTTGCCTCCTGAGATTTCTCTGCCTGTATGCTTTCTCTGCCTGTTTATTTGTGTGCCTGTCTACATTTAACATTTAGACCTAAAAATAAGTGGGACATTTTTATTGGCTTTACCCTAGACTTTACCCTAGTGCCAATATTATTATTATACTCCTGATGTATTCATTATATCAATGTGTGATGAATTTTGTATAACAAAATGAGAAGTCAAATCAGGAAGTGATGAATTAAAAGAATCTTTAAAAAAAACATAATACCAATAGGAGCATAGATGTCTATGTCAACCTTACTGCATAGGTATTGACAGTTTTGATTAATGTGAAGTTTTAGACAGTAAGAGTTCATACTAGTATAACAGATTGTACAAAGAGATCTCAGACTTTCATTTCAAAAACCCTTTTCTAATGGAATGATGGAAGCAGTCATTCCGATTATCTCATAAATGCATTGTTTTACTTCTTGGTCATATTGACCAAAATGGATTAATGAAGTGAAGTGAAATGAAGATAGTAGACTGTTCAAGTATTTGTTTTAGGCCTGTTTCTTGGTAGTGTCAGAACTATGAAAACTGATATAATGAATCCCCATCCCCCACAGATACTGCCCATACCTAAATCAAGGTCCATCCCTCTTTGCTGTAGTCTGAATCATCGATCTCGTGCGTGCTCTGAAGGGCATACCATTACTCTCTGATTGCACACAAAGCCTGACGAGCTGTTCAGCATTAGACACGGATCAGTATGGAAAACCTGTCAGTTGGACGCAGTGCACTGCTGCCAGGAAGTGTGCGCCTCTCAGGTGGTACTCACCAACTTGCACAGGAGACCAATGGAAAACCACAAATTGAAAGAGTGGCACACCAACAGATCCAGATGCCTGCTCTGCCCATGCCTGATTACGAAACTCTGTTTCCAAAGAAGAGGCATGGAGTAATGGGGCAAACTCGCTGGGATCACATCATGGCAGAGGTGAATCAAAGGCGATTGGATAGAGCTGTTAAAAGCAGTGGCTCAGAGACAAGTGCCGATAGCCATGATGAATCAAAAGTTACTTGTCAACCTCTTGTATCTCATCAGAACACTTTGGTACAACAGGAACTTCTTGGTGAAGGCTGTAATAACAGGGCTGGTCCCAGTTTCCAAAAAACTCCTCACCTTCCCAAGCCAATATTATCTGATGAAAAGTTTGACGTCAGGCCCAAGCAAGCACTCCAACCCCCTAAGCCGCTCATTCTTGATAAAATGTGTTGTCCCAGTGCCAAGCAAACTCTTCATCCTCTGAAGCCAGTCTCACCTAGGCAGACTATTGAAGTGCATACCATGACTAAGCATGCATCTGCTAGTGCATCTGGTGAAAAGTCTGTCAAAGCACCTAACTCGTTGTTTTCTGCACTGGAAAATATACAGAAAAGAAACATGCAGTACACAAAATCACAAGAATTTGTAGGAAATGAGAAGGCAGTACTCGGTATTGCAAATTCTAATCATCAGCCTTCCTCTAAAAATCATTCTAACTTGGTAGAAAACACAAATTCAGGGTCAAATTCAGGTAGGGTTTTTGAAGAGGATCCTTTCCCTACTAATCAGCTGTTTTCTCATGACCCTTGGCAGATACCACAGGGGAGCACAAATGAAGAAATATTTCAAATGAAAGATGCAATCTTAAATGATTCCCAAAGTGTCTTGACCAAGCGTCATAAACAGAGTAAATCTGAGGAGATAATTTCGCCTACTCCCCAAGTTACCAAAAAGAAACGCCAAGCTCCCTTGCCTCCTGTGACCTCAAGCAGTGTTGGCATTAAGGCCAAACGTACAGAACACAAACATACAGAACGTTGTGAGGAGTTAAGATCTGATGTTAAAACTAAGGAAGATATCTCAGGGAGTATCATGGAAAATAATGTTTGTTCTGTAAATAATGAGCCAAGGAATGAAGAAGACCTAGACATATCCTCAGCAGCTTTTAATAAGACAGTGTTTGCTGAAACATCATCAAAACAACAGTTAATCACACCAAAACATTCACAGCCAAGTTCTGCAGAGAAACCACCCCAAGCTGCATCTGGGATATTGAAGTTAGCACTTGAAAATGCTCAGAAGAGAAATACAGATGTAAACAAAACTGTGGCCACATCAAGACTGTCAGACAAAAAATCGGCAGATATGGATGAGCAGGTTGATTCAGCAGAGATGACTTTCAAAGTTGTCACACCCACTCCCCAAATAACCTCAAATAAACGTCGAGCCCCCCGCCCTCCTGTTCTTTCAAGCAGTTTCAGTATTAAGGCCAAAACAAAGTCTGAAATTGAAACCAAGGATGGCATCCTTATGGAAAATAGTTTTTCATCTATACATAATGAGGAACAAGGGAAAGACATACCCACAGATACTGTTGTAACTTGTACCAATACTGCCACATTTCCTCAGACGTCCCCAAAACAGAAGGTTGACGTAGAGCATTCACAAACCAGTCAGTCTCAACACAAAGAGCCAGAAGGTACCAAAGAAGATGATGTCAGTCAGTCTGTTGTAAAACCTACCACAGAGCCATTGGAAGAGGACAAACCTAAAGATTCAATTAAAGTTGAGCAAATGCAAAATGTCTCTGAAGCAGCAGAAGCACAAAAGGACACAACCCTCAAACTTGATCCCTTTGTTAATAGTGAAACTCCACTGAAGGACCCTTTGAAAATACCAGAACAGGCCCCAACTGATGACTGTCCGTTTGCAGATGGAGGAAAGACAAAGAGCATAAAAACCGACGATTGTAGTTTAACTCTGAATGACTTTGATAACATTTTTGTATCTAATGTTCCTGCACATACATTTTCTGACAGTTGCTCTCAGAAGTTCCCTGAACAAAATAAAGATAAAGAAGGGACTATAATAGATGGTAGTAAGCCTGTTCCCCAGGTTCACTTAAAGGAACCAGTATCATTACCTCCTGTGAGTTCAAGCTGCCTAGGAAATAATGGATCGTCTTCTGATAAGCAGACATCAGAGCATGATATTTCTCCAGATGCAGTCCTCTTAAAGGCGATGGTTGCAGTCACACCCAATGAGGAACTAGTGAAGACAGAACCCTTGGACACATCCTTGTCAAAACATCCTGGGGTCTTTCAAAGGGAAAAGGCCAGGAAAGTTATTACATCAGACCACAAAAAAGGTGTGATGCAATTTGCTGAGAAGATGCAGAAAGAGATAGAGGTCATTCCAGTGAATGGTAATCAACATGCCACTCTTTGCCAAATTGAGTCATTGGAAAAGGTGCCTGATGTAGACACAATAAATATTGAATGTGATCCTTCTTTCAGGGATGTTTTGTTTTCCAATGACTCAAGGAACGTATTACAGCTTGACAAGCATGATGACTTGGCACATAACACAAAGGAAGAGGTAATTACAGAGGAAATAGGTTTGTCCCTAAATGAGTTGGACAAGAATGGTCATTCAGATATCCCAACAGATCTACTTTCAACATCTTCTCTTACTTATTCTGCTATGTGCGAGCTGAAAGCCGTGCAAGTCATCACAGATATCAGCGTCTCCCCAGGCATTTTATCAAATCAAGATTTATTACACTATGAAGACCTCAGCACAAATGCTGAGTCCAAGCCAGGCACACAGGAGATTAGCTCAGATGCATCCAAACAAGATACAGATCCATGGAAAGAAGAAAGCTCGTCATCGGCAATCACAACTACATCTGTTAAAGACACGCTTACTGACCTTTCACATTCACAACAGGATAAGACATCTTCCATTCCTTGTCAAACACTAATTTGTCCAGCTGTGGACCACCTGTCTCCTGTGAGCTCACAAATCACAGAGAGCATGTCTAAGACCAATATTCAGAAAAATAGTGGAGGACCTGGATCTCATCTAGTGAAATTGAAGACTGGCTATAATACCCTGCAGGCTCTCCATAGTTATGAGAGTGATTATGCCAGAGGCAGACAGGAATTATGGGATACAAATGCTACAGCCAAATCTCCCTCAGCTCCCACAATGTTGACATCCGATGCTCCTTGGGAAAGAGATTCTGATGAATCTCTAATTTGTACCTCAGCAGATCAAGTTACTGAACATTCTCAAAGTAACCTTGCAGGGTCACCTCAGCAAAATAAACATGAAAATTATATTTTGCGTGCAATAAGTCAATCTGCCCAAGTGCCTGAGCTCAGTGTCTTTTCAGCCAATAAAGGAAGTAGTTTTGCACCTGAGCCAGAGAATTGGAGATGTACATTGCCACGGGAGGCATGTCTTGATCCAATTTTCGAGGAAGACATCCCTGTAGTCCAAGCTAAAGAGAACCAGTGGGGAGAAAATCATTTTCCCACATCCTTTTCCTCCAAATCAACTTCTCCATCTATGTCTACAACAGAGACAGTTAGGGCAGAACAGACAGGGCATTTTTCACCCATCTCTGCTGGACCAAAGTACGCCTGGATCTCACCGTTAGAGGTACAGTCAGTTGTTCCAGATGATATTGGTCTGCCGTTAGCGTCAAGCCCACTCAGGTGAGCGAGATCAGCTTTCTCCTGTATGTTATCACTGGAGTAGACTTTCACCTTTTCCACTCTGGAAAATTCAAACAAATTTTGACAATGGTGAAATAGTTTGTACTTCTGCCACCATTAGGAGGGGTGACTGACATGAATAGAATATAGTGACACATGCTTGTAGTTACATTTGCTGCCTGCCTATGGACATTTATTATTATTATTATTATTATTATTGTACTTTTCACTCTGCTTCTCTTTCACACTAAATTACAGGACATTTCAAGTGAAAAATATTGTCATAACAAGGGCAAATTATTAACATGTTACAGAGCAAATAAAATTGTTTCTTTGCATACGAGTGTTATTCTAAATATGATTATCCTCAGCAGTTAAATGATAATATTTGTACAATGTGTAATCATCTCAAGGTGCATTGCAGCATTTTAAGTAATGGCTAACTTGTTATTACACAGCTCTGCTGTAAACACTTATCTTTTTATGGTTTTGACGATATCCTTTTCCAGTTTAATCTTATGCTCTCCATCCTTTTCTATCTTGGGTCCATAAATACTATTACCACTGTCTGTCTTGTTTTTTACTATTTATTTATTTATGGTTGTTATTTTATTGATTGGAGAAGAAAATGATCTGATGATCTTGCTCTCCACAGGCCGCACCCAGTGAAGCCTCTGAGCGCTAAAGAAAGCCAGCATCCTAGCAGCAGCATTAACATCACTGATGTTCCACAGAAAGTCAAGGTAGGGTTTTGACGTGTTCAATTAATGGCAATAGATTTCTACTTATTATAAATTCATGGCAATAGATTTTAACTCATTGTAATAAATGAAACATGAATATGTATCCAAACTGTCTTTTGTCAGATAGTACTGGCCTCATTAGCCTTACAAAGGCTTACAAAGTTTCAAAACTGATTGTTTGGAATTAGGAAAATCATCATGAAGACATAAACATTTTTCACAAAATAGTTTCAAACTTCCTGGGATGTTTTCTTTCTCTCTCTCTCTCTCTCTCTCTCTCTCTCTCTCTATATATATATATATATATATATATATATAATCACTGCCCCCCTATCACTAGGTTGCTGACAGTGGCCCATACACCCAGCTTACTCAGGAGGAGCTCATCACCCTGGTGGTTAAACAGCAGGTTGAGCTCACCAAGAGAGACGAAAAGATTGTGGAGCTGGAGGAGTACATCGACAACCTGCTGGTACGCGTCATCGAGGAGAAGCCCAGCATTCTCATGGCACTTGCAGCGTCCAAGGGTTCCCACTAGTGGCCAACTGCAGCGATGGGATCTGTGATCCTCAAGGCTTGTCTTAATTGTCTCTCTCTATCTCTGTCTGGCTTCTGTTGGTTGGTGTCGGAGGAATAAATCAACCTTTGCACAAGGATTTTGCTTCCAGCTGGAGTTTCATTCTCTAGCACAACCCTTGGCTGCATTATGCACTTTTTTTTTATAGAAAAGCTGTTAATGAGCTTGGTATGAATGGTAAGAAATGAAGGAGTTGGACAGTACTGTTGTTAACAGTGCTGGAAATCTGTAATGATGGCAATCAATGAAAAACAAAAAAACTCTAAGATATTAAATGACGTGTCAGAAATCAATAACAAAGACACTGACTATTTTTATGTTTTTGATTCTATCGAAATTGAGTGATTGACCTTGTATTTCAGAAACTTGTACACGACAGCTGTTTGTCACCCTGTGCTCTTCAATGTAACACTCAAAACCAACAGACATTCAATTTGTGACATTTGCTGGTTAGTAACTGCTTTTGACTGAATGGCAATGCCTGAGTGAGTGTAGTAAACTAATGTTCTTGAATATTTATGATACTGCTGTAAAGACTTACTGCTGTCTTGTCAGTTTTTACTACTGTAGCTTGTGTGATCATCTCTTGATTATGAATTGCAGAGCTTCTTTCTTGTTTATCGTCATTGACATCTAGGCCTTAACAGTCACTTGTTAGTCATGTGTTTGACGAGCTTGGTCGAACAATGTGCTGCTGCTGAATGCGTCCAGTTCTGGTTCAGTTTGCCATCTTTCATTCAGCCATAGCACACCAGATTTTTCTTATTTTCTTCATATAATTTATTTCACGATGTCATGTCCTTTTTTAAAAAATACATTTTGTTATACTGTTAGGGTACCAAATATTACCAAATTGGACAACAGTTTAGGAACATCTATCCGGTACCTTTGGGTTGTGTTCCTGACTTGGCCTTACAGTCAAAGAATATCAGACATTAGTGTTTGATCTGGTGTTTTTTACATCTCTGTAATTAATGTTTTGTTTGAGATATTGCAATATCAGTGCTGAGAACAGTTGTGTGCATGACTTGCTGGTTGTATTGGTAATGACTTTGGAAGTGCTGATTCAACCAAAACATTCCACAATTTTGTGTTGTTCTACATACAAGTATCCAGGTATTTAAGTTACATTTATCGAAGGATGCTGGACATTTTGAGTTACTAATATCATCCTAACATGCTATAATGTTTCACTACTTGATTTAAAATTCGTTCATAATTAACCAAAATATTTTATCTTGGTGCAAAAGGGAGTGTCACGCTGCCTTTAAGTCAGTCACCGCATCATTTTCATGTCAGGGACTGTGCCTTGTTTGTTTGTAAATATGCAATACAGTGACTATCAACGTGATAGTACTGTTCACATATAGGATTAAGTTAACAAGTTGAGTTATTTTGATTTAGGATTTTACAGGATTATAATTTAATTATTCATGCCTTTGTAATAATTTGTAGAGCTCACACTGGACTTAACCTTGAATATAGAAATGAGCACAGCCTTGATGGAATTCTGTATGTATGAATAAAGTGATTCTATGCAATCATGCGTCTCCACCAAATTATTTCAGCTGTTCAACTCACGTTAAAAGATTCCACAAAAACAGCTTCCTTAAATCCATAAACTGGTGCATAAACAGAGGCCTAGTAGGCCTGGTTCTTTGCCTAACCTCTTGTGGCCAAGGGGAAACAACCCCCAGGGTATGTTTCAGTTATGGGACACTCAAATTTCTTCTACTGTGTCTCCTTTGTTTAAAAACACCATAATGGTAATGGAGGCCGAGACCGGTTATGTTGAGCATGGGTCAAGACCGAGTCTGAGGAAGCGAGAGCAAGTCTGAGACCGACTCCAAGACCGTGAAAACAACTCAGTTTTCATAATCATGATTTAATCATCTCATCATCCCAGTTAACAATCAATAGTTAGGCCTCTAGACTAAGATAGAGTGAATAAAAGGGAAAAACATGTCTGCTAAATGCACAAATATAATGGAAATGGAAATGTTTTTACTGGTTTACTGGTCAAATTTGCTAATGGTATGTAGTGGTATAGTGCTAATGGTATATAGTGGTAAGATTAGAAGGCTACTTAACAACCTCCCCATTTTTCTTAAAATCAAATAATTTTCACAATACACTAGAATATAATATTCAATATCTTTTAAAACTTTATTTCTTCTTAATAAATACATTCAAACAATGTTTACAACTATAGCACAGGACCCAGATCAGGATAACAATTACAGCACTCTGTGATCGCTTCGGCAATGGAAGTCACTCACTGAACGCAGAATCTTTGCATAACACCATGGGATGTAATTTTCAAATAATGCCCATCAACATTCCCTATGTTTTTTTTTTAATTATTTAAATAGAGTTGTAATGATGATAAATTCGATATTTTGTAAACACAAACATAAAACAAAATCTGTTAGTCTCGAGAACTTGCTCTGAAACGAGCCTCCCTCTGTGGGCCAAGAACTAGTCTTTGAAGGGTCAAGTCTGAGACTGGACTCTACAACACTACATCATAAACCATAAACAACAGGGTGTAAAATGCACCAAACTTTTTGAAATTCAATCAAAAATAGTACACAAGCTATATACTAATGACCCCGCTTCTAGAGTATCTTACTGTATTATTACAAATGAGAATTATTTGCTGTGTTATGGCTCTTCTTTCATTATGTACTCCTGTTGACCTGAGAAAAATTAATGGCTCTTGACATACTCAGTGCCAACAGTGTGTTTCAGGGAACCAGGAGTTTGTGCACACCTACTACAGAACATCTCAATGTACAACCAGAGTTGAATCACCAGCCTTATAATTAGGAGTAGGGGTTCTTCATTTTCTGTACTTTGATGTGTGTGAAATGTCTACCATTGAATGTGAGTCCATCTAACAAACCTGGCATGTGAAAGAGACTGAGACTGCATGAAAGGGTAGACCAAAAACAGAGAAGGAAAGAAGCGATAGCATTATTTTCCATTATACAGGCCTAGACATTTGTGTAATAATTAAGTTCTGAACTAAGACTGTTTATGAAAAGACTGTATTCTTCAAACACAGGCTTCACACCAATAAAGCATACTTATATGTATTCAGCACAGACATGTCATTTGTCTTTGGTTTTTACGAGGGGTTGATGGACAGAAAGCATTCTTGAGGAATCTTATCAAGACAAGCAATCAATAAACTGTTGAGAGGAATTTGTTCATCTTGAAATGTGTCGACACATATTGCCTTGAGACACAGCACAAAATTATTTTTCTTTCATCACAGCATTTGAAATATATTATGAATGACTCAAATTCTCTTAAATATAAGAAAGAATAGTACCACACTACACATTTTGTTTCACACCAAGAAGCACAAAGTGACAAATCTGTCATTAAAATTAGGATTTAAACATTTTCTCTTTCATGAATGGTGTAAGCTTATATTTTGCCCTTATGTGCACATGTAGTTCTTAAAAATATTATGTGGATAATTGCACCAAAAATAGGCTAGGTTAAGTGTTTTCACAATTTACACAAATCTTCTCTAACTAAATTGTTCATATTCATCTGCACGTACATGATTACAAACCACTTTATGAAAATGGTGATGAAAATAGCTTCGTCTTGAAGCCTTTTTTGCAGATAGGCTAAATACAAGCTTGACCTCAAAACATCTGTAGAAAAACATAGATTTCTACTCGGTGAAGATCAGAGCACCTTAGATAAAATGAAAAGATAGATCCATTCAAACATCTACAGCTTAGTTCCTTTACTTTTGTTACTTGCTGTGCCCACGCCTCCCTCCTCTGCTGCCTGTATTGTCTCTGATGAGCTCACAGGAAATTATATTTCATGTCATGATCATGCCAAACCCATCACATTTAGAGTTCAAAAGGTTTCAATTTGCTGTTGTAGTTTCTTCAGAGCTCAGTTCTGCCTAGTTTCCTTCATCAAAAGAGAAATGAATCACTGGAATGCCTCCATGTTGAAATGAACAAAAAGAAATCCAAGTTGCTTTAATTAGGGGTTTAAATAATAGCAATAATCAGCCACGATTTGTATTCATAAAAATGTATTCAAATTCAAAGAAAATTGTCCATGATACCTCTGCCTCAAGGTAGCTCTGCTCAGTCTCCAATTTATCACTATAGAAAAAAGCTGGGTAGATATGAAGTTTTTTCCCTGTCAATTACTGACAAATTCATATTTTCTGAGAATGTTACGTGTTTACAAACCGTGAATGCACAAGTGCAATGCAAATTCAATACAGGGTATACTGGGTATTACAGGGTATACAGGGTATACTTTTTTATCCAAGCTCTCTTGCAGCATACAGATACTGGGGCCCTTTCATTTACAAGAATGTTCCCAAAGCAGAAGCTAATACCATGAAATAAGCCTAAATTGGCTGGGCCTTAGCATGATTGGTACAGTGTCATGGTGGCACATTCACAGGGGCATTGCCGGGAGAGTTGGTTGGGGTGGGGGTGACTCTAAGGGCCTGGCTTTGACAGGGGGCCCAAGAGAACATTTTAATGTTCTAATCAATGTTGGAGGGGTCCCAAAATGATTTTCAAAAACAGCAGTGTTAACTTGTTGTCACTGTGGTCTCATCACAGCACCACACTTCCGGTGGCACAGTGGTTGGCTGAGCGGATGCCGATGCGCCGGTGGCATGTGAACATCTTGCGCAGCTCTGCTCGGAAGCGGTCATGTAGCCAAGCGTACAGGAAAGGGTTGCAGCAGGAAGAGCTCATGGCGCACAGGTGGCAAAGGAGCTGGATGAGAAGGAAAAAGCGTTTGTCGATCAGGCTGATGTTGATGTCACGTAACACGTTGAACACGCTGATGGGCAGCCAACAGACGGCGAATGCCGCCACCACCAGTGCTACCAGCCGGAAGGTTTTGCGCTTGCGGGCGCGCTGCGCCGCCGCCTGGCCCTGTGTGTGGTGGCCTGGCGCCACACAGTTGCGCAGCCGCACTGAGATGCACAGGTAGGACGTGCAGAGCGCTGACAGCGGCAGCACATAGGTGACGAAGAGCATACTGTAGGCGTAGGCCAGGCGCTGCCGTTGCTGCCCAATCCAGAATTCCTCACAGATGGTGAAGCCCTCGTCCTTGAACTCCACGTGGTACGTGTGGGCCACAGCGGGTGCTACCAGGCCACAAGAAAGCAGCCAGATCCCAGACAGTAAGTAGGTGCAGGCCACCACAGATAGGCGCTTTTTGAGGGGGTGGACAGTGGCATAGTATCTAGACAGGAGATATACGACACAAAAAATGGCATCTTAAGAGAAAGAATTAGCCAGAGTTGCACAGCATAGCTTCCTTTGAGACCTTCCTGCCAACCATCAGACTGCTTTTCTCTACACAGATTGATGAATGCTTTTCCTTTCAATTTAAAAAGTGCCAGAAAGTAATTGTATCCAAAACGCATCTTCAACTTTTACTGATTAAAAATCTTTTGTTTTTTTCTTTTTTTTCCATTTCAAGTCCATGCATAATTTGGTAAAGTGAAGGTGAAGATTTCTGCCTCAGCGTCTAAAGCCCTCTTTAAGTCATCTTAAATCTTACAATTAAATCTAACACCCTGAGGAAAGGCCAATATCAAACCAATTTGTCCTCAGTACACATTAACAGCCCTCCTCTTGTCTCAGGCCAAATTCATTAAAACTTCAACATAAGATCTTAAAACACCCTCTTGACTGTTATTTTGCTTCTTGCTCTTCCTAAAGGGTCAGCAATTCAGTAATGTCTTAATAAGGGCCGATTTATTTTTATGAGAGAAAAACAGCTACGAAAGCAGTCACATTTTCCTCTGTTCATTCCCGCACACTGAATCCCAGACATCCACACGTACACACTCCATTACCTGTCAATGCCAATAGCGGTGAGAGTGAACACAGACACGTAGACGGTGACGGGCTGGATGAGGAACACCAGATAACACATGAACCGTCCAAACACCCATCCGCGGGGGTTGAAGGCATACGCTAGGTTGAAGGGCACACAGGTGGCACACATGAGCATGTCGGAGAAGGCCAGGTTCCCGATGAAGAAGTTGGTGACGTTGTGCATCTTGCGGGTGTGGCAGATGACGTAGAGTAGCAGGTAGTTGCCGAACACCCCGACCAGAACCACCAGGGCATAGCAGGGGATGATGAGGCTCTTGAAGGACTGCAGCAGCTCCACCCCAACAAACTGGGGGCTGCTGCGTTTAGATGACATGTTCTGCTGCACGGCCACCTCAAACACATGCCCTGCGCTGGTGTTCTCCATGCCTGTGCATGAACCACTGGGCCCACAGGATGGCTGTAGATTGACAAGCCAACCACTCCCATTGTCATCCATTGCAACAGATGGAGATGGGTAGTCTCTCTAAACAAGGGTGAAGGAGCCGTACTGTGAAGAGGACAAATGTTCAAGAAACATGCAATTGTTTAACATAAAATAATGACCTCAAACTTATGACTCAAACTTTGACATTCAAAGCCAAGCCTTGTTCACTGATTCATAAGGGTTACAAGGCTGTTCCATCATAGCATATCTTCTATAAATGTCGAAATTGTACCCTAAAACGGAAATAAATCAGATACAAAATAATGTATACAGCACTCGATGAAACCTGAGGTGATGACTGAGGAGAGAGGAGTTGACTGAACATTTTCAAAATGCTGAAACAGACTATCAGACTAAAGTCTCTTCTGTCCACTGTGAATACTCAACACCCCACACTACAGTTTGTGCCTGCAGCTGCCACCTGTTTCCCTCACAGACATTTGGTGTGAGTCACTTAATGTAGCAGCACATCTCAATTTAAAGGCAGTAGGACAATCTATGCAGAACAACAAGCACTGTCTGTTTCTGAAAAATGTCCCCATTTAGAGAGACTGAATAAGCAGTAGCCAGGCATTGAGAGAAATCTCATGCAAAAGCCCCATATAGTGGTTTGCTCAGTGCCATTTCTCCATGAATGAGTGGCAGACGCTCATTCAATCATCGTTCACATTCTCTTTTCCTGTTATTGTGTTGCAAAGCACAACTCAGCTAATGCGTTTCAAAGCTAGACAAAAGGTCTGGTTAATGATCGGGATGTCTTGGTTTAAGCTCCTAGCCTATTCTGCTATTCATTCATACTGTCAGCTATCTCATTGTTAAGAGATGAAAAAAAGATGATCTGTCTGAGATCTACTTGTGACTGATGATCAAAAATACCTCCAATGCATGTAGCCCAAGGCAACAATATGTCAACAATCTTCTTCTGATTTCAAATAAATTTGGCTTTCAATATCTCTGCTTTTTGTTCCTCCACCAATTTATTAAGTACAACTGCACACAACCAAGTCCAACCTATTTTGAGTAACAAAACAAGGGCAGACATTGTGTTGCACATGTTTGTCACATGATTGCAACGAGAGAACAGAGCTAATTTCCCATTAGGTGAGTAGACACACCATGCAGAGAGGGACCACTAACAGAGAGATCACTAACAGTAAAGTAGACTAACAGACCACTCAAATGGCTTTCATCAGCTCACCTCACTTTCAGCTTTGCAGGATCAGGTCTACTGTGCAGCCTGAGCATGCAGAATGACAGCCATTTGCAGGAAAGGGATGCAGGGTAGGTTATCATGACACAACCCTTGATTCATGTCTCGCTATATAGGCCTTAATTACTGGTTTCAAAAACTTCCTCTGAATGTCAGACAATGAGCAGCACTTACAGATATAAAGACAAACTTACATTTGTGACACCTCAATAGGACACAATTAATTAATGAACAGTCGATAGAAGCAGAGAGCTAGGTTGAGAAAAAGATTGTATTCTGAGCCATACACAAGCAGAGGCTTAGTAAGAAGCACATAGTTTCACACACACAGTTTTAAGTGGAAAAAAATAAGTGCTGGTACTCCCCTATTCAACTGTTGCCAGGTAAATTAGGCAGTGGGTAACAGCAGATCATTAAGTGATACATTTAAATAATAGGAGCTCATGAGAAGTCCCAGTATGCCGTAAAAAGTCCCGGTACACTAGAGTCTAAAGTTGAGAAGTGGTGGTACTCCGTACTGGTGCGTACCGGCCCACTTAAAGCCCACTGGTTTGGGCTTTAGGACCCAGTTGTGTGCAAGATCTCCTACTGAGCAGTTTTCTGTTAATAATTAATGTGTAATGTAAAAGTTCACACTGCAAGGAATAGGAGTAGGCCTTCTCCATCACAGAGATAGACATGACAGGTTTTGTGAGTGTACGTATGTGTATGCGTGTGTGTACGTATGTGTGTGTGTGTGTGTGTGTGTGTGTATGCGTGTGTGTGTGTGTGTGTGTGTGTGTGTGTGTGCAGGTGGCTGATGTATCTGTTTGACAACCTGATTTCATTGATTTCCCCAGGAGTTGTTTCTCTCCACTCATCCCCTCTTGGCCCAGGGGGCCTGTTTTTTCTCCACCACCCTCCCGTCTCAATTGGATCTCATCAGTATTTGTCTCAAGGCTCTCAAAGTAGAGACATGGGTTATTATCACTCGGGACTTTGCTGGGATATGATCAGACACAGCTCTTGTCTGAGCCCTTCGAGGTTTTCAGTTCACAGAAAGCTCCAGAAGGTGCACAGACAGCATACACTCATTCCATTTAAGAGAACAGGCACACACAGCAGGGACCTAACACAGAGAATTTGAGAAGTCATCAGCCCCCCTAAGGCTCAGTCTCCACATCCAAAATACAGAATATATGAATTGAAAATATAGATTTTTCAATTGGTCATGTGTGGTCTTGGCATCCTTTGCTCAGCAGAATAGCCCATTATGATCAATGCAGAGATTACATAGTGCATACCTTTCAAATCATGTGAAATAATGAGATGCACTAAGGACAGGGCAAGACCCAACAGCAATATTCCTTCCTGACTGCATAGCCAATATTCAAATTTTCTCCTGTATAAAAAGAGGAAATCAATTTCTGTAAAAACTGTTGTTTGTTCAAGTATTTCTTTTGGTCAAAGTAACGACAAAAAACTTGATCAAAAAATGAAAGGGAATTCCAGGGAATTGAAAGTAATTTAGCTTCCAACCAGCTGAACAAATGCAATGAACATAAAAAAGATATGACGCTTCTGCTTATTAGGCTTACTTCAACCTCTTCAAAGAGCATTTTCTTTCTTGAATAAATGCTGATATACTGTATGCAAAAGCACCTCTTGCAAAATGTATGTACTCTAAACTGACTGACTGACATTTCAATAGTTTGCTGCTCACACAAGAGGGCTTTGCTGCTGTTTCATCCTATCATCCATGCTTTATGTGTGCTTGGATTGCATGCGCATACTCACACTGATATTTTTCCCATCCTTCACAAAAAAACACCAAAACGAACTCTGGGTCTGACCACAATGCACATCACACCAGGCTATGTCAAGAAACCGTATGGGGATGGAGGTGAGATCTCACGGACATCTGGATTTGTCATCGATCTATGGATGGCAATCTTACTGCCCTAAAACTCCTCCGCAACTGTCCTCGAAATCAGAGTGTCGCCTACACCAAAATGGACTCTGGAAACAAATGAGTGGTTGGTCATCCGGAGCACACATTCACACTCACGCCCTAATCAGAGAACAGTGTGTGGCCGTGGGAGGTCATCTGCAGGGTTACTTAAAATAAGAGATGCACTTGTTGCTCTGTGACAAGGGGCTACATTGAAAGCCTGTGCTTTTCTATGAAATGGAACATGACCCTGTGTTTGCCTGGGGCTGATATATTCATTTATGACAATGTGCACTGTAATACACTGTAATATAGATAGATAAACAGATATATAGACAGATAGATGAAACTGTGAAACATAAACCCACTGGTAACAAGCCACTTTGTTTGAATGGATGTACGTTAGTGAACTGATACCTTTATATGCCATGTCTCAGACCAGTGATAACGATGATGAGATAATTCAATAAAATCCATCAGATTATTATTCGATGATGAATCGACTCGTAGAGGACAGTGGTTATATTTTGGATTCTATTTGACTCAATCTGAATAAGAACACTGATTTGTAGCCCACTAATCAATATTATCACTGAACTAGTTTATACTGTACATTGTCCATTTCCAGGTCACTACAATTGTTCAGAACAGTTCACTTCAGCATCGTGCAAATCGGTCAAAATCTATTGATACATAAATATTGTATATATACATAAATATTCTATAAATATTGAACACAGCAAATGAATTAACACACCTTGTAAGCGGGTTTTTGCGATATTATCCACGCTCTTCACCAGAATGGCAATCTGGCAGGATGCGTAGTCAACACACTGCTTGGTCCGACTCACTGACGGTGTGACCTGGGGAAGGGAAGAACGCGCGAAAGTTTTGCCTTTCAGTGGAGGCAAAGGGATGTGAGACGGAGGGTGGAGTGACGCGATTTTTTTCTCAAATGTCTTTAAAAAACCAGGTAGGCTTTTCTCCTGGTTGGCTATACACACAACGCGTGGCGTCAATTATTTAGGGTTTCAGCTACGTGAGATATGTTCACGTCTCGTTTCCATCGACCATGCCGTTTTGCCTCCTGCTCTCTCAACACATTCGGTAGTCTGACTTAATTTGCTTGGAGTTGGTTTAATCACGATGTAAACAATAATCATATCTGAAGAACGCAGGTAGCATGGGCGGTCCAAAATCGTAAATGACAGCGATAATAACTGTGTTCTTGTGTCAAGTGACACATCAGTCCTGAAACTTAAATTAATTTTGTCAAGTAACTAAATGCTCAAGAGCCACTTTAACCTAATACCTACAAAACAATGCAAAACAATAAAGAATGTGATCTCCAGCCAGCCTGGAGAAAATGTGACGTCTGTACGTTTCACCTTCCCAATAATAAAATCCTTTTCATTTATATTTAATGAATACACATGGAAATCTAGAGGCAGAAATGTCTGATGAAAAGCATTGAGCTTTCTGATTAACTTTCAGGTTGTATGTCAACAAGTGTATGTTTGCCTTACCCTTCCAATACACAGAGAGAGAGAGAGAGAGAGAGAGAGAGAGAGAGAGAGAGAGAGAGAAATATAATATAACAAAACACTCACTCACAGTTTTGATAGTTGGGAGGATTCTGGTATGGGTAAAGAAACTCCACTCTCAACATTGTGAAAATTCTTAGCTCCTAAAGTGTCTTAGACATGCTTATTCTGGATCTGTGTTCTTATTGCAGGGGAGCTGGATAATAGGTGACAAAACCCTGGGATGTAAGTGTTCCCTCAACATGCCATTTTCTCTCATGGACTGGAATTGAGCCTGTGTAGGTGAGAATGACTATTGATCTCTCATCACAATCTAAACGGGTGATTTAAGTGGCACAGGTGTGTAATGGAGAACCTATTATGTAACTTCGACAGATGCATGCATAACCTGGGCTTTTGAGACGTGAGTTATTTCTAAGTCATGACATGTAATCAATACGCCTTTAACTCAAGATGCTTAATGTGTAAAGACAAGAACATAGCTATGCATTCCAGTGCAACACACCTAACACAAACACATGCACATCTAATCTTTGCATAAATATACATACGCTTTCAGTATGAAGGAAATTTTACCATCCACAGAGAATAATTTTTTTTTTTAATTTAAAAAAATAAGGTATTATGACGTCAAGTCATTTTTACACATATTACTATACTTGGGGGGCATATTTCAATCAGAAGTCCCAGGTTTGATTCCTGAATGCTATGTCTTTCTGTGTCTTATTGGATAAAGGTGTCTGTGAAAATACCAGAAATGTCAAAATCCTGTAAAAATAAATAAATAAATAACTGTAATAAAAATAAATGGACGAGTAGATATTAAGTTTATTGAGTTTATTTCAGAAATAAACTCAAAATTTAATTTAGTAAGCACAAATCATCAGTCTAGCATTTATATATGTTTTACTCCTGCTCTGGTTCATATATTTCTGTTGGGATGCATAGGGGGAGACTAATAAATTGTATATATAATTGTATAAATTGTAAGACAACTTAATTAGGTAATGAAATCTTCATTTCACCTTATCCATACATGTCAAGCGTGCTTTACCCAATCACGACTACTAGCCGCAAATGTAGATACCACTGTAATACTAATGAGATCCTATTACGCTGACACAGGGGTGCCTGCCCAGCTCTCATTTCTCACAGATCTTACATAAATACATCAAAGCCCACGTTGTTAACCAGTATAAGCTCCATGGTGCTGTTCTTATGTGACACACACCTCTCTTACTTAATTCAGTCTTGAATTGTTCAATGAATTGTTCTTGTTTGCATAACTGTATTGTATAACACAGAAATAATTCACCAGGACAGAAAGGTTTATAACTTAATTCAGTCGTCATTTACCTTTGTCTCTTTGTCTTCAGAAACTGATAGTCAGACATGAAGATAGCACACCTTGGATTTGGATTTCATGCTTTGAGAACAGAAGATGAATAGTGAGGTGTATTCTACTGCAATAAGCTGTTCACACAATTGTTATGATTACATAGTAGTAACTAAATATTATGAATAAATATTAGGTTTCATTTGAGGCATTATGTCACATACAGTACTTTTCTCAGAAACTTTTTTCCTCATTGTATTATGGATATTCATGATCTATCGGCACAGTTGTCAGAGGAATATCATTGACTATACTCACTATTTCACACAGACCACATGACATACTGTGCATTGGCAATGCAAAACTGATGCGTATTTATACAATCTTTCAGCAATTCAATAAGCAATCACTTTCTGCATAGTCATTGTATGAGTCATTGTGACACAAATCTGCTATTTCTTCTGCCACTTGCTGCAGAACTGCACTCCTATCTGTAGGCACACTCTTCTCTGCAACCACACTCTCATCCCCTGTCCTCAACAAGGCTGTCAAACTGGCCCAGAACAGTTGACATTTGGGCTCCTCTTTACACCATGGTAAGTAAGTCTGTTGTCTCAGTAAGGATCTTAAACGTAAAAACTTCCTGGAAAGTGAGCCCGGTGGGATGGGCTCCAGCAGAATCAATACCAGGCAGTCCTCTTGAACGTCAATGGCACGGTGCTGTGCAAAGAACATCTCATAGTTACACCATTCACTCTGAACAAAGCTCTGAGACAACACAAACACTGTTTTATAGCTGCTCTCCTCACACTTGATGATGTTGTCTATGATCCATTCACCTGGGACAAAGTCTCGCTCATGGAGGCACAGTTGGAAATTTGAAGCCTCCAGATGGGGCACCAATTCGGTCTGAACCCACTCTGCGTCTTTTTCACTGTAGGATATGAAGGCGTGGTAACTGTAAGTGGATCCCTCCAAACGTCTGTCTTTATTTCGACTCCTCTGTTTAACTCTTAACCAGGTCCAAAGCATTTTTACATACCAGGATCCATCCATGAAATAAAACGCAATGCTACATGAAACCATTACAAACAAGACTACTGGAAAACAGATGGCAACCAGGAGCCGTGGGTCACAAGCTATTTTGCTGGGATGAAAATATATTAATGGGGTTCCAGTGAGGTGTGCAGGTGAATAGCAGTGATAAGCTGCTGGCCAATCTACCAGCAATGATTTATTGAAATAATGTATAAACCAGTAGAGATTACAATTGCAAGTAAATGGATTATGTCCACCATTAAGTTTCTTAAGTTTTGGTAGTCCTCTGAAAGTTTCTGCCTCAAATGTGTTGATGCTGTTGTGGTCCACATACAGCTCCTCCAGGGCTGAAAGCATGAGATCAGGGGGAAGTTCTCGAATTGCATTAGAGCCTATTGAGAGTTGCTTGAGGTCCTTCATGGATTTGAGAGTATCTATGTTTATGCTCGTGATATCAGTGTGGGTCAAATTGAGACTGACAAAGTGAGGAGAGAGATGATCAAATAGTCGATTCCCAAGGAGGTTCCCACTCAAAGACAGGTTTTTCAGGTGTGAGGGCCAGATTACTTTGTTATGGACTGGCAGCTTGATGGGATTGAAACTCAGATCCAAAGTCTCTAGATGTGTGAGGAAGATATGTATGTACTGTACAACTCTGAAAAGGCTCTCCAGCTTGTTATTTCTAATAATCAGCTCTTTCAAATTTGTCATGGCATGGACTGGAATATGGAATGTGTTCCATAAAGTTTTGCAGGCAATGTTGTTATTTGAGACGTCCACAGTCTGTAAGGTTGATAAATCTCCTACAAAGCCATTTTGGATATAACCTGGAAAAGTCAATCCAAATCCTGACAACTCTGCTTTTAATAAACCCTGAAGGAGTGATAAATTCACGTGTACATGCAATTGACTGTATTGGTAGTGGTGAATAGTGTTTAGAGTCAGAGCTCTGAGATTCCCAATTTTGCTGAAGTCTGGGACAGACAGAACTGTGAGGCCCTCTGGTGTGTCTTGTTTATATGTGCAATTTTGAAATGATAATGTCTGCAGTGGAGACTGAATGATGTTGAGAAAAGCCTGTGAAAAAAGTGAGCTTTTAATCCAGGAATATTTTAGAGTAAGGTGCTGGAGTCTCCCCAAATTTCTCAGATTGTCTGTGAGATTAGCTGAGACATCACAGAACTCAGGGAGAAACTTTTCTATTACCAACGTATTCACTCTGGACAACTGCAAATCCAAGAGAACATCTGTGAATAGATTTGGCATTGTGCAGAAATTAACTTGAAGTGTTAGGGTTTTTATCCTTAAAAGATAACTCAGAAAGTCAGTATTGAAATGTGTGAGGTTAGTCCCAGTTCTGAGAGTTAGCTCACGCAGTGGGGAGTTTGTCAGAGGTTTCAAGTCAAACTTGTCCAAGCGAGACACATGTGGGCCTCCCAAAGAGAAGGAGGAGAGACTCTGTAGGTTTTGAAAGGACTGGCCCAGGATGAAAGACTCATAGAGATTTTCCGAAAGGTCAAGAACTCTGAGTTTAGGCAGTCCTTGAATTTCCGGGATCACAGAGAGCGCATTGAAGGAAAGGTCCAGTTCTTGCAAGTGAGGGTTTCCGTGAAATGTTGTGGGCGAGATCAAGATCAAGCCACAGTTGGTCATTTTGAAAATGCACAAGGCCGACAAGTAGGACAGATCTTCTGACATCAGTGTACTAATGGCGTTAAAGGATAGATCCAAATACTGAGTGTTTTTTGGTAGGTTTGAAGGCACACTGGTGAGATTATGGTCAGAGAGATCCACTCTATCTTTATCATCCATGATGCATAGCCCTGCTACTTCCTTTATCGATTTTGTAGAAATAAGCAGGAGGGGTAGCAGCAGAGATGAAAACATGACAGAAATGTCCATCCTGGAAAAAAGGTGAAGAATATATGTATGTAAGTAATGTATTGTTTTTACCTCTAGATTACATTAGGATCAATATAATGCACCAAATAGTATAAAGTTTGATTGTATAACAGAGGTATCAAAATGTATACAAATAAAAATAATGTATAATGGAATAATTTAATATTAACACGATATAGAGAAAACAAATATTGTTTTGTTTTTCTTCACAAAAGTGAGATAGACCCATTAATCCTTTCCACCAGTAAAATCAAATGGTCAGCTTATTGTGTTCAAATGTTTTATATTTATGGTGCTGTAGCAGTGGTGGTTGAATAGCAGTAAATGCACATATCACATAACAGTTTCTGAAATTCTCACAATCAGCATATAAATATTGCAATTTAATGCTGTTTTTTTTTCAAAATTAAGTAATTTTAAGTTGTTGATTCTGATCACAAACACAGAACTTGTCCCAGAACTTGAACTTGAACTTGAACACAGAACTTGTCCCACAATCCCTGATCAAAGATTTAAGAAATTTAGTTCCAAAAAAGAATAGACATAATCGTGGATGGACGTTAAGTAAATGTCACTGCATCCTACTTTATGATAACCTCTGATGAAACACACGTAGGCTATATATATTGGACATTGACACCTAAACTAATATTGAGTTTCATGTTAAATCTCTGAAGTTCATCTTACCTTCATAATAGCACTACCCATCTGTAGATATGCCTGTCAGGGCAGGCTGACCATTAGTTGCCAGTGTCCATTGTGCTAAAGGTTCCTAAAATAATTTTTTGACAGTTATACATCTCTTCCCTGTTTTGAATTTGCTTTTGTTTTTCATTGTTCACTGCTCATTTAAATGTGTCCATTATGGTCGAGTCCGACATGTGGTCTGCACCACCTCATGCATGTCACCACACTTCTCTTTTGTTCCACAAACCTCACCCTTTTATGTAAATATAGACAAGTGGTGACACATGTTTCTGCTAACCATCCCAAAAACCATGGGGTTCTTTTTGTGTCCTTTTTGGACATACCTTATCTAAAGTTTCATTGGCATTTTAAGTAATCTTTTACAATGTTTCTATTTTGTGATAGCATGTTGTAACTATGTGCGATTTATTTTGTTTCTTATCTGTTCATGTCAATCAAGGGTCAGAGAACTCGCACGATTACAGTAAAGGGAACCTGACCTTGAATTTGAGATGATTTATTGACAGTTATATTTGCAGCTCATACAAAGGGTGGCATCTGTGACAGATTCTCACAATCTCATCTTTAAATGACAGTCACCCTCTCACACCCCGAAATGCCATTTTGCGATCAGTTTTTGTACTTTGAATGAGACCATGCAACCCAGTTGCAGCACATGCAGAGGATGAGTATAGGCTGTCTCCTACTTGTACAGCTTGTATAAGATTTACTGGCCTTTACAGCCTGGTTTACCTGTGGGAATTGAAAACCGGGAATCGAGTAGAATCAAGAATTGAATGCTTCAGTTTACTGGTATTGTAACCCTCTGACATTATCAATTCCTCTTATCAATGCTTTGACATGTTTTTCAGACCACAGTTAATGGGTCTTTCAAATGACTATTATCACCTTAGCGGTATGGACTATATTACTGGCCTATGTGCTGATACTATCAACCTGTGTAGAATACCTTCTAAACATTAAGGAACTGATAAAGAGAATTGATAAAGAATTGGACAGATAAGCAGAATTAACAAAGGTATTCCTGTCAGTCCTATCAATTCCCACCCCTAGTCTGGTTTATCAAAAAGAGGAAAGACTGTGCTTGGTTGAAGTCTTGGTGGTGCTTTGAATGCGAAATGTAAAAAATCACCTCAAGTATGCCAGCCCTGCTCTTGTGGTTAATATAAGTCAAGTCAAGTGGGTTTTATTGTCATTTCAGCCATATACACTCTATATAGTGAGACGAAACAACGTTTCACCATGGATTCAAGTGGTGCCACATTAAGATTTACATTTAGTGCACTTAGGCTTCATTTAGAGCCGTTAGGCTACGTTTAGTGCACATACAGTATAAATATAAATATACATAAAGTGCATCAGACAACAGAAACTAAGACAGAGCATAAGTAGGCTTGATGGTGCTTTGAATATGAAAGGTAAAAAATCGCCTCAGGTATGCCAACTCTGCTTTTGTGGTTAATATACCAATATGGCCCACAAAAGGCTGTGTTTATTATTATTTTAATTCTCAAATTGTCATTGCAAAGCACAAACACTGCATTTATGCATTTATTACTCTCTATAGCCTTACCTTATGTGTGCTCAATGATAATTTCAGCTTTAACTGTCCATGTGTTGATTTATTAGTATCTCAAATGCCACTTGATAGCTAATCAAATTGCATTGAATTTCAGACATTGTCCCAGTGTCCTTCATAAGGAAACAACAGCCTGTAATAAAGTTAGGTTATATTTGTTTCCCAGACATTATAATTTTCTGCGATATCATTTTCTGCAGGACATATTGTGTGGGGGTGACTGCCAAAAGCTTATTTTGGCAAAATAACATGATTGTTGCTGTCACTGTAAAATATGCAGCTGGTATTTGCCTGACCATATGCTGACTGTATTCAAATGCGTTAATTCATTTGTGAGTGGTCATGAATATCTTATATGGATTAATGAGATTTTTTAGCTCAGAGTTTTAACACTACCTGTAGATTTCTACATTAAAATGTATGAATGTGATGACACATCACAACCGTATAGAAATAGTCAAAAGGGCACAAGGCTGATAAAAGGAGACTGTCGATGCCAATGTTCCATGGATAATGGTAGGTTCAAGTGATGCTGCTGGAGGTCTATTCGATTAGGGTCTTTTGACTTTTTGGGTGTCTCTAGCTCCTTGGACTAAGATTGAGTCCCCGAGAAAGATCCCACGTCCTTTTCATTTCAGAGCCTTTCTCTCTGATAGGCAAACAGAGAGGAAGACAAACAGATAGACAGACGAAGGATGGGGGGAGGAGGAGATGGGGTTATGGAGGGGTGAGTCTGAGAAAATTGTTTTATAATGCAACAGTGCATTATATAGTGATATGCTTATAAAAATGCAGTTAAGAGTAACGTTTATAAGACAAGGTGCTGTGGCTGGCAAGCTAATTGTATTGCTGGTGGAATTAATAGCCAAAAAGAAAATTGCAACTTTATTTCTATCTTGCCTCAATGCAGTATTGCCCCAGTAATAGATTATATGGCACCACAACCACATAGTGGACAAAAAACACACACAGAAATTCATGCCACGTACTCTATATCTTCAAAGAGGAAAAGAAAACATATTATGAAATGTTCTATGCTTGTTTGAGGGTGCCCTCAACGTTTAAATTGACCTGCATGCGTCACCTGTCACTTAAAAAAGGCATAGCATTGAAATCAAGAATTAGTTACGTGGTTCTAGTATCTAGTTTCTAGTATCTTAGCATCTTATTCTTTTTATTATTTTTTTTTTTGCTTTTGTTATGCAAGCATCAAACAACATGTTTCCCCCTCCTTGCTGAAGAGATCAAAGTGCTCCGTTTCATCAGAAGAGAGCTCTTTTCATCAGCCTCCTGCTTTTGTCTGAGAGAGAGAGAGAGAGAGAGGGAGGGACTGGGCTCAGTTGGTAATTAAAGGCAGGTAGAAACATTCTATGTGGGCCACTGTGACAAAACACACCCAAAAATCAAATAAGACATCAAGGTAAAGGTCAAAGAGGGATGGGCAAAATTGCCCATAGCTGTGAGCATGCCATATCAGGCACTGCATGCCGGAAGAAAAAAAATCTCCCAACTGATTCAAAGAAATTTAACTAAATAACCAGTATTTTGGAGCAGTATTGGTTATCTGCAGGCCCTAAAACTTTTTAAAGAACCTCATCGTAAAAAAGATGTAATATCTTCCTCCTTTAAAAGACTCTGCAGTCAAGCACCAACACATTTTAGCTCAACATCAACATGAGAAACTAAAAGCAGTCCCTCCTTTGCCATAATGACCAATCACCATGAAATTAGCTGGTCTGTTCAAATGGAATGCAAAAGCCATGACCAAGCTTTCTTCTGTCCAACTGGGTTTAAAATGTGCAGACAGACTGACAGAGCATGGCATTCTTCTTTTTGTCATGGAGGAACCCAGGTGCAGGATGTGATCTCAATTTTAAGGACTAGAATATAGAATGATGGCATAGAAAGAGTGTACTTCATATTCAGGGGATGTCACCTGCCTTCAAACATTATCACAACCATAGTGCTCTTGAATACAAATGATGATATGGTTATAGGGTACAGACTGCAGAGGGGATCTTTTCCAGTCTTCGCTAACCTGGCATGTCATATATGAGGTCTGTTGAATGGTGCTGCACTTATACCAGGGTAATTTGGCTGAATATTGTTTCAGCTGGCCATCCTATGGTTGTGTGCATCCTGATGCGCACCATAATATGCAGTCTAATAACAAGATGATTGCAATTATATTTATGGTGCCCAGTCACAATGAAACGGTAGGACATAGTTCACTCATCGCCGTCTCATTTAATTAATTTTTTTACACATTATTATTAGTCATTTTCCCACAAACCATTTATTTATTACTTCGAGGATGCTGAATTATGCATGCAAATATTTATATATCATCCACAAATGAATGGCGTGGACTAATATGAATGGGAAATAAAAATGTCATTAGTTCAAAAATGGGAATGATAATACACTGCATTTAAAGCACTGGGTACACTGGCTTCCTATGTTGATGGGGCTGGCATCCATATCTCTTTAGACATTTTTTATTTTTCACTTTCCTTCATGGAGCGTTACATATTTATATATGCTGTTAGTCATGTGTGATGATCATATTGTTGTTTGACTCATATCTTATATATGAATAAGATATTTATAAGATTAGCTATACAATAGAATTAGATATTTTAAAGACATGAGTTTAACATCAATATCCCCCATCTCTACTTAATACACCCAGGCACTTTTACTTTTACTGCTACATGTGTTGCGGTGCATTTCAGGAGGACAGTAAATCATCAACAGCAATTTAGGTGGATAGATTGTAGAGTATCTTTGGCACATAGGACTGATATTTATATATTTTTTCTTGTTTTTCTATATGATAGTGTATATATATATTTCTGCATCTTATTTTGTGTCATTTATATCTTATTTTTTTATTATTCTCTTCATAATCTTAGGTTTCTATTCTTACTGTAATTTCTACACAGTTATATGTATTTGTGTATTTCTGTAATTTACTTTGGGATCAATAAAGTATCTATCTATCTATCTATCTATCTATCTATCTATCTATCTATCTATCTATCTATCTATCACCCAAATTATTGGAAACAGAGCTGAACAGACCAGAAATCACAAGGTCAAGATACCTATAACAAACAACATAATTCTCCTGCAGACTAGAGTTTGTCTACCTTGTTCATGGAACTCAGACTATGAGTATTGCACCTTTTTACAAAAGCTTTGTTTTATTCTAGAGTTCTTGCTGTTCTACTTCTACAAGTTCAGAATGGATACACACTGGCTCTTCACATTCACATGTTCAGATGTGTAGACGGTGTTAGTTGTTCACAGCAGGTACAGATCATCAGCATAAGCTCTTAGTAGGATATGTTTTATTTAGCTACTATCTATGGATATCCTATTCTATATTATACAGTATTCAAAACTACTAGGTTTGGGTTACTGCAATTTGTGGCGAAACTACTCAGAATTCTATTCCTCCTTTAGTTAGTGAAAACATCATTTGTGGTTAAAGGTCATGCAGGTAAACAGTAAAGGTCACCTTTATTGTCTGTCATTAACATCTACATTATAATCTATAAGGACAACATAGACATTTACATTATAATCATTAAGGACAACAAAGACTCCTTTTAGTATGTACTCCTCAACAACTGATTTCTTGCCATGCTTGCTGTCCTCATATATGTGACATCAAATGAAATGTGTGTTCCAAAATCGATCATCAATTCACTGTTCAGTGCTCACAAGCTCTGCGAATCCAGAGCTTTCATGTACATGGGTATTGCTCATCCAAGGTGCAAATGGAACACCCACGGTGGATTTCCCACTACTACTGTGTCAGACATGTTTTGTCTAATGGCTGCAATATCTGCTGTTATTACAAGACAGCTCAATGTCCCCTTCACAGTAGACTGACACTACTTCAGCCAAATTTGTTTACCCACAAAGTTGCAGCAAATAGGTTTTTTTTTTAGATGAAATGCAATTAATAACAATCTGGTGACTCCATCTGAATGTCTCTACTGAGGGCTACAAGGGGTCTAAAGGCTTTTGACAGGCTTCTATGGCCTTGAACATAATGGATGTTAATTACTATTCTTGTTGTTCAGAGAGCATAATGGGCCAGTGAGAGAATGATGCACTCTTTGGGAACCTCTTCACAACCACATGATTTTTCTTCCACTAGACACTGTATAACAGCTTCTGGGAAACACAGCTTTCAGATTCCAGATTCATGTCTTGGCTGTCTCTATGGTGATCAGAATGATCTCTTTATTTATTTATTAATTTACTCAGTCCAAGGTTTTGTTAATTGTGGCTTTGGGTGAGGGCAGTTACAGAGGCGCATGGCACAGTATTGGCTTACACAAGGACACTTCAATAATCTACAGTAAAGATGGTTAGACTTTCAAAATGTCTGAGCATATACACCACAGTGCCCAAGTGTGGCTTAATTAACGTTACAGTTAAGATTTGGAGACTTTTCACTAGCCGCCCATAATGTTGACAAGTGTCTGTACTTGTTGCATGTTTGAACATCTCTGTCCCATAAGATTGTCAACTGTTAAGTTACAGGTTATATCCTGGGATACCATGATCTACATATACTTGTGCATAATTTATAATTATATTCTGAAACCCATGGGTGAGGACCCCCGAGAGGGTGAGACTGGTACCAGCATTCATAATAATTTATGTTCCATCATACTGAATTGTTTCTTAAGGTTTCATTTAAATACTCAGTTTCACTCATTTTCTAAGGAGTATCTTGAAGAGCTTTCAAGTCATACCCCACCAGACAATAGGTACCACAAAGATATAACTATGTTTACACATTGCTGATTTGCACTTCAAAACAACAACTTCTTCTTTTGTGCCCAACTGGGATCTGAGAACACATGCCACAATTTCCAGAGCCTAACGTTGCCTTTTATGAGTAAACAGGACAAATAATCTTCACAGTCACACTGCACTGAAGTTCCCCAGTCGTCATTAGCATGTTTTGCCCCGAGAAATAAAACTTGTTGTTCTTGCAATGTGCCTACAGACACAACAAGCTATTATTGTTTTTGTGATGGGAGCAATGATTTGCTGACTCAAAGGGTGACAGGGCTGTAAGTATCATGTAAGTTTAGAAAGTGAAAATTGAGCCAGTCTGAGACAGCTAACATGAAACATAATCATAGAAAATGCATCTTTGATTGACTGCATGTTCTGTTCCCAAACTACTACAGAAACCCTGTGGGAACAGCTATGATGCTAATAATCAAACTCTCTTGAAATGGTCAATAGATTGTTGTATTCACTGGGCACTTTTGGGAGAACTGTAAGTGTCTCTGACCTACATGTGGCAGCATCATCTGCTTCATGAGTCCACTTAGAGCTGGTGGTGGTCCTGGACATGATTGTCCATTGTTATGACTGAATGAAGGCATGCAATTGAGTGCTGAACTGCAATGCAAGTCACAGCATGCATGGACAGAAGCACTGTAACCCCAGATACCATTTGCGCTATCTTAAGCAACCTTACAGGTGAGGCATGTCTTACACAAGATTGTCTGTGCCCTTTGATGTAAACAATATTTTTATATACAGATATAAAAGATATTAAGGTCTGTTTGATTGATCAAAAGATAACAAAATTATGAAAAAAAAAGTTCAACACAAGTGAGTAGCTCAACCTTCTGTTGCACTAATTTGAACTAATTTGCACAGATGGCATGTGTGTTATTGATTTTCACAGGAAAAATACAGATATCAACGTGCAAGCCATTTTTTTTTTTTTGCTTATTATAACAACTTTGATCTGAACATAACAACCTGCTAAACACTTTCAAAGGAGTAGAAAATGCAGCTTTCTTAAAAACTACAGAATCTAACTTTTCTTAGTGTTTCTTTGAGTAAAAGGTAGGACTTAGGACAAGGGGTATGTGACTGGCCTGTATGATTCATGGCCTTGGCACTTCAGTCCCAGCCCCATTGGTACACATGGTCACTGAGCCTTCCAGAGACCATGCCCTTGAGTTGTCCTTTAGAAAATACATCTGAAACATCTGAAGAGTACTACTTTAATGTACCATCTGCAATATTCTCATGCATTATGCAATATCCCTATGTATTATGCAATGTATTTATTTATTTGTGCTTGTTTTCTCTTTCTACAGCCACTGAATTCAATGTTTTTGGGATGCAAAAGACAGAATGTGTTCAGTGTATTAAAGAAAATGACATCTGTTTTTGGGAATCAAAGAGCAGTTACAGCCAAATGAATGGATTCTGCCACATAATCAAGATTGCGGCTGTTGATTGCAGTTATGTTTAGACACCCATTGGGCAAGATGTAGACATGTCGTCTTCTGCCCAGGAATTCCACTTGATGACCTAAAAAGCAGAGGAGAGACACAGCAGTAATAGTTGGCCAATTCCCTTCTCTCTCCCTCCAGCAGAGTCAATCAACCATTGTTGAATGAAGAGTTACTCATTTACAGAGTGTGAATATTAAACCCACTGGTGTACACACAAGGACTATGGAAGGTTGTAATTATGGCCCTCATTTTACGCTTCACTGCAAGTGTGAGCTTCTAAAATGTCAAAAACACTTCAATGAGGAAAAGTTAACTGTGCTCAGTGCAGAACATAGTCCTTCAGACATGTGAAAAATTATAGCTTTGAATATTTACTAATAAGTACAAAATGGTTGAAGTAAAATATACAGCCATAGCTTTGTTATATGTGAGACCATCTGAATAAGTAATTGATGCACTATGAAGCTGTGTTCATACATAAGGGGGCTCTTATATAAGGAAGCCTTTATGATGCTCTTTGAAAGAGCATGAAATGTCAGTCATTCAGCTGTGTGCGTTGTTTTATTTAACACATTCAACAGACCCCATTAAAGGTTGCTACTCTCTACTGCTACTCTCCACTGCTTTCAATTGTTAATTCAAGAGCACTGAACACTGTGTACATGTTTCATATTTCAAACTAAAAAATGCATTCAGTACTCACTGCTCAGGCCGGTGCAGCAGTAGAGTCCAATCTGTTTTGTTAGGTGGTCCCACTGTCCTGGACAACCCAGAAGCCTCAGCTTCTCTCTGAGCTGCTCCCTAACCAGCATGCACCTCTCTGCCTGACCTCTCACACCTTCTTGCCTAAAGTGGCACCTCAGCCATTTGGAACATAAGCAGAAAACTCATGAGAGAGGTTCACCAGTTCCTTAAATCCTAAAATGATGACAGTACTAATGATTAAAACAAATATCTGTAAATATTTGTAAATAATCTTACATATGTTTACAAACAAAAGAAAGCAATTTAAATAGTTTATGTTTGTATGTAAGCATTCAAAGAAATGAAGGAAATCACACAAATGTCTCAAAAATAACTAGAAAAGCACTAAGGTCACTGACCTATAAAAATTCCAGACAGTGTTCCTGATCACTATCAAAATTTAATCGTTAGTTCCTTGCCCTAATACCTATGTTGTACGAAAATGTCATCCAAATTTGTATGGTACGTTTCAAGTTATCTTCAGACAGACAAACAGACAGACAGACAGACAAACAAACAAACGCCAGCACTAAGGTCACTGACCTATAAAAATTCCAGACAGTGTTCCTGATCACTATCAAAATTTAATCATTAGTTCCTTGCCCTAATACCTATGTTGTACGAAAATGTCATCCAAATACATGTGGCTTTTCAAGTAATCTTGCACAGAGACAGACAGACAAACAAACAAACGCTGGCGAAAACACAACCTCCTTGGTGGAGGTAATTAAGAGTTGGTTGATTCAAATGGTGACACAACTGGCCATTTATTAAAAGAATGATTATACAAGAAGACTAAGTGTACATACAAAAAAAAAAACATGATCACCTTTTTCACACATTGCCAGCTTCTTAGGCTATTCTGCAACAGTAACTTAGCCGAATACAACTCACCATTCAACTAGGTGTGCAGGATTACTGAGGACAGTGGCCACTACACGAGCACCACCTGACGGTGGAGAGGTCCACAGAGTTTCGACTAACTTTTCCAACTGTGACTGGACGGCCAGCAGGAGGCTGTTGTGTTTCAGCACACAAAGGAGGTGTCCAACCTGCTCCCCTGGTAAAGGAAAGCTGCAGTAAGCAGAGAGGGGAGATGCTCACATGTCCACCACATGCCTAAATTTGTTGAACTTTCCTGTTTCCAGTACATGGCACAGTGTTTGCAGATGCTATGTTCAAGCAACTGCTTGAATACCTTTGAAATTATGCAACAAAAGACATAAAGTTTACATTAGTAAACCTGCAAATATGAGTTCTATGATTAGCACTAGCAGTTCTGTTCCTCTATGCCAGAGATTACCAGTGAAGATAAGGTCATATTTTATTCTCTTACCGTACAAACCAAATGTGTAACAAAAGGTCTGTGCACACATCACTTCCAAACCCAAAGACACACAATGACGAACCGGCCAAGCATCATTCTCAAAGTTCTTACACAACCCTTGCCCTGACATCAGAAAGAAAGGGAACAACCTCCGCTTCTGTTTGAGATAGAAATATATAAAAGACAGATTCTTAAAATCATTATTATTTTTTGACAATTTTAATCTGTAAAATATTAAACATAAAAATTAATATTTAGCGAGTGAAGTAGAACTGGCCTTGTACCATCATGACATCTGCCACAAGTTTCCAATCCTCTACAGAGAGGTCAGCTCCTGTGGGGTAGTGGCCAGAGACAGACAAGACAACTACACTCTGTTCAGGGACCTCTTCTAGATCTTTCCGCACGTTTTCCACACCCACTCCTAAATCAGCTGCATCCCAGTAGCGGTAGTAGCGGACATCAACAAACCCTGCTGCCTCAAAGGTGTCAGCAAGAGAGTCTGAATGCAAAAGTGTGAGTGGATTACATCTTTAGACTGCTATCACAGAGTCAGGGACACATCATTTGGACAAGTGTGGGTAAGTAAAAAATCAGTTGAGCATTTTAAGTGTAGATGAGGCTGACGCTCTAACATTTAGCACAGAGCCATCCAGATTGCCTGGGCAAAAATATTCTGCTTCAGAGCAAATAAATTAAGTTCCATCCCTACACAAAGTCATTATATCTGACTCATTAGGTCTGCCTTGGTTGCACTATTGTGAAGCAAATGCTAATAACTAGCTTTCTCGTGTTACACGTCAGCTCTATCATCCCCCCCCCCCCCACCAACATCTGCAGTGCTATTACCTAATTAAAAACAACATCCAAACCTATTTTTACCATCAAATGAAAAGGGAGAGCCCATGTTTGTGTTCATCATGACCTACCCACCATCACAAGGCGAGGGAAGCAGCACAGGTCCACACCAGGATGAGAACTTGTTACACCAGCGTCTCATCAGCTCTGCACCCAGTCTCACTGCTCCCATACTGCCTACCGCCTGCACTCCCAGTACCTGTTACCAATTAACACATACAGCCCTTTGGTGAATCACGGCCCTCCATGATCAATGTCTCACTGAAGCCTGTGCCTTTGGATTCTAAACTACATGCATTACCTCTCAAACTCAATTGTACTGAGTAGCTGCATGACAGGACACACAGACAAAACATTAAAGCTAATATGGAGGTTTGTTCATTTCAGCTGGAAACATAACTGTAACATAAATGTAAATCTATATACATTTAGCAGACACTTTTATCCAAAGCGACTTACAATTTGTCAACTATCAATTGTTCAGAGCCAGTCTCCCCTAGAGCAACTTAGGGTTAAGTGCCTTGCTCAAGTGCACAGCGGTGGCAGCTGGGATTCGAACCCACAACTTTTCACGCTACTTGCACGATCCACACCTGTCAAGCTATGTCTCTGTGAGATGTAATGTTACACAATGCAGCTGTTGTGTAAGTGTGGCAACCTCTCAGTTGTTGCTGTGATGCATACGTCAGCAGCCAGCTAAGATGGTTTATACCTCCAGCCAGCCAGCCACCCACGTCAAACGAAATGGTTGTCCCTTCACAGTAGCCAGTGTCCAGAGTGCTATCTTATTTCATTTCCACAGGCCATGTTTACATGTGGTAAACCACCTCCTCGCCTGAATATAATGCGATTAAAGCCACCCTGATGGTTTGTTTCATTTCCAGCCCTTGGTTAAAACATGCTGGCCTCTTTTTCAATGTCAGTGCAAAAGACAAATTATTTTTTGTGCCCTGTTCAAATAAAGTATGAGCTCATGTGTCAGCCTGTGGTATCTGTGTGTCCAGCTGGCTAGCCCTGATTAAAGAGGTGAACCACCTTGTGTATTTTTTCAAGGCCATTCAATGCCAAGCCTATTTAATTCACTGACAACGTCTGAGGGGTGATGCTGATGTCTACGAGAAGCTGTCAGGTTACCCTGTTTTCCACTATAGCAGGGCTGTCTTTGCCCAGTGCAAGCTCCACCACTCTCTTGGTCAGTTCAGCTAGACCAAGAGCAGGGGGATATCCAAGGTTGAGGGTTGGGTCTGACCCAATCTGGTGCTTTATCTTCCATATGAGGGGATGCACTGCAGTCTGTCCATCTTCATTAAGATACTCTGCAAGTTGTGGAGATCAACAAGGCAATTTAATTATTTTTCATCCAATTATTTTACATTCTCATAATACATATTTAGTTGAGTAGGCCAAGTCCATTTGTAATCCTCGACTGCAAAGTGTAAAAATTAACTGGCGCCTATCACGCGTAGATCCACGCGCCATCATTAACAGTATAATCACTACAAAATCTAAGATGATCCAAGTTCACTCACCACGTCCTGCAAGGTACACCTTCTCTGGGTGAGTGTCTCTCTTGAAGTCTGCCAAGATCTTCGTCTCCAGTTTTGGTGGAGCGATAGGGGTGTCAGTAAACACGGAGACATTGTTCACAGACATTGTACCTTTATATCGTTAACCGCGCCGTGCAATAACCGCGCCTTTCAATATCAAGGTCCAGGAGGCTTACGTTTCGTCACGCTCATCGCCTGTTTTTTCCCTGCATCAGCTCATTAACGTTAGTTTGTTGACTGCTTGTTGCCATGTTACATGGTGTGACGACAAGCGTTTCTTGGTGACAAGCATTCTGCCATCCTCGATTACAGCAGTATGGGTATAGCATAGGCCCAATCTGATCTGGCCATAATATAATGTTGCATCGAAACGGGCCAATTTGCTTGTGGAACACAAGATGTTGGAAGTTATGGCATACATTTTTAAGAGAGCAGGAGGGTATTCCACGTTCGTGGGTAAACAGTAACTTGGCCTGGGTAGATTAAGCTGGAGGAAGGGGTAAACCTCCTACTTTGCTTTGTTAAAAGAATGAGGATTTAGGCTCTTCTATTATAGTTTCTTAAAGATTTGTCAGATTTGTGGGATTTTGCAGATGTTTTAGTCCAAAGGAAATGGACCTACTACAAACACAACACTATTATTTTTAAAATAAAGCTGTCATTGAAATAGGCTATTGAAAAATAAGTTGAAAAGCTAAATATTGGGAGGAAAACGGAAATAAAAAATGAGCCCACAAAGCATGCATTGTAAATAGCACTTTCTGTTTTTTTATATATTTTTACTGTTTATTATGGCCATCTTAATACAAATATCATAACAACAAACAAACTCATGGATCTCTTCTTTAAACACATAGCAGTTTGTTTTGAAAAACATTTAGGGTACACACAGCTTTTGAAGACATGAGGAAAAAAATTGCACCAGACAGATTTTCAGTGTTGTTGTCATGGTCGATAGTTCAACATTCATCTTCTTCCAATCCAACTGCAAGATATTCACACAAGAGTCCAATAAGATTCATATTCTGAACAGCTCATTCTTACTCATGGCCTGTGTGGTAAATCAAATAAACAAACAAACAAAAAATCCTTTACTTACTTGTGACATGCTGGCCAGCAATGGAGACAGGGCCTTGTCCAGAAGTGAGTTTAAAAGTGACAGGTGGTATAAACTCAAATGCTTGGAAACTAACCTAGGAAAAACACAGACTCATGATACTCACATGCTTAAATGACAGTTAACAGTTTATTGAAAGGCCTTTAAAGTTTTAACTGGACATGACATGCTTCAGAAAAAAAAGAAATGGTGATGTTGAAGTTTGAGCTTTTGGGCTGTGATCACACAAAAAGTGCCCGGATTTAGGTGCATGTCAAAACACTTCACAGATGAAAAGAGAGAGAAAGAGAACATTCTAAGGGGCATGTAAAGAAATGTATGAAAGTGTATGATAAAAATGATCCAGCATGGCATAATAAAAAAAACAACTGCACTGGCGGACAGTATGTAATATTTGCATCACTCATAAATCACACTAATATCCTAGCTAAGCCCAACTGTGTGCTGTTTTGGAACAGAGTTGCAATTGATTCTTTGGTCAGATACACATAACAGTTCTGTCATATCTTTCAATGCCATAGCCACAGATTCATATAGATGTGTGCTAACACGTTTTGAATGTGCTGTTACATCATGTGCAGTCAGCAATGACTCACCATAGGCATGTTATGATGCAGGGTTGCTATGGGTACTTCCTTAACCTTCCCATCACCATCACACACAGCGACCACATGCATATCATCACTAGCACCTGCACTCAGACAGATCTAGGATCAACCAGAGAGGAGGGAAACAAATTTAGTTGTATTTTGTAAAACAGGCAAAGTGTGGCCTATGTATGAAAGCCCTTACTAAGTCAAAATAAAGAGATTGACTTGACTTCCAGAAAAGTGTGTTCATGTAAATGTTTTGCCATTTTAATTGTAAATAATAACAATAAGATTGCTCTCTACTGGTGAAATGTCTGGATTACAGATGTAGGTACTAAATGCATGCCCTTATGACAAGTGACAGCACTGCATTACAACAAGGACCGATCCATTTGGTGACAGGATGTTTGTGGATGCGTCATTTCTCATTGTATCTCATAACAATAGCAATCGCTTACTGTTTTGAGAAAGAACTGACACTCCAAAGGATAATCCACTTCAAAAACGGCGGTTCTTTGAGAGGAGCTCAGCTCACAGCCTTGTTACACAGAAAATGCAGATGATACAATGATTCAAACTGAGAAAGAAATCACACTGATGGGATATATTTCACAAACTTAACATGGCTTTTTTGGAATTCACATAGATATCACACAGACAGACATATGAGAAGGGCAGTTTTGGAAAAATGGAAAATCCAACGCTATATTATCTCAAGGCTAATGCAATGCACTTACCCCACGTTACGTTAACTTTGTCTGAGATGGATGAGGAGCTGGACAGATCAAATGAATTTATACTATCATCTTTTGGGACCTCAGTCATCGCCATCAACTTTTGTGAGATAGAACAAATAAAACCTTATGAGATATGCTTTAAGTGAGACATTTCTGTGCCATCACAGTAACAATTAGCCATACGGTTTGATTTAGATTAGAACCTTCTAGCTATGTTGTGAAAGTTGCCTATTCTGAGAAACTGAAACGTTTACATTTTCCGAAACGGCATACTATACCCCACACTGTATACGATTTGGGATGTACCATTGCCAGAAGATTTTTTTGTTTGTTTATCTATATGGAAAAAATGTGGTATCATTTTATTAAATACTTCTAATTCTTCAAAACAGAGCCATCATTTCAGTAAACGACTTAAAGTGAGTAGACTATTTGGGCAAACAAGCACACATTCTCTTCAACACACCTCCCAACTCTTGTTGTATGCAGTATAACGTTAGGGTAACGTTAGTATGGCATTTCGTAAGAAGCAACTACACTGCACACTCGGCCTAACATAGCAGAAGAAGAAAGAAGTCCGTCTTTCAATTCTGTTATGGAGGCGATTATGAGGTGCATAGGGATTTTGGAGATGAAACAACGTTATCCATTGGAAAGACACCCTATTGCCCGCGCAAACTAGGTTTGTAGCTACCCTGTTTGTACCCTGTAAACTTAAATAATCAAATCCACCACCACTGTAAGGATCGTTTAAAAGCAGTATAAGATGAATAAAATAGGTTTTTTAAACTTACCTAAGGATAAAGATCTATTACAGCGACGACACAACAAGGATTAAGCGTGGATGGATGCGTCCATTGAACTGTGACCTGCTCGATTATTTGCAGGTGCAAACAACTGCACCCCAGTAACGCTTCGGGTAAAACTACTGCTCTTCTATCGTAGTTTATATTTTGTCCACTAGGTGGAGTCCTTTGACTAGAATGATGTTTGCCTTGTGACCATATGTAACATTTTTACAGGCCCAACTCGCGACAAATATGGGCTATTTGAACTGATCAGTAGGGCTTTTAAACCTCAGCAATTGTTCATGATTTAGTAGTTTTAAAATTGATACCTCATATATGTATAGTAGCCTACAATTGAGTCAATGAGCTAGACCTGGAATGTTATCATAGAATTTAACTTGAGAAGCTTTAGAACTTAACAGTTTCCATGAGGCCAGACATTTTCTCAAATATTAAATTTTAAGCGGCTCGGGAACACTGAAAGTGAGGCCTGGTCATACTTTATCATGTTTGCTTTCTTGCCAAACAAACAGAGGACTAGTTTATGAGGTATATTTTGTTTGGAGAAGAAGAATAAAAATTCTCCATGGCTCTAAAGGTTAAAAAAGAAGACATGCTTGTAGTAGCCTAGGCATATATCTACAGAAATGGAAGAGTCTGTTCCAAGAATTCCCCTTCTATTCCGATTGTTGATACAGGTCTGTATCGCCATTGTCTGTACACACTTGGCCCAGGGATTTTAGTCTTTGATAGGATAATGTCTTTATTCTAAGTTAAATCAGTGGCAAATGTAGGCTGTAACAAGCCCTCATTAACAAAATAATAACTCTTAAATGATAATAGCTTGTGTCAATTTTTGAACTAATGTGTGAATACTTTTAGTCGATCATGAAATGCAAGACCCACAGTTTAAAAAATATATATGTTTTAACTATTGGAGTTAACTCTTTCACTATTTTGACCATGCCAGTTTTCTTCTCAGTTCTTTGTGAAAATGATAAAACATCAGTTGTTTAAGACCTGAACTAGGTGGTGTACTGTATGTCGTTCCATTGCGCTTTTTTAACTTGCTCTCACATAGTTCTGAAGGGTGAGACCTCTGCCTGCCTTCTAGTTTATCTGATTAAAAAAGAGAAAAAACCCATCCAGCGAGCTGGGCAACGTTTCTTTTTTTATCTTGTCTCACAAAGACTCTTCCCATCCCATTCTCCAAGAAACATCATGTATGGCACCCATATCTGCCGTGCCCTACTACCATCTGGTGAACGAGCCTTGTCTACTTATCTGTAAAAACCAGTATAAAACACTGGTCAAAGTAACAGGTTTAAATAGACTCTTTCAGAGCCTGCAAGGGTCCTTCATGTTGTGAGGAACCCTTGGCACTCTGTTATGTTTAAGTTTGTCACAATTAAGACATGTCAGACGTATCTTTCCTCATCTCCACTCCGTTTATATTTTATGGGTAAGGACTGTGCTTATCCAAAGCCTCTTAATGAAATGGGTTAGAACAGTGGAACAGAAGCCATTTTGTATTCTTTTATTGGAGCGCGCAGTCTTTGGTGGCCTGCTGAGCTCAAACCCACCAGTCACCTTTTGTTCATGTTGGCTTAAACTGTGGGAGGTTATTCTCCACAGCAGATGGCAAAATATGATTATAGTGACATTACAGTCTCCTGGCTGGTGAAAGGATTCAAGAACAAGAATTACCTGATACTAATCAGGTTGTGCTCCCCTGAAACTGGGGCAAGACTTGGCTAATTGCTTCCATGCACAATGCAGGAGATAAGTGTGTCCTGCCAAACACACACACACACACACACACACACACACACACACACACACACACACACACACACACACACACACACACACACACACACATTCTGCCTCACACCAAGGCACTGGCCCAAATTGTTGTGCAACCATGCTCCCAATTATCTTATTTTATCACCATATAGAACATGAAAATGGACACAAAATGCATGCAAGCACACACACACACACACACACACACATACAAACACGTATTTACAGAACCCCTTTGTTGTCCCATTTTCCTAATTTTCTCTGCCTACCATCTTGCACAATGATGACACTAAATTATTGTGGAAGATCCTTGAATATTTATTAGGCTACTACTTGTTTTCACCCAAAACATGAAATATACAACATGTTACACTGAAGAGGAATCTTTTGAATTCGGAGTCATGCATCACTGAAATGCAACAGCCTATGTTCCAGTATGAGGGTTGAATCACTGGACGATATCGTCATATTACATATGACAGGTTTATCTGGTATGGTATTAGACTTATCTATATTCTCCAATATTATGTTACAAGTTTCCCTGTTTCACAGCGATTGCTTCAGCTTCTTTTGTAATGTATGTCACTTCATGACAAATTTGTGGTCTGGACATATGGTGGAAGGATTGAGAAGTTCCAAGTTGCTTGGCAGTCGAAGATTTCTTTGCTGTACAACCACATCCTCCTGAAGGGACTGTGGGACCGCGATTTAGTTGTTTTTGCTCTTAGACAAGTATCAAGAAAGCTATAAATAATAATGCAGGTGTGTTATGAAATGCCATTTTTTTATATTCCTTGAGCAATATTTTGTTTTATTCTATTTTATTATGATCAATTTTTTAAATTATTTTTGGGTGATCTGATTCAGTTTTTTGTCCTTTGTTGTCAACAAATTCGATGACACGGTTGTTGTGAAATAATATGTAAACAATGGCACAGCAATGTACTGAAGAACTTATTTGTTTTTACTCTGCATGTGCTTAGAGGCATTCCTCACTTATTGACTCAGACTGCAGCCTGTCTACTGGAAAGTACCAGTGTCAGCCCGTCACAGCTATAGTCTTTAAACTGCACTTGTCGGACAGCAATCTCAATAATAAACTCCTATGTAACATGATATTTACATGACACATGGTATCACATAAAGACATTTTTAATAATTAAAAAAAAAATGTTGTGCGTGACATTCTGTACATCATTATATACAAATCAGGGAGGGTATGCTCAAAAATGTCAAAGAATAGAGGAGGGCACAAAGTATGTTCACACGTTTTGAGAAAGTAAAGGATAAACAAATGGATTTGTAGCAGCAACATATATGAACAATCTCTTAACAGATGATAAGAAGTAGTAGAAGTTGGATCTTCGCACACCCTGCAATCATCAATCAATTAGGAGTATTGATGTCCAGCCTCCGATCTGATCTGTCCTTTAAAGATTCAGTCCAAGGAATATCATGAGTATTTTCACATGTAAGTGTACTGCAAATGAACATTTCTTTGGACATTTTCCAAGTGTTTTTAATTGCTTACAGATATTGGGATTGTTACTGGTATTAGGAAATGTCCTGTCAGTTTCCAGGGACAAACATGAACTGCCTTTACACTCTGAACTTAAAATGAGTTAGCTGGTTATTCACATTACATTTATTTATTTATTTATTTTATTTTATTATTTTTTTTAACCTGCAGACACATTCAAGATGTCAGTAAATGTAAAAGTTACTTTTTTTAAGCATGTCTTGGGAACATTTTAGCCAATGTCAGACAGTTCTCTCCCAATGTTCTTCTGTATGTGCGTCACACTAACTATGAGATCTTATGGGATTTGGGGAAGTGTACATAGAAGGCAGTGCTACAGGATTTAGCTTATACTTTGAAAAAGTAAATTGTGCTACAAGCGGAGCTGAGGGGCACAGAAAGAACTCAATTCTTGCAGCCCTCTGAAAACATTTGCACATCCACAGATTGGCAAGGGATACAATAAATTAACAGAAATGAAACAAAATAACTTAACACAACATACAGAAAATAGAAGACCTAATTTGAGCTTCTACCACCTTTTTCATATACATGTACCAGAGGTGTTTAAATGTATTTAAATATCCACATTGAATTTTGGCTGTGCATTTCCTACTAACTACATGCATCTATTCCTGTGTTTTGAAAGAATACATCAATACATCCTAACATACAGTTGCATTTGGGGATGGATGGAGGGGATCTTGACAAGGGATGAGGATGACTTCTATGGCCCAGATGTGCCAAGGATGCCGGCTGATCAATTCGCTCTGTTGCTGCCAAATGCAGAATGTCAGTCTGACTTCCTCAGGGTTGCCATGCAGTGGAGACCACAACTCAACAAGTTCAACTGGTCCGATCTGGGTTACCTGTGGGATCTGCTCTACTGTATCCTGTAGTGGCCCATGAGCTAGTATCTGCCCTCAGGTAACTCTTTTGTTTTGGCTGTCCGTTTTGTCCTGTCTGGACTGCTTTGTGATGTCTTTCTGAGACGCCTAGGGATTGGTCATTGCGCCAATACTGTCAGCCCTCGCTGGCATTCTCTGAAGACATCAGAGCTTTCACGCATTCACTTGTCAGAGTTTGAGTTCACTGTTGTCTCAGCCATCTTTCTCTTGGAGATTGAAACTGGAGACAGAAAAAAAAACTTTAGTCAACATGTGCTTCTATAATAATGATTATGTTCAATGACAAACACCAATATTTGTGTGCACTTAATATTAACTGTTGATTTTTTCTACCACAGTCAGTTTGACAATATTCTAATGATCCTTTGACCTTGTTTTACACGCTATTGGTCTGTGTTGATGATTGCCAGTGTGTTGTATTGTAGACTGGTGATTTCTGGTCGATGTGTGATCCTGTTTTTGGATAAATACATGAAGCAACCCTTTGCCATGAAAAATATTAAATGATTATCAAAAGAAATACTTATCAAGTGTATTTTAAAGGTAAACTATTCAGGTACAAGTGCAGCCAATGTGCTAATGGAAATCTTGCTGGCCTTCACTGCCTCTCTTCCACTGAGGAATTTCTTAAAGAAGTTTTGAATACTTCCGTCAAACTAAAGAGAGAAGAAGAGAGCACTAATTTGATGGGAAAAAGTGTTTTCAACAGGATAGAACACAATGGAATGTTCACTGTTGAGATCCAACTCTACTGACAGGTCAGCTTTGTCTCATGGAATTAAATCACCAGCACAGACAAAGACACACAGACACACACACACACACACACACACACACACACACACACACACACACACACACACACACACAGGGAACTCTTCATCTTTAGGGATAGTTCTTCTCTGTCTCTCAGCTTCTCATAATCTCTTTATCTGTGTGTCTCAACTTTCCCAGCTCACATGGCTTGTCCATGATGTTTGGAATCAAATATATGGTCTTGTAATGAAAACATTCCAATGCTAAAGCCAACTCCTTCATTAGGGGGACATTTTTGAGTTCCACTTGGCAGACACAGCAAATATCTCAATCTACCGTTCCAGGGTTCTGCAACATTTGTGGCGTGGTTCACAACGAACAAGTGAGAAATGCTACAAGGCCTATGCCAGGCCCATTTCACATTTCACATTTCATTGTGCTATTGGGATAGGTAACCGTAACAGACAAATGCGGGAGAGATTTTGTTTTGTTTTGCTTTGCTGACGTATTTGTTTTTATGTTCATTGATCAGATCCTCAACGCAGTAGGGAAGCACAATGACCACTGAGCTGCCTGTGCTTCCCAGGACATTTTCAGGCCCCAGCTTTGTTCACTCCTCTCTCGCCCAAAAATGCCTAAGATTCTGATCCTATCGACGGCACCGTACATGTCTCTGCAGGAAAATATAAACAATGCAGAGCATTTAAGTGCTATCTGAGGGAAAAGGAAAAACAAAATAGGAAAATGGGACTGCTGTAAGTGGCCCTACCCTGTTGCTTTGCCCCAGCAGAGCCACTCCAAGAAATGATCCAGGGAGTCAGCCTGGCCGAGAACTGTCTGATAGTCTGTTTTCACCTTAATAGTAGTGATCAAGGGGTTCAATCACACCAAACAAAACCCCCAAAGCCCATTGTGTTTCATGATTCCGTTTCATAATCTTTTTATATAATCTTTTTTCATAATCACTTGTATGGCTTTTGTGGATTTAGCTGCATTGCATTCACTTCTTGCATTGAATATTTACATTAAGAGGGCTTGTCTCTCAGGGGAGTCCGGCACATTGCTGGTCAGCAATCTGAGTCTGCCAGTCTACAGATATTTTGGCGTTGGATTTATTTAACTGTTGATTCCAAAGGGATGTCAGACATGAAACAGAATGGTTTCAATGATTGATGAGCTGGAAATGTTTTAATCAAGGCATTTTTTTTATCCCCGGCCAGGCCTTACAACCACCTGGAGCATATATAACGTTTCTCAGCATTAAGGAGCTGCTAACTCAACTAGATCTCGATCTTGCTGTTTTTTTTTTTTTTTTTTTGGTCTGACATATTTCTTAACTTGCTTCACTTGTGACGGAAAACATTTGGGTTCCATGAATGAACTGTTCTCGTCTCTCAGCACAGATTATATTTTTACTTCATGTAGATGCAAGATACTATCTATGCTACGCCAGCCCTAGGAGCCTTCCTTCCTTGAGTGTTTCATCTTGTGATTGAGGTGCGGCACTGTATTGGAAACTTCAGCTTCACCTAGGCTAGGCATACACGCTCCAAAAGAAGGCCAGTTTATCTCCACTTGGCCTTTGTTATCTTTGATCTGCTCTGCTTGGCGCCACAAATACACAGCAATCAGGCATCATTCAACAATGTTTACAGACACCGTTTCTATTTAGTCCTCACTGCATGCTGTTCAGCCACACCTGCACTTACATCAGAACCATTTAAGGACTAAATATGTCCTGAGAAATGATATGTCAAAATACATCAGACACCATGCTCCCATAAAACACAAATTCAAGCCTTTAGCTATTAGACTTTGTCATGAGTGTACTTCACGAGCTTGAACTAAGGAGGATTGTCACAACAAATCAGTCTTGTTTACAGTATAAGCTTTAACCAAACATGTTGCCACAAGATATTGCTATTACTGTACATTCGGTCAATTTCCTTAGGGCTTAATGTCTAATCAGACAGTAAATGCAGAGTCCAGAGAACAGTGATCTCCTTAGTCAGCTGTGCTCACTTGTTTTAATATTAAACATGTCATGGTCTAGTCCTAATGTAATGCATACTTATGCAAACTTTCCTCAGCCTGACAGCAGCATCAAACCATTTAATAATGTATACCTAAAATATAGTCTAGAACATAGTCTAGTATCACTCCTATAGCACACACAACAAACAGCATACACAAACACACACACACACACACACACACACACACACACACACACACACACACACACACACACACACAGACACTGTATTTGCCGAGATGATTTAGTGGCCCAAGCTTACAATGTAAACCATGTCTTTACATTTTCCCCCTTTTTAAGCATAAAAACCACAACTATATTTCTAAAAAGACAGCAAGTAAAAACAACATTTTAGAAATTGAGTTTAGTTTGCATTGTGTCACTTCCTGTAAAGTTGTATACAAGTTTTAAGATTAATTGCAAGGTTATATCTGTGGAAATACCTCTGTCCAGGTTGTTTTTAATTGGATTAAATCACAAAAAAATATGCTTTGTTTGCATCTAATAACTAAGACATAATCTCTATATAAAATCCACTTTGTTGTCTTGTGGGAAAAGTGTGAGAAATTCATAAAATCATAATTTTAAAGAGCTGTGTCAGCTGTCTTCTCCATGGAATCACTCAACAGCTAGGTTTACAACACACTTTAGAAGTTTTGCTTCTTTGGCAGCTCTGTTTGCTTTGTGTTCTGACATCATTTGATAGAGAGAATCAGCCTAATCATTGCATCTCTTGTCGATGTGTGATTTTTCTGTGCATGATCTTTTCCAAGTATTTTAGCCCCACTGAGACTTCAACTAGTTTTCACAAGCAATCTATCCACTGCTTTCCCCATTGCCCTTAGGTGTCAAACATGATCATTCTTGTCAGTCCGGTCTCAACACTAAATGTGTGTCCAAAACATGTGTCCAGCCAGTGTGCATGATGGATTGAAGGCTGTGAGTCAGTCGGTGGATTAACATTTGCTGGAGATGCACGCTTTCCACTCCCTTGTGCTGAGTGGACTCTCTCCATAAGCCTCTTTGTGCATGAATACTTGCAATACCAAACACATGGTAGATGAGACACCAGGGAAAACATCACAGAGGTGAAGAGCATAAGTCGGTCAAGCCTTGCTTTTCTCTCTCTCTCTGTATCCCTGCCTGCAAATCACCAGTAACTAAGATAGCGTTGGCACAGCTGAGAGTGGCCCAGGGGACCTGCATTTCAACTGCTGAGATGCACCAGCGGTCTTGTGTCCGTAGTGATCGTGCTCAATGCTTGCGGTGGTGTGTTTTATATACTGTGTCACTTCAAATCCATTGGCAGACTGAATGGTCACAGTAATTTCTTTGGCAACCGTCAGTGGGAAAAGAAACTTCATGTGATTCTGTATATTAGCTAAATTCTGAGTCTTGTGCTCTGTGTCAACAACACCCAGCGAAGCAAAGGAATAACAGCTTTTCTCTACATCCTAGTCAAAATAAAGCTTAACATAAGATATATCGCAGTAAAGTTTAACACATGTATGTAATGTAAAAACATTAAACAGGATAAAAACATGTCCATCAAATTATGTTTAGGCCCGGTTTGTTTGTTTACGTGTTTACTTAGGTTACGTCAATGTAGAAAGCAGCATACAAGCCAAAGGCATTTTGACTGTCAATGTAGTGAATTCAAGCATGGTAAGATAGTGCTTTACTAAATGCAAAGCACATGATCTAAATTTAAGCATTATTATTATTGCAACAAATGTGATTGGCCAGAATCACATGAGTTGACTGTGAAACATAATTTGTGTAAAACAATGACTTTTTTTTACCAAAAAAAAAAAAATCAAGGGCAGCAAATACTCAGTCAAAAGTGATCCCAATATGGTTGAGTTTGGGGTGGGTCTTGCTGACTTTCCGTTTACCACACAAACTCTGACTCTAGTTTTATCAACAAAGCTGGTCAATATTTATTCCTCGAAATTTAAGAAAAATAAAGAATATAGCAGGGTTTTAACTTTTTAACTTGCCCGCTAAACACTCTGACTGCTTCTTTGACTCTCATGCCTTCACTATTACTCAGGCCAGGTCATAGATAACCTCTGTCCCTGATGCCTGGCCCTGATCTGGTGTGGGAGAGTCTAATATGGGGCACCGCCTGGCTAATCCTTCTCCCAGGGAATCGTGATTTCACCCACTCCCCAGAGTGTAATAGAGGGGTGTGCCTCTATGCTGTTCCACGACCTGGTGGCAGTCTGTCTCGGACGAAAAGAGAAAACCAAAAACAACCATACCACTGCTTGCCGCCATCTATACACACTAAGTGTTGTTGCACATCAAAAAAGATATGTGAACTGAGACAGTAGATGTGCTGTTCAGTGGCTGGATGAATGTAAACAGATCCAGCATGATGGTCAACACACTGCCTCTAGCGTGTCCAGCACTGTGTAGACTGTAGACTGAGGTGTTTCTTCTCATACGTTCAGCTAACCTAGAGTGGTTGGGATCATCGTGTGAGGGTTCATAGCTCCCATGAAAAGAACCATGTGATAGCGATTACAGCACCCTATCCACATCCAACTACATAAGACTTGAATTCAGAAGCAGCTGTTGTCCCCTTGGACTTCTGCATAAACCCATGATGCTTTGCGTGAGAGAGCTCCCAGCCTCAAAGACACTGATTGAATTTCGGGTTTTATCACCCTCTTCACAGAACAATCTTCCATGACTTCACGCAGTCCAAATGATGTCAACGTAGATCAAATTAGTCAATGCTAATTGGCCCCCCCTCCACACTTCTGAAATCTTATTTTCCATGTTTCTGAGCTTTAGTTGTATATTAGGTTGCCTCTCATGGCTTATAGCTGTTAGTCAAAAGAGAGCATGCATTTAGTTATTCACATCTCTTCCCGTCATTAAATTCTCATTCTTCTCCTTCCTTTGAAATACTGCTACAAACAAAATAACTCTTCTCCGATTTTTCCCCATCTATTTACAGCAACATTTGCTTTCGATGAACGCATCGTTTTCAACAGAAATGGTCGTAACATTCCAGCAACAAGCAGTGGCAGCAAAGAATTATGTTTGACAGGGAGAGCCAAAGAAAAATAGTCTCCCCTCTCTCCTAAGTGCATACGTGACAGATGCAACCGGCTACAGCACATGTTGATGTGGGCATGAGCCACATACCGAGATTGCTCTCACAGAAAATAAATCTTTCTGTCCCCTCACTGCACCATGTTCTCTTTGAATTGCTTGTCTTTAACTCCTTGTCATCTTGAGTGAAATAAAAAGATAAAAAAAAAAGATTCTTATCTTCTGTACAGTTGACCCTTAAATGACCTTCAGTGTGGTACTAATAAAAATACTGCTGTTTAACTTTGTGTTTGATTCTGAACAGAAAACTTCAGTCATGAAACTTCACAGACTTATTTAAAAAAAAAAAGCCTGGCCTTCAGCTTACCCCACTAATCATTAATTGTATGAGAAGGTCTTAAGTCTCTAAAGGGAAGCTGACCTATCACCTACCCTACATGTATTGTTCCCTTCACTCCCATCAAATGTCATTTGAGTTCTAACTGAAACATCTGAGCAACTGCATTTTTTTTACGCCAATGTCTGTCAAGTGGGACCCATAAAGATCTCTTTTGTGATGCATGGTTGTGCCAACAGCTCCAGGATCTCAACTTGTTCCCCCCAGCTGTGGACTCCCCTTGATGCCTTGGGAAGTATTTTCTGCTCCCAGCGCGTGCAATGGCAGCCTTCACTGTGACACGCCTTATTATTCTCCAGTTTTACAGACCTCTCAATCATTATGCAGGGAAATGGGGCCCGTGAACACAGCACGGCTCCAAAACAAACGACCCGCTGGCCTCAATTCTCAACACAGATCCTATTTTCAGCTAACCTACCCAACTCGCTATCTGTCTTAGCCGCAGCACGACTCGTTTGTCATCCGCAAAAGCTTTCCCCTTGACTTCATCTTTTGATCCCACCAATAGACCCCAGTGATTGTTCCCTCGGCCTTAGACACAAAGGAAGACGGGCAATGCTTGGAATGCAATGATGCCGCTTGTATATCTACTCTTAATTCCCAGTCCCCTTCCACTAGATTAGAGACCAAATGCCATTATCTTATTTGTCTAAGACAACTTAGGACAACAGAATCTAAACTGCTGAGGAAACACCATTAGTCAAAGTACATCTGTGTCATTTGCCAATATACATAGTAGACAACCAGAATAGAAAAAAAAACAAACAAACAAAAAAAAACTTTTGCCCATAAATTCCCATAATCATCTGAGCCCCATAGGTTAAAAGCAAGAAACACATATCATACAAAAAATACCAGCCTCCCAAAAACAAAGTAAAATGTGAAATTATTATTTAAAATGAAGCAAAATGCAAGTTTAGTATACACAGTATACTAAAGAAACCGCACCATATACAAATCTCAAGACAGTGCTTGGTAAAACTTTATTTGAAGGTGTCTACATAAGAGTGACATGAGCCTGTCATTGACATGACATGACGCATATAATAAACATTAATGACACTTTATTGATGTTTATGATATCATTCGTTGATGAGTGTTGTCATAAAGTGTCATTCAGTTTTTGTAATGTCTGCACCTTTACATTACAAAAATCGAATGACACTCAATGACAACAGTCATAAACTTTGAAAAAAGTGTCATTAATGTTCATGATATGTGTCATGTCAGTGCTCATTTTATTACTTCCTGGCTCTCTCTCCCACTCAACTTGTCTGGCATAAGATAGTCGGTGGTATTGCCTCATAGCCAGGAGTGACCAGCAGAATTGCTGTCCATTGACTCAGGTTGCTAATATATAGCACATGCTTTCTGCTCGTTCCTGACTCACAAATATAGTTGGTCGGCATGCACCCCCACCCCACCATGCACACATATACACAAATACATAACACACACACCCTGCCTCTCGTTCTGTCTAGTCCCAGCTCGTCCCAGTTCTGTGTGTGTAGTGCGTGCCTCCCGCCTGTCCCCTTCCTGTTCTTTCTTCTCATGTAACTGATGGGCACCAAGAAGGTGTTATGTTCCTTTTAAGGAAGACAAAAAAGCTTTAAGCCGTGTTGATCTAAACATCTACGAGCGCACACGCAGTGGTCTAGCAGAGGACTATTTCATCATGTGAACAATAGCAGCACAGGGAGAAACAGAGACAGACAGTTAGAGTGAGAGACAAAGAAAGAAAGAGAGAATGAGAGGGAGGAGGAGGAGGTAAAGAGCTGCATCAAATTATCCAGACGCCATATAGCAGTTGCCAATTTTTTTTTTTTTTTAAACCACAATCCTATAGCTGTTGTAAAGGCGGGTGGAGACAGATGATCAGTTTCCATATTGAGTTAATATCCTGGAATGAGGTTTTACCTCATTGCTTACTCTCTCAGTCCCCCCCCCCCCCCCTCTCTTTCTCTGTTCCCCCTTCTCCAGTCACACAATGCTCTCAAAATGTTAAGTGTTGTTTAATGCAGGCCATGTGGATAAACGTGCTCAGAGGCATACCTGGATATCCGGTCTGGTACATATATATATATATATATATATATATTACAAAGGCACATTCCTCACATAATAAAAACGGGCAGTGTCCAATCTGGATAATTCACATGCTATTCAAAAATATATGGAGGCAGATATTGGATCAAGTACATTTACACTTATTTTATATATATATATATATATATATATATATATATATATATATATATATATACGGTCTGCTTTTATACTTTCAAAGGGTGAAATGGGTTCTGTTTAGACGTGCCTCGGAGAGACGTTACAAAGGCCACTATGAAGGCACAAGATGAGATAAATATGGCTGCTTTGACATGGTAGCTCCGTTCAGTTTTGGGTTGGTTCGTCTCAAATGGTTCACCTTTGGCGGGATGAATTCCTGCAAATCTGCAGGTGTTAAATCAACAGGTATGTTATCAGTGCAGAGGAGACTTAGCAGCAATGGGAAGTCATTTTGTTGAGCTGTTTTTATTGTTTTTTTTTTTTGGGAGGGGGAGTGGGGGACTGTCTTATACACAGTCATTAAAACCCACTAAAGAATGTCCAGAATTATTAAATCATTTACGTTTTCTGGACCATGGCAAACTACATGACTACATGACCTCTTTTTTTTTAATTAGCATTATGGCATTTTTTCTCACTGGAAGCATGTCTGTATGCATGTCCTTCAAACCAGCTATTTCAGAAAAGAGGTGAAAATTGTTTATTGATTTAGTGTAATCATCATGAGCGAAACATCTGGGTTTTGCTCACTGAAAAAAAAACCCAAAAAAACTGTGTTTGAATTTCAGAATGCAAATGAGTGTGAGGAATGTGCCTTTGTTAAGAAGCTGTCTGACCCTAAACTTGCACCGAAAGAGCAACCAGAATTACACAGGATAATCACCCCCCTTATTTCACATTTCAGCTCTCCTTACACTATCCTACACATATGTGTAACCATGTGCCACTTCCTGTCAATGAGTGCACACCTTTATCAATAGTGGTTTAGAGTTTAAATGTTAGAGCAACTATTCGTTTGCTTAGTGAATCAATGAGTAAGTACCAGAGTACCAGAGTACCAGCTTGTATTGTTCTCCTAGAAGCCCTCTGGGCACCAGTTTAAATAGCTCCATGTAGTAGAATCAGGCCCAATTTTAAAAAGGTTTCAAATGCTCACTGCTCAGAGTGTCAGACCCAGGGCCTGCGTGCGCTCACACGCGTCACATTCAGTACACCAAACACACAAACAAGTTTTACTGTGTGGTTGGTGTAAGCACCACTTCACGCTCTCGCGATAGCCGCTCCTCTCTGTTTTGGTGGTAAACAGCCTCTCTCAGTGAGCGGAAGTCTTGCACTGTGGCGATAAAGCCTTTATCAGCTTTTGGTGGGTGTCGAGCAAGGCTGCAGAGGGCCCCCTCTAACACACACAAACACCATTCGCCTCCCACCACAGTTACGAAGCCGTGGCCACAAACAGACCATTGATTGATGCTGGGGCAAAGCATGTGCACCACAACTGAGCAGTCAAGGCTTTGCTAAATTCTGTATAAATGAGGACCTGTCTGTTGTCTGTGAAAGTGCTTATAAATAGTATGTCACCTGGTGACAATGACAAAACCCTGAGTACATTTTTAGTCAAATGTTACACGTGTATTTCTATTTGTCAAATATTATACCTCACAAACCATACCCAAACCCCAAATTTTTCTACGTCCTCTCTGAAAATATAATTATACTGCCTATTTTTCAGCTGCATACAGTTAAATAACCAGAGTGTCAGTGCATTTACCATGGTTGAATCCTAATACCCCCCCATCCCCCCCCCCCCCCCCCCACACACACACACACTAAGCTCTGAAATCTTTAAGAGTTAACAGGCAAGAATCAACCAGCCATAAAATAGATCCAACCCTTTTATGTCTTTGAGGGTTCAGGACTAAGGGTTTCATTGGGCTTCATAACTTTGGCTGCTGTACCATACAGAAGAGCTACTTTTTTTGGCACCCAATGAACTGGATAACTCACTGCTTTAAACAAATAGCAGAGGTGACCTCTTCAATTTCCTGTCACCTGCTAGACCTCAAACAGCCTGCTCCAGCCCCGTCGGCTCCAGAGAGGGAAATGACCCCTGCATTACCACACAATTTAGGACTATTACAAACTTAAAAACAAACATCTGTTTTCTATATATATATTTAGATGGCATTGGCTTTATGCTCTAAGCACACTGCAGGTAACATAATACAGAGAAGAGAGGTATTGGATAATCTCTGAGGTTTTGAAATAAATTATTTTGTAACTCGTAGATCAGAAAGAGGGGAAATTGATGGCTAGAAGGTATTATAACATTGAGAGGTATTATAACATTGAGAGCTATTATAACATTGTTTAAACAATCAAGAGCATCTGCTTCAAGTATTGAACCTCTTTGCAAATAAAATGTAATGAACACACATTGCATCCAACACCTGGTTGGATGCAATGTGTTGTTTAGTAGCAATATCTTTTTGTGTTTGTGAAGAATACACTGTAAAGGGTCTACAACCCTGCTCAGTTCTCACATTTGTATACAAAAAATAGTGAAAAGAGGTCAGGCTTTCCACACGAAGGACTACATTCATATGTGTACGAGTGGATGTGTGTGAGTGAGCATTGTTTCCCCATTAGATCAAGGGCAGAGGGCAGTACCTCACAGAGAATGTCCCTAGGGTCAGACTATCTAGCACACTCACACACACACACACACGCCCACACACACATGAACACACACACACACACTTAGCTGTGGTGAAACAGTTCGTGCCATTTCTGTGTAATCACTTCGCCTGGAAAGTGGAGGCTGAAAGTCTTTTTCCAGGGGACAGACTTTGTTTTGATCCATATTTTAGCCAGCTGTTCTTAACAGTAGCACTAGACTGCACAGTCACTGCAACTGTAGACTCCTGTAAAGAGTAACAGCAAATCCCAAACACACAACCCCACAAATAAGGCATCTACACAACTGAACAGTAGTGAGAGTTCTGACGGCAATGACAATGTCTTCCTTTTTTAGTTTCATCTGGTGATATGAGTTGAGGTTTATTTTTTCTCTCACCATGATTAATTATCATTACCTTGCGTTATTGGATTGACCAGTGTGTATATATTTTTGTCTTCTAAAATATAACTCCCATTTCTGTACAGTAATAACTGGCTCTCTGGCAGTATATTTTGATTGCTGGCTTGCTTAACCTTTACCTGCACTCATCACCTTCTGTGCAAATCTCTCCACAGAATTGATTTTCTACAGGTCACAGTGGAATGGTTCTGTAATAGGAATCACAGTAAGACACAAACTTCCTGAGTTGTCAATGCAGTAATTAGGCCTGTCTAAGACAATTCCTCATAATTACAGATGTTTACACCATCGCTGCTTTCAACAAGGCCTAAATGAAATAAGTTTTGTTGTGTATTTATTTATTATTGATTTATTTTTAATCTCTTTAATCTTGTCTGGTTCATCGCAAGCCATGATCATTATTTTTGGCAGTCTTACCATGAATCATCAGTTTTGAGTCTGAGTGAATTTATAAAATGGATGCCAATTCCTAGTTATTCTGCTAAGAATTTATTCTGCTGAGAATTTATTCTGTGTTCATCCCCGACACCAACGAGCCCAAGGATAAAGGGCCGCAGATACAGTGAAATGTCAGCTTCCCACATTTTAAAGAGGGTGGCTGTGATTTAGTATGCTCTGCTTAAAGTCTACAGTTCACTGCCTAACACTTACAAGGGAATATAACAAAGCTCTAGACCTTTGGTATTCTGAAACTACCATAGTAGTGCTCACGTGTTAGACCACTTATGTCATCCTCTATTTAAAAAAAGGCTTCAGAGAGTGAAAAATGTGTTATGTGGGCCGGTGGCTGTGCTTTATTCTTGTTGTGTGGGCATTTAGGGCAAAAATTAGCACTCTGTGGAGAAACATTACCTGTTAACTGCATTGCACTCTTCTCACAGACATGCTCCACAGAGACTACTCTGTGCTTCCGAGTGGAAAGCACAAGATCAGGCCACTGAATAGGATGTCATGCATAGTCTAACAAACTGTCTCTCACACACACTGTGGTGACTGACTGCCACTGTGTGTTCTTGTTATCTTGCTTGAATGAAAAAAAAAATTGCTTTCATGGCTGGCTGAGTTTCTCATGTAGTCATTAGGAGGTCCCTGAAAACAACTTGGCATGCATATGAGGTGATTTGATGTTAGATGAGTGGAAAAGGAAAAAATGGACTTACAATTCTGTCTCGGGCTCGGAGAACTCACTGAAGTGCGTGCTGCCGTTGGAGTGTGGTGGTCCTGGTGAAAGCTCCTCACTCCGGTAGCTACTCTGACTGCTGTTAAGGCTCTCGTTGGCCTCGCTGGGCTGGCACTCGAGCCCCAGCCGTGCCCCAGCCGCCGGCGCCGAGGGAGCCTTCTGGAACGAGCCGCCCATGCCAGCCTCAGCCGAGCCCAGGAAGCAGGGGCAGCGAGTCCTCAGCTCCTTGTACAGGGAGTTCATGCTGGGAGTGCGCAACCACGGGCAGCCCAGAAGGTTCTTGAAGGCGGTCCGGAACTCCGGGCTCCGGCAGTAGATGATGGGATTGAGTCCCGAGTTGATGTAGCCCAGCCAGTTGAGCAGGCGGAAGACCCACTTGGTGGGCACGGTCCGATCGAACACATTGTTGATAATGTTGGCCACAAAGAAGGGCAGCCAACAGAGGGTGAACGTGCCCATAATGATGCCCAATGTCTTCAGGGCCTTGTGCTCCTTGACCAACATCAGCCGCGAGGGCCGCCGCCGCCGTGAGTTTTTCCTTTTGGTGTTGGAGCAGCCGTGTCCCCCACTAGTGGTCCCACCACCATTGCCGTTTCCGTTGCCACTGCCACAGCCTCCTCCCCCTGGTAAATTGTTGTTGCCATGGAGATTGGGCTGCTGCTGTGTCGTCATCCACTCGTTCTGGAAGCGCAGGCGGCTCTTGTCGATGAGCTGCACCTGGCGTGTGGCGATGAGGAACACGCGGGCATACACGAAGATCATTATGAGCAACGGGATATAGAAGGACACCACGGACGAGGTTATGGCGTAGGGCATGTTGGTGACAAAGTCACAGCACTTGGGGTCATCATAGCACTGCTGGGCCTCTGTGTCGTTCACCGCCCGCCAGTGCTGGTTCATGATGGGCACGAATGAAATGAGCGCAGACATCGCCCACACCAGGCACACGATCAGCCGGGCCCGCCACTTGTTCAGCAGGACTTTGTGTCGGAGCGGGTGCGTGATGGCGATGTAGCGATCCACTGCGATCACACACAGTGTCTCAATGCTGGCCGTCACGCACAACACGTCCACCGATGTCCACAGCTCGCAGGCGGTGTTGCTGTTGGGCTGCCATTCCCCTGTCACCACGATGGTGGCTCCCAGGGGCACGACCAGAACTCCCATGATGAGGTCAGCACAGGCCAGAGACATGATGAATATGTTGGTCATTGTCTGGAGCTGGGAGGTCCGTGCAATGGCAATGATGACCAGCAGGTTGCCCACCACGATGATCATGATAATGAACACCATGAGGACAAAAAGCCAGGGGTCCGATAGGGGCTCCTGATCAGTGCTCGTAATGTTGGTTCCATTCATATTGTTCAGAGGTGACACCACTGGCCCGATTCAGATAAGAAGCAGTATGTAGGGAGGCTTTCACAACTGACGTGTTGACAAAACCCCAAAGAGAAAGAGAGAATAAGCAACATTCCTTATATGCATCTTTGTGAACATGGAGGTTTGCTCTCTCTCTCTTTTTCTATAACTCTAACTCTTGTAACTAATTATGTTACAAAAGGGGCTTTTAAAGGGGCTTTTAAAGGATTCTGCAGATCATTTGTCATTACAGATCCCAATGGTAAAACTAAAAAACAAATTCCAATCCGATCTGTATCTAAAACTCTGTAAGTTTTTAAATTACCTTTCCATGAATGATCCGAGGGTCAGTGAAGACCAAGAAAGGAGTTCCCCATTTCTCTTGAAAGCAACATAGTTGTCCATATCATATCTTAAACTCAAAATGTCCACCTAGATGGTAGAAAAACATTGCTAATATCCTTTTATGGGAGCTTAGCCTTTAATAGCGAAGTCCAGTCAAATGTCTCCAGCTCTTCTAAGGTCTCAGCAAAAAGAACAGAGAGCAAGAGTCCATGCTGTCACTGCAGTCCTACTGTGGAAAGTTGGGTGAAATGCGCTGGGTTTCTGTAATCCACGCGTGGCTGGTGCCACTGTCAGTGACAAGGGAGTTTGAGCTCAGTGACGGAAAGAGAGAACCTGGGAGGGTTTGGAGGCAGGGCAGCCTCCTTCTATAACTGTCTCTCTCACTTGCTTGCTCAGTCCTTCCCTCCCTCCCTCCCTCTCTCTCTCCCTCGCTCTCTCTCTCTCTCTCACTCAATTACTCGCTCTCTCTCTCCCTCACACACACACACACACACACACACGCGCACAGAGTGAAAGTCGTGTTCAGTCTGGACTCAGACTTTAATCGCACAAGCTGAGGGGAGGAGCCCATGAAGTGTGCCTGTGCAGTGAGACTGCCTTTAAGAGATATAAGGCTGACATGCATGTGAACGCATGGCCATTTGCGCACATTTACTGTATATATTCTTTCTTATATATATATATATATATTTCTTTCTTTCTTTTTTCCAGCAAACTATCTCCTTATCCCTGTGAAAATCACTTACTGTTTTGGCAGAAAGACTGTATATGCTGCTGTGACAGGTGGTGAGGTTTCACATTTCGATGGTAACTTGGACATTCTTGCTTCAGTATTATTCGCATTGTTCGCTTGTTAACCCCTTGACTTCCTGCCGATAGTATCCATAACTTGATGAACTTGTTCTCCAGTGGCTGCCCAGAAGATGCCTATCACCTTACCATGCTGATGCCCTGTGGAATTATATAATGCATTCCAGGAATCGCAGTTACCCATTCACGCTGACAGTGAACATGGTTCCCATCAAGGGATCTACCTCTCCGTCATCACATGGTTACCCATCGGTGGTAGCCTAATGCTCATAAGCTGTACATGAGTGTTTCAGTTATTTCAAACCATCTCCCAAGGCAGAAAAGAAAATATGCAAACTTGCCTCTTCGTTCTAATGAGCAAACCAAGGGGGAGATACAGGCACTGATGTGCTGACTAAATGTGTTTATGGGCCATTTCCTTGATTGCGGTGTTCTCTATCTCCTGAGTTGAGTGTTAAAGACACCCCCCCCCCCCACCACCACCACCACCAAACACCACCGACCCCCCGACAGGAAGCCAGCGCCCTCCCTCAGGCCCCGAGCACCAGCACTAAAAATAATAGATGCTTATCAGGACTCCACTCACGCCAACCCGGGGCACAATGAGGAAGAACAATCACTCGTGAATGCCGAGCATGCCACACCACTGCCATGCTCACAGGGTGACCCACTGGGTCTGTCATCAACTACTTCCTTCCCCCCTAGTCCCTTGTCTTCGGCCTGTGATTTCATTGATGTCCTCTGTCTGTTGCCCCTAAGGATGCTGTATGTGTGATCTCTGGAAGCACAGCTTCTTCTAGGGCCATTTCTTCTATTTATAAAAGAACACTTGTGCATTACTGTTTGTTACTGAAGTACATTCAACAAGCTTATTTCCGTCATTACCATGCCATAATGATTCCAATAACATCTTAACCAATTTGTTTTTTTTTTTTTTTTTTTTTTTCAATTCTTTGCCTCTCTGCTACAGGAAACAAACAAAATACGTATTTGTTAACAGAACAACCATTTATTTAGGAAACAGCTATTTTAAGTCCATGTGTGCAGGATTTGGTCAATTCCCTCTTTCGGTTTATTATTATAGACCATGCAATTCTATTTACTGATAACCTTTGAGGAATTCTACCACTGGCAACATGCAAGTTCAAATGCAGGAGGTATCACTGATCAGATTAACCAAATGCTATTTTCAGACAAAACCGTTCATGTTTGAGGAACCATGAATTCTTCTAAGGTCTCCTTTGGACATGCTAGGTCCAAGAAAATTGTATTACACTTTCTCTACAGGCATCGTGAAGAGCATAACACGCGTGAAGACTTGGGAATGGTGAATCTGAACACTAGATTTGTACAGCTACAGTAACATGGCATCCCTCATGAATTTCATTGTGACATGGGGGCCCTTATTAGATTTTCATCACTGGGGCTAAGGCCAGAACGAGTGGTCAGCTCCTCTCGCTGCCTATAAATCTACAGGTAATGCCTAAGAGCCTAAGGAGAGAACTCTCAGTTAGCAGGGACGGGAACATCTGTGCAAGTTCTATTAAGGTATTTATGATGAAGCGCCTAATGTTCCCATGGAGCAGATAATGGGTAATCAATAGTGATGTTCCAGCTCTATTCATTTGTTCATTTTAGGATGCTGTATTGCCCCCCCAGCCCCACACACACACACACACACTAATAGTCTAGGGACCGTGGGAGGGCAGGCTACTGTATTCAGATTTGTAAACCTCAATTTCCTGTTGCCTGTTTGGAAAACAAATGAAGGAAAAGAGACTGCGCTTCATGCAAGCTATTAACAAACGTGTCATTACAAGTTAATCAAAATGCACACTGCCCTACATTTCTGTTGATTACCTGTGAGTGAAATATACAATAACCATATCCTGTGTTTATTCAGGTTCTGAACTGGTGTTCATTCGTAAAGAGAGTCCACACACAAAAGAACGATTTCAAAACCCCACAAGAGTTTCATAATTTGTAAGTTTTGTAGTTTTGCCATGTAAAGAACGTTTTTCATAGTGTAAAACTCATTGCACTAAGGAAGATGTCACCTGAACTAAGACAACCCTCCTCTCTTTCTCGGCTTAAATGGATGCCCTCTCACAGCTCTCAGTGAAGCTCAAAGGGCGAAGAGCGGGCTGCCCTACATGCGAGCCCATTTGTTACCTGGGCGATAAATAAGCCTCAGTGGCTAAGAGACAGGGCCATTAGGGAGCGGCTAATCTGTACCTTTCGGGATTTTTAATTGAATCACACATTAAAAGCACTTCAATTCTCAAGCCATCATGATTCATCTGCTGTTAAAGCACACCACTGCTCTCCTTTGGCTCTCTGAGCTCTTACATGCTATTCTGTGTTCAAGGTTCACAAGCACTCCGAAGCTAAGGGCTAAGTCTTTCTCTCTCTCTCTCATGCACTCTGAAGGTGACGGGTGTGCTTGGGTCTTGTTCAGCTGAGAACTGTTTACAGCCCCAGATGACAGAGATCCCAGACTAGCCTAGTGTGAATGCTGTCAGGGGAGAGCAAAGTGGGGGCTGTGGAGATGACAGCTCTGGCAGGTGGTCATTAGTCTTTGCGTGAGAAGATGCCATGGCTGGGTTTGGTGCCAGTCCAGAGGGCATGAGGAGCTGGCATCAGGCAAGGTGTTGAAGGAGCATGGACTTTGGGGCATGGGGAAACCTCAGCATCATTACTGAGGTTAAAAGGGCTCCTGTTGAAGGCTTGTCTAGGACAGCCCGTACCCCCCTTTGTTTTTTTCATGTAAAGTGCTGTGGGGACAGCTTAGGGCCTGTCTAATATTCCTCACCATTAGTCATGTAAACCGAGATGAGCGGCTTTAACACACTTGATCTCGTTCACTTTGAAACTGGCCTCGGTGGGAAAAAGCATGCCCACTTGGTTCTATTTTAATTCCCCTCATTGTGCAGTTTTAAGCGTTATTGGATTACAGTATTACAGCAATACACTATTTGTGTTTCATTTCTGAACATCCGCCACTGCTTATGGGATACCACCATGAAACACCTGGGCCCTTTTTAACTTTTCAACCTGGTCAGACTAAGACTGGATTAGATATAGCATCGCCTAGGCTAAGTTGTGCACACATTCAAAATATTTCCCACACACCTACTTGCACACACACACACGCACACGCACTCTCTCACACACACATACGCACACATACACACACAAACTCACATGCACACATACACACACAAACTCAAATGCAATTTTGAATGTCCTAAGCATGCCCCTTTTAAATGGACTCAAGACATGTTCCAGACATCTTAACAATTCATTCCTCATAAAAATGTTTGTTCCTGCACTAGCCCCTCAAGCTGTGTGATGTACCCCATTGGTTTTCACATGGTAAAACCCTGAGAAGTTTATAAGTGACTTCACTCTTCAAAGGAAGGAAATGGCGTTTAACAAAGTGCAGGGCCCCTATTCTGACGCGTCTCGATTCCATCGGAGGAGAGTAGTAAATCATGAGAGCCGTCATGGAGTGTTAGAGCTCCTGTTTATCACACACCTTCCGCCAATTTGTCATGGGAATGTTTCATTAATTGCCATAGAAACCCTCTTGGACATGGAGATCCAATTAGCAAGCTTCAACTAGGGTCTTCCGTCTGTGTGTTGACAAAGTGTACAAGGCTAGCACAGATCAAAGCCGTCTCTGATACCCCACCATTCCAGGGCAGTCAAAAGAGGCCAGAAAATATGGCCACATTTGTACTAATCCACTGGGGGGAAATTGGCTCTGTGGCTGTTTTTGACTTTTGAATTGTATTATCTGTGTCAGTTATGGCTGGTCAGACCACCAGCTAGTCATGCTTGTGTGAGCAGCTGGTCAGGGTGTGGTTTTTTTCAGCCTTCATGGTTATAGCTGGACCACCTAGTTATGTCAGCATGCCCAATCTATCAATCTGGACATTGCTGGAGTAGGCTGGTTATGCTGAAAATGGTTAATATGGGGCAAACAAAACCAGCAAGAATGGACATTTGGGCATTTTAAAATTCCATTAGTATTATTCAAAAAAACAGAAAGAAAATACATTTCACATTCACTCGGCTCTTCCTCAGAGAATAGTTCTTTCATCAAGAATTTCTGTGAATCAGCGCTGAAAACCCTCAGGGGCCTTTGTTCCACTGCCTCAAGGACATCGGAATCAAGCAATAAATGTGAATGGTGCGTCTCTGAACAGGTGCACTAGGCTCATTTAAAGTGTCTCTGAGTTCAGCCTGATGTCTAATTCCTGCCTGCCAGTCACAATAATTGCTAATGCTGGTGTAGCAAGCTATTTGTTTACCTGCCTTGCCGTTGCCTAATGCACCTTGGAGGGGCTAGCCTCTTCTCCATGAATCAGGGCTGTGTTCATATAGACTGTGTATATGGGTTTGGTCACACAGGCTTCTATCCAAAATTGCTATTGCACATTTTCCCACAAAAGCGGTGGATATGGCATACGGCATTATGTGATTCAAGTGGATGGAAACAGTTTATTTTCATATATATACATTTGATGCATCTCTGTACACAGACATTACAATTCTACAATACTACAAGGTACTTATAGCCTTCCAGCCAAATTAAATATGTCCAGTTTTGTGAGTGTAACTTAAAACATTAACTGAAATTAATGGCAGGACAAGGAAAGCATATTTCACTCAAGCACTTTATAGGCTACAGTGTGCTAGTGGCTAGCTAATAATCATTTGGCCTTAGTGTTTAAAACTACCAGTCTAATGTATTAGGTTCAACTATAGGCTAGTTTCAGACTAGTGTTTTTACAGACTAACTATGCATGGTTAAAGGTAACAAATCAAAGAGACTGAGTCTAGTCGTGTGTATTGTGTTGCAAATGAACAAACTCGTGTGGCAGTTCAGTGGTATATTTATACAATCTCACAACTCCACAGATTTTGCTACCCTTCATGAAATTAACTCGCAAGAGTAACAACTTGGCATACGTGAAATGATTCTATGTCAAACAATTAGACCTTACTTATACAGCAGACATTATAAAAGTCACTACTTCCATATGTCTAAATAATGTCCAGCCAAAAACCACACTGATGCTGTAAGCACTTTGCTTGGCCACCAGGCTCTGTTCGTCATCTTTGTGTTATCGTGACTACACTGTTTATCTGTAGTTTACCAAAGCCTGTGTTTCAGTTTGTTTGAAGAGATTTTTCTTTACACAGGAAATTCTCCATTAGCTGGACTGGCTAATCAAGAATGTTGAGGGAAATAGGAAGCTGCAAGTGAAAAACAGTCAGACCCTCCCTCGCTCCGATTTTAGAGCAGGGCAAGAGGTATGCTCATGACCTGCTTGTGTTCTGCTCTCACCCTCTTATCAAATACATGACAAACCACTCAGGATTGAGAGGGAGGTTGGTTGGAGAGTGCTTCATGGTGTACTGCGGTGAGAGCTATTGTTGTTTTGTGTTTTCTTCCGTTTATTTTTTTTATATGAAATGAATGAACTGGAACATGGCTATTTTAGGAGTGTACCAGGCTTTGGTTTAGGGGGAAAAAATATATTGAATGATTTAATTACAAGGCCATTGCACACTAACTTATCAGTTGGGTAAGTGGGTACCAAACCCCAAGCTGAGATATGCCCTGTCAAACCACATGCCACTCTACATTCTTCTCAGCCGTAAAAGGGGTCGTACCCCCTGGGGTTGCTGGAAAGATTTTCTCCACAGAGAGTTTCTCATGAAGCACTCCCATCATTTGTTAAAACTCCACATTAGAGATAGGAAGCCTATCGCTTTAACATAGTTGAGATGCAGACTGTGTCACTAATGTACTGTCGTTTGGAGGGACTTGATCTTGTCTATTGACAGACTGTCCTGTATTCGGTTCCATGAATGGGTGGAAAAACGTGAGCCTGACCTTCAGCACTTAATTTCAATAAATCTACCATGTAATTGCCTTTCAGTGCCACAGAGACTATAACTTAATCATTGATGCATGACGAGTTACAGCTCAAACAACAGCCTTTTTTCTCCTCCTGCAGGCAAGGCTGATTTGGAGCTGTGCTTCACGGGTAAACGTCTAGGTTCTGCCTTAAGGAGACACTTCATCGGGAGATGTGCCATGTTGGATGGGTCCACCCTAACAGAGGGCAGGCGTTTCTTTTTCTTGTCCACATGTACAGTAAGTAGCTGTACTATACGTACTATACATATGCACATTCACGCACAAGGAAACATACACACACACACACACACACACAGTCTCATATATATTATATTTATGTATACGGTATGTATACAACAACAGAGACCTTCTTTGAAAAAAAAAGGCATCATGTTTATTATCACAAAGGGTTCAAGAAGAGGAGGAGGAGGAGGACAAAGGGGGTGGAGTGGTGTGATGTGGTGGGGATGGGTAAGCTTTAAAAACAGGCTTTTGGCTCCATTCCCCTGTGGCCCCTGGCATGCTTTGTTCCCCTGCGGCCCTCCTATATGGCCTTGAGCTGTGGAGACAAACGAGGGCTGAGAAGCCAAAGGCTTCAAGCGAGCGTGCCCTCCAGAGAGTGCGCAGGCATGATGAGATTACACACCACAAGGGCCCAGACTCTGGAGCCGCTTGCGTTCCACAGTTATCAGGTCGTGGGGAAATCACACTCATTACCCTTTCTGAGTGGAACCACATGCTAGCCTAGTTGTATTCTCTTCCTTTTCATTTTTTATTTTTTTTTTAATTCTAGAAGTATCCATGGATAAGACCTGAGTCCATATGATGCACTGCTGGTCCGGACCAAACTACATGTTTGTGTGTTTGGAGTGTGTGTGTGTGTAGGGGGGGAGGGGTTCTTGAGGTTATCTCTGAATGGGCTCTAGATAACTGCTAAAAATGCATTCATATGTTGCCTCCTCTGAGGCTTTTCACAGTGGCATGAAAGTCTTTTTGAGCACACCTGACCCTTGTCTAATGGAACCAATTATGGGCATGCACTTGTGTTTTCCTGTGTGAGTTTTTATGTTATTAAAGTAGACTGTAGAGCGGCAATTAGTGAAACTAGTAATTGTGAGTGTTTGTGTGTGTGTGTGTGTGTGTGTGTGTGTGTGTGTGTGTGTGTGTGTGCTCCCGCACACCCACCCACTCCTATGTGTGTATCTGTGCTGTGTGTGGTGTGTGCATGTGTAGTGTTTGTATGTGTGTGTGTGCACATATGCTTGTATGACTGTGTGTGCACATATGTGGTTACCTCAACTAGCACAGTCAGAGGTGCCTGTCAGTCATGCTGAGATCATCTGTGGAAAAACCAACCCAGCTAATTCACCTCTTGACAAGCTAATAAGTTCACACAAGCTTTGATTCAAGACGTTGGGCTTGTTATTTCTATCTGCTGTCAATCTGTTGGGGAACACATCACTATTGCTCAGGAAATACCTTTTTGTTGGTCTAGACATGTGGTTTAAATGTGTAAATTGTATCAACATTTATGTGTGGTACTAATTTTCCACGGGATTTGAATGTAGAAGTTAATTTGTTGTGTAATGGTTCACAGATGAGACATGTTGGCGAGTTAAGCTTCACAGAAGCTTATTTGTTCCATGGCACTTGTGGCAGACCAAGGCCGAGGACTAGAATACATTTCTGTCACATCACATACATGAACTCAACGATTTAAAATCTAAACTCTGTAGAGCTTATGTGGAAGATGGTGGACTTCAGGTGGGACCTTGCAGCAGGATTTTCCAAGCTAAAGAATCATACACACTGTGCTACACACCATGATATATAACAATCAAATGAATCATACACTATGATAAAGATTAATTTGGGTGCTTTCACGCCAATAGCAGTGCGCACTAAACAGTGCATTCAGACCAAAAGCTCTTGGCGTGTCCTCCATTGTCAAGTCAGATATGATGTCTTCTTCTGGTGGCTTTTGTCTCTATGACAGCCACCACTTTGGACCAAAAAAAAAGAAAAAAAAACTTGACTTATCATGACTATTTGAAAAATCCTCAATTCAAACAACAAAACCAGACAGCAATTGACATTGCAGAATATGGAGCCTGGAATAGCTCAACGAGGACAAATGAAGCTCTGATGGTGAAACATGAGAGAGACGTTCCACAGGTTCCAGAGCTATCATTAGTGTCTGTCTGAGAGCCCTCATGCCAGCACTCGTGTTCTGTTTGGGGAACGGGGGGGAACAGTAGCGCCAGACGAGTAGAGTCGTTTGATGAACCCTCATGGTGCAAGGTATGTGTTTTGACATCCTGTCAACCATGACAAATATTTACCGCCAGGACTCTGCAGAAGCTGTGTCACAACAAAGGCCCTTTGTAAAAAAAACTTCCTTCTATCCAGCGTTTGATAGAGAAAAATATGTTAATCATAAATAATAATAAAAAATGATAATTAAAAATGAACATTGTTCCACCTTTTCTGTTTTCTTGGGGATCCAGAGGTTGGAGAGCGAGTTGATGACAGTCTTGGCGTGATGTTATCGAGGGCAAACGCAGGCCAGCCTTGACTGAAGCTGACACTGCTATTGTTCATTCATTAGTGGCTTGCTAGTGTTTGGCCCTGGGTGGGGCAGTGTCCAAAGACAGCCATGGGTCTACCCACCAGCTCCAGCATTTCCTTCCAGTGAGTGAATGTGTCATGAGGGCAAGGAAGGGACTGGGGACCGGGGGGTCGTTTGCTTTGGTCTGGCGCCAGCATAATGCAAACTCAGGGTTGGAGAGGGGGCAGAAATAGGCAGGATGCCGTAACGAGAGAGCTAAAGACAGGAAGAAGTGAAAGGAGGGAGAGGATCCAAAGTACAGTAAAAGAGGAAAGACAGAGAATAGCAAGAGGAAGACAGTAAAGAACAGAGATAAAGGGAGAAAGGGAGGGGGAGGAGAGAAGTTTTGAATCACTGAACGGATTCATTACCTCAACAGCAGTCAAGGATCACGGCGGGGATGGTCTTTCAGCATCACTTTGTGCTCATGCCCAGGGACCCGTGTTCTTGCATCCATCATCATAATTGCGTATCGACACCCACAATCTGAGTGAATTATAGCAGGCTAGCATGGAGTCAAGCGGAGACTGAGCAACAATAACACTTTGTCAAGAGGAACATGACGGCTTAATAAAGCCAAACTACAGGGTCGCTGTGAAAGCTCCTCCGAGGCTTGCTCATAACACCCTGGGTGGACCAGGAAAGTGACTCAAATGTGAGGTGTAGAGAGAGGCAGGTTCTTGGTAATGGACTGGAAAACAGAGGATAATACAGGTACAATACAGTGCGGAAAGGTCAGGTGTGACGCGCACGACCATCAGAGCATAATTAAAATAACGTAAACAAAACTACACCACATAAAATGTACACTGATTTTGACATGAAAATATATTGCCAGGCTGGCTGATTAAATAATTTTTTTCCATATCATGTCATACTTAATTTTGTGTTCTGTATGAATTTTGATAGATGCCATACAAATGGTTATGATCTGAGAACAAGGTTTACTCTGTAAGTTTTGACACTAGTTGCCTGGCAGAAGGAGGCTTTGGGAAAAACTGTGGTGATTTTTCATGCTGGACAGGCCCGAGCTGGATTAACGATTAAGACTGCAGTGGTCAGCGAGAAAGGCTTCTCAGAGGGCCTCCAGACTCTTAACCGACAGCTCTGACATTTTAGGTCCTGGCACCGGACAGTCACGGGAATGTTCTCATGCAAACAAATCAACAAAGAAGAAAACCTGCTGCTTGAAATGCGTCTGGACTGTCTGTGACCCGTCAAAAATGCCACACCCAGATACAACAACAAGCCTGTCCTGGAGCAAATCCACCTGCAGCTCTGCTTTGACAATTTGACCAAAAAAAATACATACAAACATTTACAAATTATCCAATGAACCGTCTAACTTTGATCCGCTTTGCACATCCTCATTAACTGGTACTTAAATAATCTCTGTGGCAGTGAGCCAGAATCGAAAGAATGAACGTAATGTTCAAGATTGGACATGGGGACAGGAGTGGGTCAGTAAACATCTCATTCTTATTCCTGTGGTGTTCTCGATGGAAAGATAACCAGCATGTGCCCTTTGCACTTGTTTGTTGTGTTACCACTGCAAAGGCATTTTTTTATTATTATTTTCATTATTTGTTACTTCACAATGTGACTCGACTAACAATAATCCATTCTGTGCCTCCTAGGTAAACACATCAAATGTGCTTCTTATGTGAAAATGGATCATTATAACTGCATGCATAATGCATTGTGCTGTACACCAGCAAGTTTTCACCTGCAGCAGCTTATTCGGGTACGTTCTCCAGGGGAGGAAGCTAGGGTCTCGTAACTGACCTTGACTCATGAAACAGCAGCATGTTTAGACCACATGCAAGCATTCACCAAGCCATAGACATTACCTCTTGCTCCCCTGCAGTCCTATCTGACAGGCCGAGAGAGGGAGAGAGAGAGAGGGAGAAGAGAAGAGAGAGAGAAGGGAATAGAAAGAGAGAGAGCGTGAGTGAACGTGAAGGAGAGAGAGAAGGTGAACGGCAAGGAGGGAGAGAAAGAGTAGATGAACATGAAGCTGAGAGAGAGGGTGAACGGGGAGGAGAGAGAGAGAGAGAGAGAGAGTGAGTACGACATTCATTTTCCATGCTGCTGTCTGCTCCACAGTCCATCAGAGTCTGACATCAGAATCTGTCAAAGCCGTCCGACTTGCACCTCCACCCATCTTGCTCCAGCTCTCTTGCCTCCACCCCCCAAATCCCTTCAGTCACCTCCTATGACTACTATTAATGAACTAAGATGCAGACAGCCCCTGTGATAGAACAGCGTGTAAAATGCATAAAGAGGTTGCAAAGAAAGTGTCTTTATTTAGCAGCACAGAGCTTCCTTTGAGCGGCTGAACGAGTCATGAGTGAGCTGGCTGATTGACCAAAGAAAACTTTCCAGCCCTTTTCATCTCGGCCTTGTTTGGTGCGGCCGGCGCCGGCGGCAGGCGGGCACGGTGCACCAGGCCAGTGAGAAGTGTGCCCACCCCTCCCCTCTCGGTCACGGTGTGCCCACAGAGAGCCCAACCAGAGGTGGGGTCGACTAAGTGCCACTCTAACCTGGCACCCCATCCAACCCCCCCCACATACACACACACACACACATATATACACATTTGAGCTGTTGAAATCCTTGGGTCAAAACTATGAAACAAGCTCGCCATACCCAATTACGCTGCAATTACAGAGTAATTCCACTGCCAGTCAAGCCTGATTGTCCATAATGTTCGTACTTATGGGTATTGTAAGAGGGGGATAAATAATCCTCTCTGTGGAGAACCAAACGTCTTGTAAGGGAGCATGTGAGGTAGCTTTGCCAGGTGACAGACTGATTGGCTGGGTGACTGAAGTGGGCGGTGGCACAGGCATGGGTCATGGGGACGCTGCCAGAGAGATCTGCTGGAGAGATAGGCTTCTCTGCTGAAACTGTATCCACTGTACAAGTCAAACCGCCACATGACAGCTCCGTTTCTTGTCCCGTTTCAGCCATACAACCCCTTTGTGTGTGTCTGTGTGTGTGTGTGTGTAGTTATAGCTTTGTGTGTGTATGTTGTGTGTGTGTGTGTGTGTGTAGCTATAGCTGTGTGTGTGTTGTGTGTGTGTGTGTGTGTGTTGGTGTGTGTGTGTAGTTATAGCTTTGTGTGTGTATGTTGTGTGTGTGTGTGTGTGTGTGTTGGTGTGTGTGCGTGTAGCTATAGCTGTGTGTGTGTTGTGTGTGTGTTGGTGTGTGTAGTTATAGCTTTGTGTGTGTATGTTGTGTGTGTGTGTTGGTGTGTGTGTGTGTAGCTATAGCTGTGTGTGTGTTGTGTGTGTGTGTGTGTTGGTGTGTGTGTGTGTGTAGTTATAGCTTTGTGTGTGTATGTTGTGTGTGTGTGTGTGTGTGTGTGTGTGTGTTGGTGTGTGTGTGTGTAGCTATAGCTGTGTGTGTGTTGTGTGTGTTGGTGTGTGTGTGTGTGTAGTTATAGCTGTGTGCACTAAGATAGCCTTGTGTTTACTCCCTGTAACTGCCACACAGAGTCACTCCTTTCTTCAGCACAGTGGTTATCATACCAGTGGTTATCATACCTTAATCTCTGTTTTTCTCTTTGTGTGTGTGTATGTGTGTTTATGTGTGAGTTCATGTTTACACACACACACACACACGCATACACACATACATATACTGTAGGTACACAAACGTTTTGATTTGGTTTATCTGTTTATACAACCTTTCTTCAGACAGTTTCTTCCATTTGGGTTTGAAACCTCTAGTTTTCCTCCAAAGTTTCTGCTCTGTCTGCTGTGCATGTGTGTTTCAAACCTGTATTTGTGCATTCCTCTTCTATCGCTCACTGTTATGTATGTAAACACTGCATATGATACAATGTTGAGCTGGGATTTCCTGGCTTAGCGCAGCATAGCAAACAGTCCTTTTAACATTGCTATTCAGTGCTTATCACATCCAGCATCACCTCTGACAAATTGTTTCACCACTAACCAACACACGGACTCCAAAAAGCAGTAAAAATGATACGGCCATGCTTCCATGAAACAGATTTGCTGGGTTTTCAAAATAGGCTATACTATACATTCATTTGTATGTGTTATATGATGTTTTAGACCGTATATATTTCCTGGTATGTTTTTAATGATAACTCACCTTTCACCTTCAAGAACCCTTGGGTGAGGATTAGGTTAGTTCTTAGAAAAGTGCAACATGGTGTTTATAAGTGTTTTTTTTTATTTTTATTTTTTTATAGAAGTGGTGTCTCTTGAGTTTAATTAAGAAGTATATAGTCAATGGTAATATTATTTCTGTATGACAGGAACTGAATTCTAGAAAATTATAAGGATAATGACAGTGGTGTTATAAATATCATATGATGTTGATACTTTATGTCAACTTGAGATGTAAATAAAACAAAAATAAAACAATATGACCAAATTATATTTAAATGCCTTCAAATAGTTAAAATAATGAAAATGAGAAGAATAATGTTAATCCATCTTATCCTCTTTTTGACATATTACAGGTGATTCTTTTCTGATCTTGGCCCTGTTGTTTGACACATACCCTCTCCTCCTTCTTTTCTGAAAGTGGTCTGGGAAGGAGCCGTAACCAAGTCTGAGGCCCAGCAGCTGCACCAGGGTTGCCAGCACTCTTATCTCAGCCTGCCTGCGCTAAGCTTGATTTGGGGAAGGACGGGGGGGGGGTTCCGGGGGGCTCAGCCACGCAGGCCCCTACCCAAAGGCCCACTCCCATGATCCCCTCTGGTGGCTAAACTGTCCCATAGAAATGTTTAAAAAGAAAGAAAGAAAGAAAGAAAGGAATCACTGGAAACACTGTTGCCTACTACATTGTCAGTGACATGCCTATTGACTATTGCCTGTTGCATTGACAATAACTTGACAATAACAATGACTGTTGTTTATTGCAATGAAAATGACTTCTGTACTTCTTGCTTCTGACTTTTGTAAAGGCTACTGTTTGTTGCACTGGTGGTCTTGAACACAGTTTTTTGCATTTATTTGCATTGTACTACAGTGGTAGAGCATTAAAATGTGATGTTATACAAGAACTGCCATAGCACTAGTTGCTTTGCATGCTAACTTTGGTGGTTACAGTGTTTGGGCATTTTTGACATTATGTCAGTATGTTGATTCATATTTTGTTCTATTTCCAGATACTTTTCAGATATTTTATCCTGAAAATTCACCACACAGCACCTCTAAATTGGATTCTTGGGATTATTCATTTATATTGTACTGGCTGAGCAGTAATGGACTGAAATATTTTTGAGTAATTTAGAAATTTGAAAACAACATCAAGATCTATGTCTGTGTCATATAAATTTTTTTGACAAAAGTCACCTCCCTTCTGACTTCCAGACATTACTTTAATATGGGTGTCAAATGCCTTTTAGCTTGGGAAATGGCACTTTAATATACTTTAATACACTTAGTTAATGAACTAGGCTGGGATGAGTCTTTGAAACACTGAAAAGGAAGGCCTTCAATCATACCTCAGACATGTCTAATTAAGTCTGAAAATTGGCTTTTTAGAATGCTACTTATAGTGCTAATGCTAATGATTGAAGTCATACTTTAATTAGAGATCAGAGTTGTTCTTCTGTTTGTTTACAACTGCTTGATAAGTGTCTGGGACTAATGCAGAGAGAATGGAACTTTTCTATCTGCATTAGAGTTCTGTCAATGTCATCATTTAATGCAAGCTGTTAATGTGTTTTGCCCAAGGTGATTTCAGGTTGTGGAAAATAGATTGGACTGTAATAAGAAAAGTGGCTCTGAGGTAAACGGCAACAGTGTCTGCATATGTCTTTAACCTTTGCATTATTTGTGATATTTCTGGAGCTTAAGTGCAAACTTTATCATACCTGCCAGTTGCTGAGCTGAGCTGTCTTATCACAAGCCCTGCAGCTGCTAAAAAATGACAACGACATAAGGGTAACAACAAAAAAAGAGGAGAAAAGAATACGTAACTATATATATATAACATATATAACTATATATATATAAAACAGTTTGGTGCTTTTAATTGTGGAAAAACTAACCATTTTAGATCAATTATAAGTCTGTAGAATGATATTTCTAAAATATTAATGCACACAGAAAGCCACCTTTGCAGCCAACAATCTGTTTCAAGCAAATTAATGATAACTTATTTCTTGTGGTGTTCAAAATTGCACGCAAATGCTAATTTAGCGTGTAAAATATCCATCATAAATACATATTTTCTAACGAGTGTTTTTTTCTCTTTTGCTAACCTGTTGTTCATGGTCTTTGCCAAGCCCCGGACTTGACCTCCCACATTTGTTTTGTGCCAGTGCCCTTTTATGGCCTTCATTTATGCTGCTGTAATTATCTTTGCCCTTAGCCTATCGCTGGCCCATCAAAACAACATCAGACTCAGTCTAATTGTGGTGCAAGGGCCTTCATCATCACTGTTGTTAGTTATCATGCTCTTCCTCTCTCTCTCTCTCTCTCTGTATGTGTGTGCGTGTGTGTGCGTCTCTCTCTCTCTGCCTCTGTCTCTCTCTCTTTCTCTCTCCGGATTTACCCACTACCCATAACTACTCTCCGTGCTTGTCAGGAAACAGCACATCAAGGATTCTTCCTATCCGGCATTCCTTTCTCAGGGACATGAAGCAGACGTTAGGAATCTATGTAAACATTGCATGTTTGTTTTGTGCTCACTGCAGTACCTTAAGTATAGACTATCTTGTACAATATGCATGACATGCAGGCAGTGTTTCCCCAAGCATTGCTGATGGAGTTTATATCCTTCGTTATCACTATTCCCTAAATCACACTATCACAATTTATCTTTTTTATCACCCTTATCACTGACCGATGTAAGTATTTCCATTCACCAAGTGGATGGGATCATTCAAGAGCTGCGAGACAGGCAAAATGTACATGCTGTGATTGCGATAACTGATGCTGTTGTAGTTTCGCAGAGTGAAGGTACAGAGACGGCACAGCAAAGTCGTACGGACGATGGCGATGATGAATGCCTGTCTGATGGCCTCAGGATGATGCCCCATGCCCCATTAGTCGGGCCTCCCTTGGGTGCACTCTGTCTTTGTCAGAGAGGGTTTTTAAACTGAGGAAATGGAACTGATCTGGGAACAGGGTCACCCACCCATCTCAGCAACAACATGAGAGACAGAGACGGTGAGGTCTGACTCAGCATCCAGTATGCCTTACCTGGTGGAGGAAGAATTGTGTGTGTGTGTGTGTGTGTGTGTGTGTGTGAGAGAGAGAGAGAGAGAGAGAGAGAGAGAGAGAGCAAGCTGGAGAGGCCAAGAGAAGGAAATACCATGGGAAAGTATATGTAAAGATAAGACTGTAGTGGACCTGGAAGGATAACAAGCAATTATTCACAGGTTGAGATTCAGGGAGTAACTGATGAAGTCATAAAGAGAGACGAGACAGGCCCCTGAAGAGACTACTGACATACACGTGTGTGTGTGTGTGTGTGTGTGTGTTTATGTGTGTCTGGGATGTGTGTCTACAATTATTTATGTCCATGGGTGCGTTGCACATTCCAGTCTGGCCTAGGAGTGTCATGGCCACAGTACGTCTATAGAAGCCTATTTATGATGTCACTGGCCCCATGCAGTGGCGTCCCCACCAATGCAGTAGTGTCCATGGAGACCTTCCTGGGACTAAGGGCCTGGCGCCAGACCTACCACGCAGTTATTAGCCCGAAAGAGAGAGGGAGAGAGGGAAAGAGAGAGAGGGCAAAAGAGAGGTGCCTGATGGCACGCAGAGAGCACTATGGAGGGAGGAGACACAAAGGGTGTGTGTGTATGCGTGTGTGTGTGAGAGAGAAAGAGGCAAAATACAGGGTTGGCTTTGGGGATGGATGGAAGAAAAGACACAGCCATAGAAGAGAGACAGAAGGAAATCAAAAAGAAGTTAAGCCTCAACCTCTGCTTAATGTCCATTTCATTAAGAGACTCAGATTATGGGGCTCCTGTTGCTGAGAGCCAGTGACATGTTAGTGCTGTATTCACTCTCCACTTTGGGAAAACACACACAGCTACTATCTCTCTCTGTCTCTCTCTCTCTCTCTGTTTCTCTCCATCTTGTAGGCCTCCCCTGTGGATCTGACTGATAACTGAGGAGTGGTGGGACAGGGATGAGAGGACAGGCGTGCTCTGTTGTTTCAACATCCAGCTTCCTGGGGGCCAGGGAGCATGCTGTTGGGTAGGGGCCTATCTAAAGTTGCTCCTAGATATGGCCCGTGATGTTTACCTGCCCAGAAAAAGAATCTAGCCCTGCCAGTTCCAGCTTGACTGGAGAAAAAGACTGGTTAATTGAAAGCAAGAGAGAAAGAGAGAGAGAGAGATAAGTGCAGCCTACAGAAGAATTTAAATAGAAAGTTGGAGATTTTGTTCCAAGGGTACTGGTTCAAAACAGTTCTAAGAGATTTGAGATGGGTTCATCTGTTTTCAGCCAGAGGGAACCGTTTGAGAGTAAGAATGAGCAGAGAGAAAGAGAGAGAGACAGAGAGAGGGAGGAAAAGAGAGAGAGAGAGGGGAGAGAGATAACATCTCTCAACATGCATCACTTAGTTTCAGAACATTACTCAAATTTCTACTGGTGGATGGATGGAGGCACCCAGCGAGCACAGACCTGCTCCTTTGAATTCAAAAATAGAACAGCAGTTTCTCTTTGACTCTAACTCACCTCCGTTCTATATCCAGACCCATAACTCCTGCTCTCTCTCTTTCTCTCTATCTCTCTCTTTCAGTTTCATTGCTGTCTGTTTGTTCATTCCTTCTTTTCCTTACCATTCCTGTAACTTCTGTTATATAGTAAAATGCAAATGCAAATATAGTCTAATCTTGCCTTTATGATTTGTAAATCCTCTCCACACATGCTTACACAAATACACGCGCACACACACACACACCAGATGCGCAACACCACAGCACCTTCCCATCAACAGGGCTTGCAGGTTAATGGGAGCAGTAATGACTCTGTCATCTGACCTCTTGTCGGGTTCTCACTTCCCTGATGTCTCAATACCACGCAACCCCTCTTCCCAACAGACCCCTGTGCTTCTTCTCCAATCGGACCCGTCGGCTGGTACCCGTCCGCCTCCCCCCACCATCCTGCGGTCACCTTGTTCCATCTGATGTGACGCACGTACTGTCACCCCAGGGCCCGCTCAAAGCGGGCCTCTGCGGCTTAGACTTTGAAGCAGGTCCGGTGGCTAGAATTACCCATCAAGCATTAGCTTTGAGAGCGTTTACACGGCGGCGAGGTGGTAATTCAATTACGTGTTATTGAGCTGCTTGTGACTGGTGTATAATTGAAGCCTTATCAGTAAGGGCCTAATGTACATCAGCTTGGTACCTCATCCATTGCTGTATCACCCCATTTCTTTCCTGTGCTAAGCATTGCAGGTGGAGACTGGAATATGCTTTTGGTCAAATGTAGCCAACTTCTCCATTAATCTCTCTGTCTGTCTATTTGGTGTCAAAACAAGTTTGTACAGTACACTGTAAAAATACAATAACACTTAGTTCACTGTAAAAAATATAACAAAAGTCCAGTTTACTTGAAAAAATGGTGGAAACTCATTGGTTCAGTTGAGGTAAGTAAACATAACTAGTCTTTTCTAGTAGTTTACTTAAGTTGTTTGAGGCAATGGGTTTTCACCAATTTTTCAAGTAAGCTTTACTTTTTCTTTTTTCACTGTATCTTGGCCTTTCACTGTATCTTGGCCTTGTAAATAGGAAACTAACATATATCTTATTATAAGCTATAAACAGTATCAAATCCATTAATATCTCTGTTCAGAAGCTGTAGGCTGTCATAATTGTTTGCTGAAACCCAACGGCTGTGCCTTTAAAAATATGACATGTTTAGATTACAGATCATAGTAATATTTTTGACTAATTAAAATAGCTATACACAGGTACTCTTTTTTTTCAAACTGCCACAAGGTGTTTTAAATAATGGTTCTCTTTAGACAGAAGAGAGTTGACTTTGTATTCTTTTTGTGCTGAGGTGACTGTCGAAGTCCCATTTTATTTATACTCATGAGCCATGGATGATATACAGGAAAAATGCCAACATGAATCAAAGTAATGTCCATCATAAAACTCACCACATGCACTTTAGTAAACAAGAAGAATAAAGTCCTGTTATCTTGTCTGCATATCTAGATGATTTATTTACATGAATGTTATAGATCTTAGGATGCCAATAGATGACTAACCCCATGTTAAAAGAATTTAGTTTTTAATCAAATTAAAAGAAAAGTTTTTCCCCCCTTCAAGAAGCTGGCCAGCAGGAAAGGCAGCATTACCAAATAAGTACGCAAACAACTAAAACATGTGACAGTCTGGCCAATTTATTAAGTTCAGTTAGGCTTGATCTTTGGGGCATTAAATTACATCAGTGTCTTAAAGACTTTCCGTGCTCGGGCTTTGCGTTGGTCTCGATCCTTGCCCTTCCTCCCGCTGGGTGACCAGAGCATAATGGGCGCAGTGCCCAGTACCCTTTTCCTTCCCTGGCATGGTTCTCTTTTCCCAGTGCTGCACCAGTCCATCTGATAGATGACAGATTTTGCCTGAGGTTTCAAGGGAACCCGTCCCTTTAAATACCCTTTTTCTTAATGACGCCAAATGGCACAACAGAATTGAATGGGTTCGCTGGAGCCAAGGGGAAGTTGTTCGCGGAGATATGTGTGCGTGTGTGTGTGTGTGTGTGTGCGTGCACACTGCACTTATCAGGCCGCACCTCCAGCGTGGTGGCTGAAAAGCTCGCCTTTTATTGTCCTTCCCTAAACTGTGAAAAGAGACTGGAGATGTTGTTGTTGCTGGAGGTGTCAAAAGTGACTGCTATTCTCTAGATTTTTTATAGTGTGTATGTTTTTTCTCTTATTGTGTAGTATTTTTTATGTATGAATGTATTTATTTATTTCTTTTTGAGTGAGACTAAACAAGCTCTCTGAATGCCTGTAGTCAATCACTAGTCAATCTCTTGGCCACGGAAAGACCCTAAAGGGTAGCTCCATTAAATCCATTAAAGCGAAACTAAGACCTTGAAACCTGAAGCATTTCAAACAATTTCACACTCTTTCCCCCACTTTACTTTCAAGTTGAGCATTTCTTGCCCTTAAATTAGCTCCTTTCAAATAGCAGCTGCCTGATAGGGTTTTATTTTAAACCTGTCCATATGAACGAGATGACTAAGATCGAGGTCTTTGAGCACCCACAAATTTATTGCGTCTAAGACATGGCTTACTTATGTAGAGGTCGGAGTTCATCTGTAATGGGAGGACTTTGAAGAGATGTTGTAAGTCATGCTATTGCAGTGGTGGAGTGGTGGAGCCATATGGAGTGTGTCTGTCCGTGCCTCCCCATCCAACCCCTCCCGACCACCACCACCACCATCACACACACACCCACACACACACACTCTTGGCGTCTTGGCCCGTGCTGGCACCGGGGCTCATGCAGCCCTCCGAAGCTCATCCATCATCTAGACATGCAGAGAGGGTCTGTGTCGACATCGGGCAGGATCCATAGGATTCTCTCACTCTGTCTGAAATTCTGACTTGACTGTCTGAGTGTGTGTGTGTGTGTGTGTGTGTTTGTGTGTGTGTGTGTGTATATATACGTATGTCTATGTGTGTACTTGTGTCAAAGGGAAACTGGAGACTTTTTGGCATTTATTTTATGTTTGTGTGCCTCCGTGTGTGTGTGTGGGGGGGGGTGCATGTGTATGTTTGCTTCCACGTGACTTGTGTTGGTTTGTGTGTGTGCGTGTTGTCTGTCTGTCTGTCCGTGGGTGTGTCAGTGAATTTTACTGCCCGGTATGCAGACATCAGGGACTACTGGTCAGTTTCAACAGGGCTGGTTTTGCAATGAGCGGGAGAGGACGATTGCAACTTGGAGACGAGCTGACAAAGTGAAAACAAATATTTGTCCGACAGACACGTTTTTCCATGCTTGGTCAGTGGTCAGGGCATACGCCTGCCAGGCCACAGATGAGAGAGTTAGAGAGATCAAGAAGCCAACAAAGAGAGTGGTGTCCTAAACATGCACTGCTTTCTCTCCGTGTCTGTGTATGTGTGTGTGTGTGTTTGTCTATGTGTGTGTGTCCATGAACAGCCATGCGAGAAAGAGAGGAAGTAACATAAAAAAAGGTTGAGTGAAAAGGCTCAGCTCCAGTTTCCATTGTGGGCATCCACAGGCACCACCACCCACTAAGAATTAGATTGTGGATTACACATCGCCATTATCTGATTACCCCCGCGCTTTTGTGAAGAGCCACTTACTTTCATTGAGGCTCAGAAGTCATAAACACATCCTGCCTGCTGAGAGCAGGGAAAACTGTGGCTCAACTCAGCTCCCGTTTTTAAAAAAAAGGTGCTAAGAGCCAATAGACGCCTTCGAGGAAAAACCGTAACCACAAAAAAAAATGTAACCACAAAAACAGCCCTCTTCCAGCGTGCAACCGAGAGAGAGACGACGTGGAGCCCACCACAAAAAATGCTGCTGTGAAAAATATAGTCTTGGGTTTTTCTTTTTTTTTTTTTTTTTTGTTTTGTTTTATTTTGCCTCAGGTCTCTGGGTCCGGCACAGGGTAGTGTGTGGGTGTGAGAGACACTAGACTGATTACTACAGTCTCCTTTGGGTTTTGAGCTGAGTTTTGATGGAGAAAGTCAATTCCCTCTTGATATCCACCATTTCAATCAACGTGCACATAGCACCTTGAGAACCACTTGTTGAGAACCAGAGAGAGAGAAGATTAATAACTGGAAGAAATAGAGTATCGGGTTTCTTTCAAGGAAAAATACTGTTTTCTTTCTCTTCCCCAGTACCTTGAGAACCCAGGATTCTCTTCCCTGCATCAGTGAAAGAAGCTCTTTTGATCCATCGTCATGATTCTTAGGTTGATTTTCAGTCAAAATAGCTGACCATTTTTCTCCCACAAATATTTCACAAATATTTTAGCAGACTTTCAAAGAAAGACAAGCAGTAGAAAGTACTATTTGCCCAATGTTTTTAAATCATTTATAATACATTTTGCATCACAAAAGCACACTGTAACCTGCTGATGAATGGATTTTATAACATAATGTTCTGTTCCAATCATATACTATGTATTTATTTTTTTTGTTTTATTTATAAAGAAGACGAGCAATCATTTTAGTTAATTTCTCTGTAGCTGTTGGACGCTCCAGTGATGGAGTGATTCCTTGAGCTGGCAGATGACCTCTGATTAATGAACAGACTTTGGCCAAGAGAAATAGACAAGTGTCTTCAGCCCTCCAGGGTCTGTTTTTAGAGGCATGTGGCGAATGTTCAGCCCTTTCAAGCAGACAGCCAATAAAGCTACTGTATAGTTCTCTTGACACATTGAGACCTTTTGGGCCATCCACTCTACAACAACAGACAATCATCAAAAAAAAAACATCTGGTCTACTTTTGGCCCTTTCTTGCCTTCTCGAATCAGAGGTTTTATCAGTGGCTACTAATCATGTCATCAGTGCAGTGCAGTGACTTTTTTTTTTAGCAGCATTTGTTTTTGGCAGGACACCATGTTTTTTAGGGTTGGCGAATTGTGAAAAGATTGCAAGGGCCTTTGCTAATTTAGGGCAGTCTTTGTTATCGCTCTCCCCTCTTGGAGTGTCTTGTAATTGACCGGCCTATCGAGAAGGGATCTCGGTGTGGATTCCTCCCGTATCAGTCCCAGCGATCCCACTTCCTACGACTGGAAACACAATTTGCTGCGCCTGGAAATCACTGCGCTTGCCACTCATCGCCATCCTCCTCCCCTTTTCCGTACTTTCACATGTTTCAGAAAACACCCTCTTCCTCTCTTCCTGCATGGCTGAATGGAACCTTGAAGGGGACCCCCTACATCTGACGGAAAGACACTCCGTCACACAAGAGACAGCTAAAACAATTGAACCTGTCTGCGTGCTTAGCCCTTCATGAAGCTGTCCCAGACTTTCATTTTTAGGGTCGCGTCTGTGATGTATAGATTATCCCAGGGCATGAAGCTCAACAACCGTTCCATGTGTATTACTCATCTGGGAGGAGACAGGCAGCCTCACTCTCTACTTCGCTCTGACTTTCGTCTGACTTTACCTTGACTCCCCAGTGGCTGCGCACGGTCTGCTGACAGTGGCATTTTTAAAATTCTTCCGCAAGTGTGTGACACACGGCTGATCGCCGTCGAGATTGGCACTCAGCTCTCACGCACTGCCAGCAGTCTCCACCCACTCAACTTATATAATGGTGACTGGAAATAGATCATGCTGTCACACATGCGTTTTGAAAGTTTTTTTGTGCTTAAATGTCTAATGTGGTAGATTTATCTTCTGATGACTTTTCCCATCAATTAAAAAAAATCAGGTCTTCAAAAAAAACCCAAAAAAACTTCACCATAAATTAGATGACAAAATGATCTGAAGTGGGGAGTTAAAATTTCCTTGTTACCTCTGCCAAGGAAGTCATGTTTTTGCTAGCGTTTGTCTGTCTGTCTGTTAAATTTTGTACACAAATTTTCAGACAACATGGGTATTACGATAATGAACACATGATTAAATTTTGGTGGTGATCCGGAAAACGGTCTGGAATTTTTTTTGCGTCAGTGACCCCATATTGCCTTGGCGGAGGTCTGCTTTCTCTGAGTGCTTTTCTAGTTTTTCTGAATGTATCTTTCACGCAGCTCCTCAGCATGTGACATTATTAGGTGTCATTATCTTCATCATCTGTTTCTTGTCACATCCCACATTTCAGGAGATTATGTCTTTCAAAGCAGGCCAATCTCTCTTAATCCACCCATAGATCGAATCAGTCAAACTTGTGTCAATATTAAAGGATTCCCTGTGGATCATGCAGAATTTGGTACTCCAGCTACTTTCCCAACAGTGATCATTAATGCACAACAGGTGTTGCCACTCAAGCTAGGCAAATGAGAGTTTCCAGACCTCCGTTTCTTGCACTGTTTTACATTTACACTCTTTGTTGAAGCCAAAGGAAAATTCCAGGCCTGTGTGCTCGTATGATTAGGTGAGCCGGGGTGGCATATGTCTGTGGCTGTGTAAACTTGGCAGGCATCTCCGTGGTCCTGGGCAGCAGGTAGGAAGCCAGATGGCTGTCTCACAGCTGACCAGGCTTTCAGCGGCCGATGAGGAAACAGTGCCTCGGTAATTACAACAAGAAAGTGCCTGTTCTCCCCGCCGGGTCTGGCTGGTGGGCAAGGAAGCGTTTGCTGTGTGGGAGAGGAGATGTAGCCAAAGGGAAGTGGCTTGTGTAGATATAATGTTAAGTACGGGTAGTTGTAGATAGGAATTCAGTGGAACTACAAATGGTCTAGGGTCTAAAGGTCATGTTTGCAGGGTTAGGGTTATCTGTAATATGAAGGATTGTTTTTTTTTCAATTTGACACTAAAGCAAAACTTAGAACTAAGCGTCATCCATGTTTGGCTGGTAGGCAAACAAACCACCTATCATGAAGGATCATCAAAGGACAACACCATGGCTGTCATGGCAACAACATTTTGAGAGCCTGCAGCAGGTCCTGGGCAACTTCTTGTTCACACTAGATCCCAGTTTGGAGCTTTGTTCATTGCAACAAACAATTAATTTTTCGATGCATTGCATCTGAATTTGTTGCTCCAAATAAAGCTCCTAAAAACGTACTCTGTATGCTCCAGTCCTTCCTGGGTCTAGTCTGAACAAGCAGTGGCCCAGGACTAGCTGCTGATTCTGCTGCCCCGCTCCGTAAAGCACGCAAGTGAACCCCTATTCTCTTGTGAGTCTGTTTTAAAGTTAACATAGTTCTGTGAGCTCCACATAAACGTCTCTGAAGTAGCTTGCTGAAATTAGCTCTCAAATTAGGCATTATCACCTGCATTTCCCCCCTCTGTTTCAGAACAGGCTGTTTCTCATTACTATTACAGCCTCATTACAATGTGTGAGGAAATTTGGCAAGACTTTACATAACAAGTGAGTGCATACAACATTCATAGCAGCTTTTATAAATTGCTCACAAAGCATTCATGACTGTTTCATATGACATGACTCACCATAGTTGTGATATAGTTGTCATATAGTTGTGATTACGATCAAAAAACAAAAACATCAAAGCTGCTTTGAGACCGTTGGACTGTTATTACCTTTCACATTTATGAAAGGTTGTAAATGAATGTTGAGTCATGTCTTATGAAACAGTCATGAATGCTCTGTAAACAATTAATGACAGTTGCTATGAATGTGTTATGCACTCACCCATCAACTAAAGTGTCACTGAAAATTCCAACTACAGCAGCCTCAGTTTGCCAATGAGAGAATGTTGCATACTTACTCACTGAACAGTGCCGTTAGCTTTAGCTAGAGACTTTCTCTGGACCTAGCCAAAAAACATCTCTGCATCAGACAGTGTTTCTGCTGATGCCTGCTGATCTGGCTCTGGGTCTGGTAAATAAAACAAAACTCGACTGAGACATGGGACAGGATTACGCCCATGTGCCCTGGCGAGTGACATAGATGCCAGGAAGAAATCTGAACGGGTAGTGTCAGCATACAATTTCTGACATCAGTAAGTTAACCCAGATGCACTAAATCATTTTTTTGGTTTTCAAACATTATAGACCCAAATACATGTGCAATAAACCCAGTAAAAGCAATGATTATGACGGTAGCCATGTCCCAATGAAAAATACTGGTAGTTGTCACCTAGGCTTGCCTCACAGAGGTCCTACATGAAGAAACATGTAATGAAAGACCAGGTTTGGGAATGTGCTTGTGTCATTCTGTTATCATCAAATATAAATATCTCCTGATTGCATATAACCTTGAATCTAAAGTTCTCTTTGTTCTCCTATCTTTCATGTGTCTCATTTATCTTTGCAAATATGTTCTTGCAATGAAGGATGATGATAAATTAGTCCTCTCATATTAGAAATCAACTCATCTTAATCACGACATTAATCATGTTTTTATGAAAGAGATCCTTTTGATTTCAAAACCCAGAAGTGTCATTAACCTCAAAGCCTCTCAACCAGCTCACCCACCCCAGGAGAGAATGAGGGCATCTCACCTGTGGAACATAATGCTGTGCGTTTCAACAAAGGCATGTGGGTCTCCAATGGCTTTGAGAAATATTTACATCCAGTGTGATACCCTCGGCCTTTATATAGTGGCGTTAGGATATCTGAGAGGATGGCAGCCACTGAGGCGACAGCACTTGTCTGACACATGGGCCAGCTGTCTGTGGGTGTGGAGTGTGTGTGTGGATGTGTGTGTGTGTGTGTTTGTGTCAGGGGGGGTATTGTCCTGGTGGTGACAACATTGGTATCACGGCCACATTTGGACTCTGGGTTGGTTTTTCACATTCCTTTTTCTCCTTCCTTTCTTCCTGTCTTCAATTATTCAGGCAATCAGTCAGTCACTTACTCACCTATTCTCTCTTTCTCCCCTCTTGTCCAGCATGTCCAAAGGGAAAGACAGTCAGCAGACTGTGCATGCATGTCGGATGAGGATGTCAGCCTGTCATGTCTCTGCCTCATGTCAAATATGATCTCTAAAAAGCCTGTTGTCATGCCTTACAGCATTCACCTGTGTTTAACCCACGCATATGCTCACACTCACATGCACAACTGAGCATGCATGCACATGAGCAGACATGCACTCACACACACTCAATCAGACCTCTCTCTCTCTCTCTCTCTCTCACACACACACACACACATGCACACACATACACACACATGCATACACACACACACACGCGTACAGACGTATACAGCTCTCTTTCTGGTTAATGGTTACTGTAAGTGGTGTTTGAAGCAGGATTATGGGGGAAGTATTACTGACTACTTACTTCTACTTGTTAGGAATCAGCATGTCAATGCAAACATGTGTCAGTCCAAACAAAATTTACAGGCAATGGTTATGCTATAGCTGTCACTGCATGTTATAATGTTGTTATGATGTTGTTTCAGATGCTTTTTGTTTGTGTCATATCAGTAGCTTCCATCTTGGTAGGTGGCCTGCCTCCTTGCCTCAGGGTGGTTCTAGAAGACCTGTGGAACTGCCTGGAACAGCCACGTATATGCCGGAAACCGATCTAGCGATGACCAGTGATGGAACCAGTCCAGATCCCTTCCAGAACCTTTCCAAAATCGGCTCCATATCTAGGCCAGCTGTGTATGAGCTTATCCCTTTTGGTTATTGCTAAATGGCTAAACAAACACAACGTCAGTGACTCCCACCAAAGTTATCAGGCATGGCAGAGAGATATGGCAGGCTGTTTTTGCTGGAGAAGACAATGGGAAAAGAGTGGAAGTGGGAGCGGGGTTTGAGTTTTTTTTTTTTTTTTACTGGATATGGCCATTGTGCTCTCAGAAGTAGGGTGATTTATGGCAGGGGCCCGCCCACGTGGTGCCACAGCCAATGACATTGTGTGGGAACTCATTTCCAGCCAATCCGAAGCTTCTATATCATTGTGTTCTCTCTGTAAAAAGCCTTCTTCCCCTTGGGACTCAAAGGTATGTTTTCAAAGAGGAGGAAATGAACATTTTATTTATTAAATCCTATACATTTATGTATAATGCCCTCTCTTTACTGATTTATTTTTGGCTCTTGGCAGTACTGGCTATGTACATTGTTTGCTGGAAACTATAGATACATATGTAAAGGAGCTGAGTGTAGCATTCCTTGCTGTTTTCTCAGGCTCTAACTCTGGCTTCAAGGCCCCCACCAGCCTGCACTTGGTTCCCAAGGGCACATCTTCCCTACAGAGCAAACCACAAAGATTTCTCTTTCTCTCTCTCTCTCTCTCTCTTCTTCCCATCTCTCTCTCTCTGTCTCTCTCTTTCTTGTCCTCCCTCTCTCTCTCTTTCTCTGTCACTTTCTCGGTTCACCAACAAAACCAAACTCAAAGCTTGGTAGTCATTAACCTCAGAAGCAACAATCATTTGTCATGACCACACAGCTTCCTATCAAAGGCTGTCCTGCCTCTCACATAAAGTTTTAATGGTTCAGTGACGGGATGACTTGATGCCATTTCACCTAATTCCTTTGCACTCACACTTCACTCTGTCTGATTTGCATGTCAAAAAAGGATGCAACTGATCCTCTGATAATAAACCACAGTTGCCATAGATTAATATCTTCAAGTCTGAACCTATGTGATGGCATGCGCCCTCATGAACACAATGTTGAGCGACTGGTCATGACCATCCAGTGCTTAATGCTGTTTTTTTTCATCAAATGTAGTGGAAAATGCAGAAATTCAAAACCACTGGACTTTAATTAAGAAAGGCAATCTGTGTCCAGTGCTCATGGAAACTAAGCAAAGCTGCTGGCAGATGTTATAAATCAGGAGCAGAAAGCTGGCAATCCGAGCCAAGATCCTTTATTAATGATGTCATAGCGTAATGGTTTTTCAAACCAATGGCCTCGTTGAATGACTTTGAACATTATGTATGTATTACATACCACGCGTCCAAACGCATCGCCAAAAAGGAGAGGAGTTGACCGCAGTACAGAAACAGAACAATGTTTCTTACAATGTGCTTCATCTTATAGAGCAATATCAGCCTACATTCCCACGAAACCATTTCAACAGCGGTCTTTGGTGTCTTTAAACGGATGGAATAAAAAATGTGGGAGTAGAAGAAGGCATATACTCAACATCCCAGAGCAGAGTGACTGTCCTTTATTATGAGTACAATATTTAAATGAAAGCTGGTGTGAGCCTGATGCAAATGTAAGTTATGCAGGGCACTGAGCAGTGCTTCAAGCTAGCTTCAAATTTCATTATTTTTCCCCCCCAAAAGACCACCAACTTGCTTTTAAAGAGAATGCATAAGAGAAAAAAAATTGCTCCACACCGGAGACCATTTGTAACTTTGAGACCTGCAGGTTACAAGATAAGGGAGCACTAACTAATCCTCCGAACTCAGTGAGAGGCCGGTTCAGCCTTGAGCGGTTGTTTGATGAATGTGTTCAAAAATATGTAAACTCACTAACACTTTTTTTCACTCTACAAACCCCAACAGACGTAAATGAAAAGACAGACACAATAGGTCAAGTGTTGAAAAAACACACAATGAAAATGAAATTGCCTACTATATTTAGATTTCTGATTTTCTGCTTTTACACACTAATATTTGTTTCAGTCAGTTTACAAGGACCAGTAATAGAAAAACAATGTATCAACAACCATACAACCATGTATGAACATAAATGATTTTGGCTCAAACAACTTCCATCATCTTCTAAAGTCACGCAATGGGATGTATTATGTCAGTGGTTGTACATGTACCCCAGCAGGTACTTGGATCAATTATAGGGGGTATGAAAAATAAATCTATGAATAGGTTCTCAGCTTTTATCGCCATAGAAAAAACTTCAGGCACACTCTATATGTGGACAAAGACCTTTCACACAACTATCCCCAATATAACCCAATTGCTACTACACATAATATTAACATTCTAATATGCAGAAGTGCAGAAGTAATAACAAGCTGTCAGTGGTGCAGGGGGTACTTAGTAGCATGAAGAGACTCTTGGGGGGTACGAAACAGTTAAAGGTCTGGGAGGCACTGTATTATGTGATAGAATTACCAAATATCTACATAAATGTAATGTAGAATTTCAGCCATATATAACTGTAGTCAACATAAACGTAGTAAACATACTTTTGTTAATATACCTAAAGCTGTTAAACATGACTTCATGAATTTATCTTTAAAAGGTTGAGACATTGTATTCTTGGACATAATTCAAAACATAATTTCAAGACTGTGAGATTGCATGCCATCAACAACAGTTTGATCACATGTACAGCATGTGTACCCAAACATCGCTGACAGTATTTGCTTCCTGTAATAAATGAGTGTGGGACTGAAAAATTTAAAACATGGGATTAGACACAGCTACCCTTATGCTCCAGCACACTTTGTTTAGGTCAGAGCCAAAAGACACAGAGCTGAATAAGCAGTTAAATGCTCAGTGGCTAGAACAAAATAATACCAAACTCTGCCAAATCTCTCTCCCTCTCTACCACCTGCTGTGTGTCACTGCTTTGTGTATACATCTATCATAGGTTAATTAGTGCTCATTGTGTAGTAATGCCTGTTTCCTAACCACAAACCACAGCTGATCCCTGTTGACAGAATGAAAGACAAGATGGCACACATAAATCAAATAACAAAGGCAAACACTCCGGTGATAATTCTTTGATTGTGAGAGCACCTTAATGCCATTTGGCATTTAGAAAGCTATTAAATGCCACCCTATGTATGTAAACAACCGAATAAACATCACATTACTTACATCGCCCAGGTTATATCAGCCAGAGTTGTTTACTGTTTATTTATTTTTCTTTCTTTGTGTGTGTGTGTGTGTGTGTGTGTGTGTGTGTGCACACATGCATTTGTGTGTGTGTGTGTGTGTGTGTGTGTGTGTGTGTGTGCAGATCTTGTGTGTGAATCCACATTATATAATCGCCTAAGAGTCTAGTCAGTACCATTCCCACCGGGAGAAATATTTTGCTGCTGCTCCCCAGCTATGTCTCGTCCCCACGGGACATTTTGCTTCCCCCATAATAATTTTTGTAATTACCAGCCAATTAGACGTCCTGTACCAGGTCTGGAAATGGGTGCCAAATATTTTGGCGCATTTCAGAAATCCACTACCCTGACTAGGAGGGCATGGTGAGCAAACTTGAATAGGACAGCCTGTTTCTCCAACACCACAGACCAAAGACCAACTCCATGTGAGCGAGACCAGATGGTGGCGAAGCCTCTGCCTGATGTTTACCTCCTGTGGAGACTGCCGTGACAAAAGTTATTCATTGAAAACCTCAGGTGTGCCCGAAGCGGCTCGGGCTGGAGCCCAACCTCCATTTTGGCTCCAGACGTGAGACCTCTGCATGTGCCAGCTTGTCTGGCCAGTCTCTGGAAGTCAATGGAGTTTTCCTCATTCATATGAGTCACCAGTACTAGTGGTGACCACTTCATCATCACGGCGAGGTGTGGTGATTTCTGGCTCTCTTGGACATTTCCCATGGGCATGTGTGCCAAGGTCTCCCGTCTAACCTTATGGGGTTATACTGGTCGGTGGTGTGAGTGTGTGTGGGAGTCAGTCCCCGGCTGCTTGCCCGAACTCATACCTCATTAATCCTTTCCCAGCCGGCTGTGTGGATGCATGATGAATGGAAGAGGTAATTTTCAATGGTCGCCGCTCCACAAGCCCATCAAACCGAGATGGTGATTAATAAACCACCAAAACAGGAGAGGAGGAGGAGGAGGACAAAAATCGGGGGGCAAAATTGCTTCCATGTGCTATGCTCTTTCTGGAGAGGCTCATGGAGTCATCAAAAGCACAGATACCCCCACTGCTTCCTTTTGCTATCTTAAATCAACATGCAAACACACAAAAAAGAGAAAGAGAGAGAGAGAGAGAGAGAGAGAGAAAGAGTACACTTTTTGTCTGAATTTGTCTGTGGCAGTCAAAACTCAACAGGGGCCCTAATACACGCCCCGGCATCTGTATCAGGGAGCACTGCTCCTCTGTGCATGCCACTCTAGCTTCTGGCTACTGTCAGCCATTTATCATTCTATGAAACAGAGAGCCCATCGTGCGTTAGCCTGACGCCAATATGGTGCGAAAGATAATGGCATCAGCAGCGTCGGCCATGGAGCCCATAGCTAGAGGGGGAATCAGGGTCTTTTCACTGGCACTCTCTCTCTCTGTCTTGCCGCTGGCCTTTTACATGTTGATTCATATGTCGAAATGCAAGCGCCCCGCTCACAGAGTCACAGATGCGCCACAGACACCTGGTAGCTAGTCTGTTTGGGGTTCTTTGAAAGTGCCTGTACGTCAGTAGCGAGACTGTGACGTCCATACGTGACTCTCAGGAATTGATCGTGGACGCTCGGAAAGACGTTAACCCCTGGTAATGCGTAGGTATTGTTTGTGTTAGTCATCACTGTTTTACTCATTTCTTTCTTGGTATCAGCCTTAAGGTGTAACAATTAAGTGGCATGTCATCAGTGTCTATGTAATGACCAGTACAAAAGGGCACAGCAGTAGAGTAACAGATACACTCATCTGACAGCACTGGCACAGATTGGTCCCATTGTGCTTGTGACTGAAGAGATCTATCAGTTCATCACCACAGTGAAAGAATAATTCAATGGTAATTATGATAAAGATAATAGTTTAGTTTGTATAGTGCCTTTCATCAGGAGCTGCAGCTCAAAGTGATTCACAAAAGAGAAAGGGAGATTTCAATGTTTTTGAAAAATAAAAACATTTTCAACGAAATCTCCTGAATAGAAACGCATTTCAAAACAATGCTGGCGGGTTGAACCCCTGAGCACACATCGTTTTTGATCACACTCCCAGAGCCTGTTTCTTCCTGGTGTGCTGACTGGTAGGCATCACGCCAAGGACGAGGGATGTGGTCTCCCACACCATTAGCCATCTTTTGTGTGTGATGGACCGTCAGCGGGAATCAGACAACGCAGACATTGGTCTGATGTTTCCCTCTCTCCTCGGGTGCTCAGCCAGCACGGGCACGTTCTCTCTCCAGCTCAGAGGAGGCACTACGTGTTGAACATGGCCATCACACAAGTGGCCTGCTGTTTGTCAGTCAGTGAGTGGTTTTCTAATTCGGCTCGCTCTCGCTGTTTCCATGCAAGCCTGTGCTCCAGGGGTATTCCTAGAAAGATTCACATTCTGTGTATCTTTGTACGCTGCAGTTGTCTACAATGTCTCTGTGTATACTGTTTGTCATTGTGTGTGTATGTGGGGGTCTGTGAACATGTGTGTGTGTGTGTGTGTACTGTAGGTGGGCTGGTGTGTGTCTATACACACAGATTTGCCATGTATGCATACGTGTTTGCCTTGATGGAGTTTGCATGGACCACCTGTTGACAGAGGGTTTCACCACATGGGACCCCTCTGTCAACATAGCATGACAGATGGCATTAAGTTCTGCACCCAGCAAGACCAAGGCAGTCTGGGGAAAATGATGGGGAGTATATTTGTGTGCATTGCCTGTTCTGCAGACATATGTTGCTGCTGTCTGTGATCAAGAGAGTTATTTACTTATTTCTTTTTGTTGTTGTTGTTGTTTGGCTACCAATCACCACACATAATTGTGTAAATGTATGGTCCATTATGTCATTACTGTCCATCTTAAGACTCCTTAGCCAACTTTTTGTGAAGCACTTTGGACAAGGTGACCTCTGAAATGAAAATCATAAATTTCCCAGAATTTTCCTGAAAAAAACTCCTATTTCTACAGTCAATATCATTCAAATAAGTGATGTTTTAGCTTCAAAAATTGGGGACAATGTGGGTTTTCTGGTAAACAGACCTCCAAAAACAGGGACTCTCCCTGGAAATCAGGGACATCTGGTCACCCTAACTTCAGCCCCTGTCGTTTTAAAATGTGCTAAATGACTTGACCTGACACACCCAACATAGGACTTTTGAGTTAGCTGCTCGAAAACCCTCACTAGTGTAAGGTAGGGTAGGATACTGCACAACTTCAGCAAAGCACGAATCTGAACTGAACTCAACTGCACTCAGCTTCAGGGACAGTTTTGAGTTCACAAAAGCACATTTTAACAGTCACAAGAAATCATTTATTAAATATTTATTTCTATAAACAAAAGATCAGATAACAACTTCATTTCATTATCCACTGGTATGTTCACTTAGACAACAAGAGCTCATGGTGACCAGTCTGGCGTGGATCAACCGCAATGGGCAGTTTGCCTCCAGAGGTGGATGGATCTTACGAGCTGGACATGACACGCTGTGTGCAAAACCCTCTCAGCCTGGGCATATGTCTGGGACCACACATAGAACTGGCTGGGCCTCAGTAGCATTGGGTTTCCCCAGTACAATAGTGACCACAGTCTCAAGAGTTGCCTGTTTTGCCAAAACACTCCAAAGTCCTTCCAAAGGATATTTCGCCAAGCATACAATGGCTTAGTTGGGAAGTGATGGGACGTGGTTTGATTCATCACTGCCTCATGTAATATCCTGCCGCCGATTCACATCCAAGGGCAAGGATCCTGCATTTATTAAACAAGCATGACAATCACAGCTGTGACCGCGACCACAACCATGGTGTACACTGTCAGAGTGTAAAGTGTTTACTCATGCATTTGTTTGCTGTTGTTTGTGCTGTTCTACCACATTTAATTGTTCCCAGACTGCAGGGGTACACACACTGCTGAATTTAGTGAAACAGATTGCACAGACCTGGACCTTAGAGAGAGAGAGCACTCAACACAATGCATCGTTCCAAGCCTCCAAAATAACATCCATGACTAAATCTCTGATTACGAATCAAGACAGGGAGGTTATTCAAAAACCCAAAGGAGGACTGTATGACAACCATCTGTCCATACCTCACAAAACTTACAGTTTACATATCCTAACACTATTTTTTAAATATACAATAACAACCCTAACCCAAAGGGGGACTGTATGTCGACTAGGTGTCTGTCCCACACAAAAACTTGTAGTTTACATATCCTAACACTATTTTTAAAACATACAATAACAACCCTAACTCAAAGAGGGACTGTATGTCAACCAGTTGTCATCTTCATTGAAAATGCTCACTGAATTTGTCGGTAAGTGCAGAATGCTCTGACTGTAGCCACTATCCAAAGCTTTGCATTGTATATTTTTGGTCTAGTCTATGGAAGTGGCGAGGTACACTTGCAGCAGATGGGTCTGGGCTCTGTTTTGAAACATCTGTGATGTCGTTGCTTATCTCCTCAGAGGCCGGGCTGGGTAGGGCGATAACGTGGGATACCAGCAATTTGAATGGTTCCATATGCACTCAGGAGAACCAAGCAGAACCAAAGGCTCATTCAAACTGTTCCCAGAAAAACCTTGTAAGACGTTTGATGGATGGGAGGACAATGGACTGAAAGGTCCGGTATGACCAATCACTGAAAATCCAGACAGCCAGTTTTCTTGAGAAAGACCGCTAGGTCTGGACTGACGAGCACGTTCAATGAGTTGTCCTTTGGAAAATAGATAGCACAGGTCCGGGCTTGCTCCACCAACCTAGAGAAGTTTGAAATGGTGCTGAACTGCTACGGAAAGAGAAGGCCTTAGCAACGGCTTATCTCCTCCACCAATGTTCTGATCTCTTTCAAGCTCTGACCTTTTTTTCACCAGTGTTAACTGTTTATTTGATCTCCAGCATGTTTGGTTATTTTGAGAGGGAAAAAAAAATCTAAAGATATCATCTTCTCGGAATCCTTGGAGTAGTGGAATAATCCATTTAAGCAAAGCATACTTGGGTATATTCAAGTGCGCCAGGCCTAAAGATTGGAAAATATGAATGCTTATTCATCCCTGTCATGGCCTTGAATGAAATTGATAAATATTCTCTCGGCAATGCAAAAACACTGGTGCACGGAAGGCATTGTGCGGTGGAAAGTTCCGGGGGCTTATATTTTTGACTAATGAAGTGGGGAGAGAGAGACAGGTCTCCGATGTGAGTTGAGGGCCATCCACAGCAGACTTGTTATTTCAGCCACAGCCCACTGTCTTGGCTGCCGTTGCCCCTCTTGTGTTATTTCGCTCGCTAGCTAGCTTGCCTGCCCTCCGTCGGTTTTCAGCCACGGCAGCAGCGACCTCGCTAATGCTTTTGACACCACTCCTAATAGCTTATTGGATTCGCCGACGGGGATCGTTTCACCGGAGCCCCTCATTTGCCTCTTGTTTGTCATCAAGAAGGGCCATTGCCAGGTATGAGTATCCTGCACGAACACTTGTACTCCAGAGCCTGAAGGCATGTGATCCTCTCCATTTAGCTGACACATACGTGCACGCCTGCACACGCACATGCATGCAAGCAAGCATGCGGCGTACACCGACATTAATCTTTTGAAATCGAGACTATACTTTAAGGTTCGTTTAGATTTGTTGGAGAGCCTGGAGAGTATGACAAATTTCTGCAATGGAAAAAATTAATATGGAGCAGAAGAAGTCTTAATCTTTTTTTCTCTCCCTCACTCTCTCTCTTTCTCTCTCTCACACACACACACCTGCACATGCATACATGTACGCACACACAGAAATCACAGGAAGAAAGTAGACCTCACAAAAAGAAGAGGCACTTCGTATAGTACACATGGGCCCATACAGCATCTGAGGGTGGTCCAGACGGTTGGCCGGATATTGTCTAATTTAGCTGTACCAGAAGCTAAAGCTTTCAGTGTTTCCTAGGTTAAGTCTTGGGCCTATCCCTACCCCAAGTGGAAGGGAGACAGAGTGTCATAGTCCTATGACCTGCAGCTGCCCATGTTGTGTGGTCTCTGGGGTTGGTCATTTAAGACACAGGGTGAAGGGGTTCTCTGCTCTCATTAGACTGGCTGTGTGGTATGTGCCAACCTGGAAGGTGGCAAAGGAGGGGCGATTGGGGGACCATGTGGTTCTACTCAACAACACACTCCCTCTGTTTTAAATACACACCCACTGTCTCACTCACTCTGCCTCTGAAAAACACACACACACACACACGCTCAAGGGAAAGGGGCAGTGGGGCCTCCTCTTAGTCGGCTTCCCGGAAGAGTGTGAGCTTTTCTGCTCATCCAGGATGCCATTCCAGTGTGGGGTCTTTCCACTGGATAGTTTGGTTGCTCTCTCTGGCTGGAAGGCCATAATTGGCTCCCACTCCAATTGGTTTTAGCATACAAAGATGGCAGATGATTTGTCTGGATTCCAAAGCTGGCTTGGATCCTAACCCAATACTGGAAAAGAGCAGAAACAGGAAAACTCATCCATGAAATACAACCCCCACCAGCTTTTACCAATTCAATTTGAATTTAGACAGCGCCAACACAGTTGAAATTGACTTTTACGTGCTTTGCCGAGGCCAGAACTTGAACCCAGTCAGTATGAATTTGCAGTTACAGTTATTATTGCAGTTTAAAATGGACCGCTGTTACACACTCAACATGGGGCCATATAGGTTATGTATACTCATTTACCACAGTATTGTTTGCTCATAAACTGTATGTATTCAATCAATGAGTCACAGCAAATGTATTGCACTTTGAGAGGAAATGCTCAGAGCAAAGGGGTGTGAAAAATGGCTGCATTCTGAAAACAAGTTCTTCCAAAGACTACATTAAAGTCATGTCATGTTCCTGTCATTTTGTCAAATAAAAGTGCTAAAATTACTTTGGACTCACCTCTTCCATGCACATCATCTGCTATGTTTTTTTTGTTTGTTTGTTCTCTGAAGCATCTGTTATTTGTTGGCATGAAAAAAAAACTGGCTTCCTCACTTTCCGGTGAATTCCCCCCAGAATGTGAACACGCACTGAATTATTCATTGAGAATCCATTGCAAAAACCACCTTTACATCTTGTTCATCCACATCTTGTGGAGGTGATAACAGCCTGCTGATGTGCGAGTTAGCCTACAGCACATGATTGCAGGAAAGACTCACTGGCACATGTGTACTTTGGCATGACAGGATTTTGTTGCACACGCACACACACACACACACACACACACACACACACACACACACATACCCACACACTGACACATACACACGAGCAGCATACACACACAAACACACACATACACTCACAAACATACACACAAGCATACACATGCACACTCACACAAATACACACACACACACACACACACACACACAAACATTTGCACATGCACACATTCACACACACACACAGTCACACATAATAGTCACACTGTGCTTCTACACATTTGCAAAATACTCATGCATGGGCACTTGGCCGAACGCATACACAGATGTTTTGTAAATGCTAGAGTCAAGCGAAAGCGTCGACTCAAATGCAGGTACACATCAACGAATGCAAACTTCCCACACACGGGCTCACCAACACAAAAGCACATACTGCTGTAATACATCTTCATATAACACACACTTGCACGTGCATTTCACACATTGCCTGCAGATGGACATACACACCATATTAACCCACACGTGCACGCACATACACATAAATACACACACATCTCCCTTGCACATCTGTCTGCACCAAGCAACGTTCCACAGAGATCTTGTTGGGCGCAGGAGGGATCACGGGACAGAGCCAGTGGTTAATCTGGGATTTGGGAAGATTTGGACCTGCCTTCGAAAAAGAACTGCCTTCCCATGACCTTCACTAATCATAAATAACCAGTAATGCTGTCTTGTTGTCCACTGCTGCCTTGGGGGAAGCCATGTTTGTTTGCAAAGACACAAAATGTTGTTGGATTTACAAGAGCATTTACCAAACCACAAAAGGACCTACTGAGACGCAACCAAGTCCCTGCTCAATGGAATTTGACCTTTAACCTTTTTGAACTTGGATGTGAGATTATACCAAATATTGCCTCATATGACCATAACCATAATGGTGGTTGTTTTTGAGTTTTGTGTATATTGCAATCACTGGCTGACCTTTGCACTTTGCTTTGTGCAGAGTTCTTCCTTTGATCCCCCCTCACTCCTTCTTTGTGCTCCTTTTTTGACGCGTTGTCCCTGGCCTCTGTCCACCATTTACGTAAAGGCTACACACAGACACACACACACACACACACACACACACTTAGACTTTAGAACTTGCAGGCGAAATCCTGAGGGAGTGGGTCCGTGGAGGGTCGCATCAGAGGTTGCTTGGCCTGGTGTCACCTCCCCTTGCACATAGAGACAGGCCTCAAGCCTCGTTTTCAATCCATGGTCTTCATAAAGAAGTACTGATGTGCTTCAGACTCTCGTAAAAACAGAGCAACAAACACGTGAATCACAGGCAGCCATATCCACACTTGCTGTTGCTGTTTACAATGAGCATGGCGTTTTGGAAATCCCCCAGTAATTTGAGAACCAATAACTTAAGATGGACTCAAATGAGCATTACAAAAGTTCCAGTCAATCTTGTGCATATTTGCATTAATTAAATTAGATGAGCATGTCAAAGGATGATTCTCGGTAAGAACGGGGTGTGTGTGTGTGTGTGTGGGCAGGGTCTTTTGAAATTAGAGCAAAGGACTTGTTGGGAAGGGGTGCTCTGGTAAACATGAAGACATGAATCCTTTGTATGCTAGAGTATGAGTTTATGTGAGAAGGAGACAAAGATGACAGAAGTGCTTTAAAAGTCTCCAGACTCCAGCAGGGTGTAAACTTCAGATGGAGAATTTTGCCTTCCCACTGGAAATATAGAAGTTTGTTTGCTGTTTTGTATTAAAACAGTCTTGCTTGCCCTCCAAATATGAGTGGCCCTTGATGTTCTGTGAAATCAAACATGGTCCTACTGAAGCGCATCTTATCTTTCTGTGTCCCTTATCAAAGAGTGGAGATTTATTCATTTCCTCTGCTGCAATGTGTGTGTGGGCAGCGGATGGACCAGCATGATTCTGAGGGTGAGAGCCAGTCCTCTCGCCCTCGCCCCCACACCACACCACACCACACCACGCATGGCCATGCAGTTCACTACATCTGTCGTTTCCTTCCCTCCCTCTTCCTCTCTCTCTCTCTCCTTCCCTTCTCCCCCCATCCCTCCCGTTTTCCCCTCATCTCACATCATCAGGTAAACACAGAGCTCAGTCTTATCCTCAGTCATCTGCCCCTCGCTTACTCTCCCCTTTTCAGCATTGTTTGTTAACCTCAAGCTTGATGCTTTTTATGGACATTGGGTGCTCAGTCCAGTCCTTTTTCCTCCGTTGAAGGTAAGATCGGAACCCCTTGATGCTGGTCCAGCGCAGAAAAGCCTATCTTTCCCTCCCCCGTTATCGGTGATTGTAATTGTGACTTAACGAAGGGTTTTAAAAAGAAAACGGCTTTGTTATCCAGGCCAGCGGCTGATACTGATCTGTTAGTGGGTAAGCGGCAGGTGGGGTTGTTGATTGCGTTTCTGTCTACTGAGCATGCTCGGTGGAGACATGGTCCCATGTGGACAAAAACAAGAGTACAAACAGGAGTTTCACATATGATCATTTGAGGACGACCTGGTGTAATCATGCCCATATAGGGCTTGTGGTTTGCCCTCAAACCACCAGAATGAGGAAAGGTTATCAATGTTTTGAGAGGAGAAGAGGAGGTGTCTCACTGAGACCCGCCACCCCCCAAGCCAAGCTCATGGTTCTGAAAGCTGATTGGAGAGAAGAGATTCATATCTAACAGGTCAAAGGGTCGGATGGAGTTCACAGTTCGAGACAGAGTCTTGCTTTTTGTTTGAAGAGCCACAATACACACACATACATACACACACACACACTAACACACACAGATACAGCATGTATACTTACATACATACATACATCCTACACCCCTCCCCACACACACATACACAAACACATTACATGTAGCTGTTGTGCCCCACCTCTCTGTTCTAGGAAAGAGGCACATTCCATGGGATGTTTACTCTACCCTTCTTCTGTCCAGCTTCCGAACCTGATGTGAGCTCATTGGTGGGCTCTGGATGGAGTGATAAGACACAAAAAAACAACATTTAATTCTGACAAATGTGTGTGTGTGTGTGTGTCTGTTTGTGTTTGTGTAGCTGCGGAATACTGAAAGGAGATACCACCAACAATACAAAACTTGCAAACAATATAACTGCGCTTGCTGCTCGTTCCCAAGTCATACTTTTAGTCGTGGCCCATTGTTCATAAATCTGGCGTCTGTTTAGAATCTGCTCCTGTGTGCCTGTCTTCACTTTCTTGTTTGTTTGCCATCACATTCATTAGCCTTCATTAAAAGGCAGAAGAGTAAATTTGCTTTTAAAATGCATGCAGGTAGATGTTCGGAGTGGATTATTTGGGCTTACAGCCTTTTAGGGCACAAAAAACAAAATCAGAGCCTTTCAGGCAATACTTTATGGTTAATTACTATTCATAGTTGGTTATTTAGAATGATCACTATTGTCTTTTGACCATCATCATCTTCATCATCATTATAAGCTTTGTTCTATTTCAATGAAATCAACTAAGTGAATAACTAATATCTTATTAAATAGCAAGATGAAACAAATTTGAATCAGATCACGCCTAGCGTATCCCCACTGTGACTGCCCTCGATTGCAAAGTGGACTCAAACCTTCATGTGGCTGTTGACTATTAAGGCCTGATGAGCAAGCGTACCACTGGCTGGTTGCCACCTGCTGCTGTGCTGTTTGCACCCCATAAACTCAGCTGAGTGCAGCTGCTAGTGGTCAGCCCAACGCACCATGAAAACCTCACCGCTGAGCCGTGCTGCCTCTCTCTGAGAGGATAATGGTAGGCTACTCTTCTTCAGGGTACACTTGTGCCCAGGGGGTGCATCATGCAGCTCAGAGATCTTGCACAATTCAGTTGCACAGCTTAGCCAGCACACCTGAGAGCTTAAGGCAGGACCGCACAATTTCTCATTTAGCTCCACCACTGCGTCAGGAGTCTGTTCGTAGGCTTAGGTTTGCACTGTCTCTGAGCTGTGCGGGCCAATCAGCAAACAGAGGGAAGGCTGAAAGCAATGACCTTGAATTTGAACGGTGCGTTCTAGAGCGTAAAATACAGTAGCAATTGGTAGAGGCAGAAAATATCTGCCTACTGTGGAGTGAATAAGTAGTAGTAGAGTTACTTTATTAATCCCGAAGGAAATTATGGTGTCCAGCAGCATATAATCATAAATATATCACATATCTCATATATACATCTGCATCATATACACATCTCACATATACACATATACATCATATACACATCTCACATGTACACATCTCGCATGTACACATATACAACATTGTCTGTGTCTGTCCAGTCGACCAGCATCTCTCTTCCTAGTGCTGCCCCCCCCCCCCCCCCCAACATACCACAGCATAGAAAAACACTGGCCATGACAGACTCATAAAACATCAGCAGGAGCTTGCTGCAAACATTAAAGGCCCTCAGCCTCCTAAGGATGTAGAGCCTACTCTGCCCTTTCTTGTACAGTGCCTCAATATTAGCAGACCAGTCAAGTTTATTGTCAAGGTGTACCCCCTAGTACCTGTATGTCTTGACATTCTCCACATTCACCCCGTATGCCATCGAATGGGTCTCAGATGCTTTGCACAAAGTGAAACAATGCATCATGCTGGGAAACCACCACAACATAATACAAAAACTCTTACAGCATAGTATTGCTAACTGCATTGCCATAAAAAAACAAATAGAATTTTTGCAGTGCCAACTCTAGGAAATGTTTTTGTGTAGAAGTTTTTGTGCGGGAAGGTGTTGAGGTTAATTTTAGGAAGTAGTCCACTAGTTTTACACCAAAAACTCTACTGAAAGGCAAAAGGCACACAACCCAGCTAATTAGCTGAAAGCTAACAGACTCTCCCTGCAAATGCCAAAAGCAGCACAAATGTTAGCACTTATAAAAAGCTAAGGATCTCTTGTTAGCCATAGTTCTGTGATGTGTAGGATATAGGCCTACAATCTGTTAACCCTAACCCTAACCCTTAGTCCAGTTTCCTGCTCACTACAAGAAAGGTAGCCAGTAGGACTAGTGTGGGATTGTGGCATGGTCACCCTCTTGTTTCCAAACTTTGCATGATGAAATCAGAAACCAGTTACTGCAGTCATACAATTTCACTATGTAACAATTCATTAAGGCTATTCTGAACGGACACATTACACGAATAGTGTGAATCCCTTTCATAACTTGCCAAATTTAAACGTTAAATTAACTAGCGTAGCATGATACAATTCAGGCACTGACATCTGAGAATACTTGAAAATTGGTGCTATTTCAAGGCCTTTTTGTTTGCTGATTTATAAGCTGTGTTGCTGATTACGACTTTGTTGAATATTTAGAACAAAGTCAAGCTTGCTTATTAACATCATCTAAAAACTGCAATATATTTCTGTCTAGCTTTCCTCTTTTCAACACGGCCTGTGTCTAGAAAATATTCTGGCAAGGCAGCACACATTCCCAGATGTCTGAGAGACAACTTCAGGAGATCAGGGAATGAATCTGGACATTGTCGAGCCCTATTCTCACGTGAGCCTCCCCACTCCGTGGGCTCAGCGTCTTGGAGGTTTGAAGGAGCACAAAGTCGGCCAGCTCGAAGCTAATGAGGCTTACTCAACGGAAACGGAGTCAAACCCTGCAACACCCAGGCCCTGGACGGGATGCTTCAGAAGAAATCTGCCTTCAATTTTCTGCACTGTTGGTTTCAGTGTTGCTCCGAGCCCGAGTGTGCATGTTTCGGAGCTCGTGACGAAACCGCAGAGTTGCTTTGAGTTGTCAGAACCCAATAACCCTCCCTAATTGTAGGAAGCCGTGCAAACTGTTCTTTTGGAACAACAAACTGCTGATGGTGTTTGAGATCTCATCGATGTGTTGATATAGAGCGCAGATCAACCGACTTCATTTTTCTTTGCACCTCTGAGCTACACATTGTCAGAACTTGACCACAAGGTCAATAATACCCTTCTGGGGGCTTGTTTTCGATGGCAAACTTCTCTTTTTGCCTAACCTCATGTTAGGAGCGGCAAAAATGTCAACTTTTGGGCTGGGTCTGTGGAAATCATTAAGCGTCTGATGAATGGCGGATTTAATTCAACCTTGATCTGCGAGTATGAGAGAAATCCAACATTGGTGGTGGCCCAAAGAAGTGCACGGACGGTGATCATCCACCTCCAGAGCACAGGGATGTGAATGGGATCCAGATGTGCCAATGTGTCTGAACATATGGACGGCGGAGTTTGGGAGGTTGTGGGTGTGGTATAGAGATGGAGGGATTGTGGAGGGGGAGTGGGGAGTCACACAAAGAGATAAAATCGAAATCGTGCGGGAGGCAGACACTCCCCATCCACTACAGCATAATATTGCTAACTGCATTGCCATGAAACACCAAACAGAATTTTTGGCAGTGCCAACTCTAGGAAATGTTTTTGTGTGGAAGTTTTTGTGCGGGAAGGTGTTGAGGTAAATTTTAGGAAGTAGTCCGCTAGTTTTACACCAGAAACTCCAAATGAAAGGCAAAAGGCACATAACCCAGCTAATTAGGTGAAAGCTAACTGAATCTCCCTGCAAATGCCAAAAGCAGCGCAAACAGTGGTCACACAAAGATAAAATCGAAATCGTGCGGGAGGCAGACACTCCCCATCCACTACTTCTTCAACCTGAGCGGTAAAGCCATTAACAATCTCCCTCTGCCCGAACACGAACACCGCTGCTCCCCCTGTCATTTTTCCCCTTCAGCAGCTCTCTCTACCACAGCTGTCCACACAGCCAAAGCAAACCCCTGCACCCGGGATGAGGCGGATTCCTCTAACAGTCTGGAGCTCGCTCCGTGGTGCCGGGTGGGTTTTCACGCTCCCTTAGCCAAGCAGCTGCACATCAGTGAGGATGATGGACAACGCTTTCTCTAAAGGACAAACCTCCTTCTCTTCGCGGATACTGCAGAGCTGCATTGCATTAAAAAAATGTTTGCATGAAAAAGACATTCCATGATTGCAGGGAAGCAGAGCAGAAGGGCTCCGGCTGGTCTTCTTTCTTATTAAAGGTGCCCCCCCTTCCCCATACGCCGTTAGTCCCTGAAAATCTCTTATGGCCGAGAACGGGGTCTTTCAGGCGAGAGGGATTTATGCATGTCCCTCGTGGTTTTCTAAAACCCTGTAAATTAAAGTACCACTTCATTTTTTTGTAGATTAATGTCTCCCTTAAATTCAGTGGCATAAACTGGCTGTGCTAGTGATACTACATTTAATCAGACAAGAACACCCCATATTAATTAAGATCATACTATGCTATTATATTCATAGTATATGGTTACAGACACTTTAAACATATAGGCACGCTCAGAATTCAAATAGCAGTACCTCCCTATGGGAAAGGTTTGTTGATATCTTAGAAGTGCACATTTGCCTGGATAACAGACATGGGCCAAATGAAAGCATTCCTCACATTAGAGATTATTGGAGACTAAATAAACGGTGTGCAACCAAAAAAAAAAAAGAAAAAAACTTCAAAGAAATGTGGGTGAGCAGGAGTCTATAAAGATCCAACACAAACTTATGATTCAGCTCATATGCCAGTGCCATTCAGACAGTGTAGATTCATCACGATCAACAAAAGCCTTCTGGGAAAATCCAACTCAAATAACCAAAGACCTAGACTCCAGAGCATACGTTCCACTTCAGGTCATGATGAATTTTCAAGCTTTGCGTAACCCCAGATATAGTAAGTATTACTCAATCATTCTATGTGATCATGTCATTTTCTCATTTTAATCAATACAGCATTAGAGTCATGTTTTTAAGGGATCTGTCAAGTCGCGGCTAATTTGAACCTCTCCTTATTTGAATGAGATCAGCTGTTCTGATATTTCTGCAAGGCACAGCACTTTCGCAGAGAAAGACGCCAAAAGCCAAAGTAGATTATTCAAAAGGCCACACTGAAATGTTTGACTCTTACATGGACATCCCTTTATCAGCTCATCATGGCTTTTGCCAACAGTATTTGTTTTAAAAGTAAAATCAATGCATTGTATGTTTTGGCTCTGACTTTGCTTTTCTAGGCTTGACTCCTTTCCCAAGCAGGAGGAAGATGAGCAAAGGAGCGATTACCATAAAGCCTCAGGGCCATGATCCCAGACTCAAGATAGATGTGAATTAACTGAGATGCCAGTGCATGATAGCTAGCTGCAAATAGGCCGCTAGAGTCCTCCATAACAGATCATTTGGCTATAGCTCTACCTTGTGTTCACATTGAGACCAACTCTTCATGTAAAGAAGCTGGGTTCATGAACTGTTTAATGCTAGTATCTGCTTGGTTACTTTCTTGATTGTGTCTTGAGATCTGCCACTGTGATAAAACAATGTTCCAGTTGTCTGTCCCCTCAGAGCCATTATGTGCCAATTGGTGCAGAAAGAACCAAAACAGCCAAATAGTCAGTTAATAACTTCAGAGTTTTGATTTGATTTCTTCTGTGTTCTTTGGCACCTCAAGATATGCATTCAGGCCCAAGTACACAAAAAAGCAAGAGAGTGAGCCTGAGTGATTCTTATATCAAAGTCTACCTTTGTGCAAACCTTTACTAAAATATTCTATTCAAATTAATGTATTGAAGACTGTGCCACAGAAGACAATCAAACATCATCTGCTTCAACAAAAGGTCAGTCAAAAGGTCAGTGTAGATGCTCTACAATTAGGTAATTGGTTTTCATGTCATTCTTCACACTGCAGTATGTGAGTATGATGCCTATTAATCAAGGATTTGCAGTCTTATCCTGAAAACAAACAAATAAACAAACAAACAAACAGGAACACCAAACAAAGAAAAACATCCCACACAGAAGGTCTGGATTTTCCACTGCCCATAAGGAGTGTCTGCAGCACAGCTGAAGGGTATCACTGTGGAGTAGCTGTATGAAGCGAAGGCCACGAGAAGTATGATTAGTAGATCACTCTCAGCAATGATGCATGGTAAAGTGATTTTAAACAGCTCCCACTGAGAGCCTCTGCTTTGTGTATGGCTACACATATTCTGTGCATGCATGTACCTCAGTGTCACACAAATTTAAAATTTCTTTTGTCACAGTTTCTGATGTATAGTGTGAGAAATATCCATGGCCACCATATATGGATAATTCATGAGTCAAATTGGGAGCATGAGGGCATTATAAACTATGTGTGTCATTTCCTCCCACTCTGTTCTCATAAAACCATGCATCATAAACCAGTAATTTTGGGTCTACACAAATACAATTGTACACTGGGCACCAGGGATGTGTATCAGTGTACTCATGTATCACTTGAATCCAGACTAATCTTTCTTTATCCCAGTCAATTACATTCAATTAGTTGGATATGATTTAAAGTTACATTATGCCTATCATTACCTGCAGCAGTGTACAACACAAATAGTATCATTGATATGCATCTGTAAAAGAGACTACTAGACTGAAACCGTTCATAATTACTCAGCTGAAGAATGCTGGTGTTGCCAGTCAAATTTTCAGTAATGCAAACTTTAATTGAAGTGGTTAAATCAATATATCAACATACTGTATGTGACTCAATATACATAGATTTAACAAGTGGCACAATATTTATCCTGCCATTATAGTTTAAATGTCTGGTAATTTATCACTGTTATGGTTACCCTGTACTGTGCTGATATTGTTTCTTTGGTGGGAGGCCAAGACAAATAGCCACACTTGCACACACAAAAATAAACACAGTACACAGAGTTTGGGATGCTAAAGTACACAGTGTGTATATTATAGTATGTTAGAGAGTTATGTGTTTAGCGTATAGTTATAGTATAGTTTAGTGTACACACACACATACACACATACTGTTTTTTGTGTTTATATATATAAACACAAAAAACAGTATATAGAGAACAAACAGTCGTTGTTCCCAAATCTTGAAAATGTGTAAACAAAAGATGCTGTGCAAAACCATCAACCCTGGCGCAGATGCCAGAGCTGACATTTCCTGTAAAATAGTGTCACCTAGTGGAAAAAGGGCATAGGTCTGAAATGGGCTTTTAAAATTTTAATTTGTTTAACGAAAATAGTGAGCCTTACGACTTCCAAAAGGGTCTCCTAAAGGCCATTTTTAAACGTGTTCCAAAAGCTTATTGGCAAAATATGAGGAAGAAAAATACACCTTAGGGAACCTTGCAGATTTCATATTTCTGCTGGTAACTGATATGCATTTGGAGTTGCATGTTCTTGTCTTTATTGTAGCCTAATATTTTATTAATCACGTCTAAATTCTAGTAACATGTATGCTTAGCCACACTATGCACAGACAAACAAGCTTACACCTGTTGTGCAAAATGCTGGTGATCAGTGGTACTTGTAGTTCTACGTCTACCGGAACTAGAATCATAGCGTTTCGTCAGTGGAATGACGTAATTCAGATTAGAGTAGCTATTTATTTTTTTATTAGCTCCTTGGCTAACTAGCTAGTTACAGTGTATCCCTTCTTGGTCTTGCTCAGACGTCCTCCATCGCAAGGGGGATAAAGTGATCCGTTCTCATCTTGCACTGTCTTGTCCATCTCCGCGTGTTTTACTTTGTTGCATTTCCTGGTGTCGAGGATCATAACCCAGCTGTGCTGTTCTGGAGGAGCTGTGTAGCCAATGAATTGGAAAGACAACAGGCAAGACCACTGCATTCAAACACAGTCGGGGAAACGAAACGGGCAGAGTTGAAGATCCTAGAAGTACCAGCGCAGGATCCGATTTACTGGAAGGATGAGGGAATGTCATGGATGACAGCCTACATGGATTACGCGTGTTCTTGTTAAAAGCAACACTTCAACAACCAGCAAGCTTGCTAGCTGACCAGATGCAAAGTGGGGGCTGGTTAGCTACGTTATTTGGCAAGCGATATTAATTGGAATTGTATTTTCACCTAGTTCACCCAGCTAACCAGTATTTTAGAAGATCATTTTGTAATGCTCATCTAAGGAAACGACCCAGTGTTTTCATCACAGGCTAACGTTAACGTTAGTTTGCCATGGCATAACAGACAGCCTACGAGGGCGACTCTCAGCTGATTATTAAATGCTGTATTGTGGTGTTTTGCTGGTAAGAAAAGCAGCCAACAAATTGGTTTACTGAAATCAAAACTTACCACAAACGACTGCTGGATTTATAATTTTGTGTTCCTGTTCAATGTATCAAAGACGAATGCTACTGTAGAATTCTACATTGTCGAATTGAAGAATCGAACCTTTGCCTGAAACAGCTGTGCTTTTTTGCTGTCAATTTCTGAAACTGTCAGCCTGATACGTTATTTTTTATCTTTTATTTTTTGACATATCAACGTGCAATACGAAAAAATACAATGTGTGATTAGCTCATATCTTTTAAAGCAGCTCGTGGGCTGGTTTTTTATTTGCTCCTCAGGAACTGGCAATCATAGCTTTAGAGTCCATCATCCTTGTTGCATAACCGACGCCAAGTTTACAGCATCACAACTGGAAATAAAATGAAGAAGTTTTTTGATTCACGGAGAGAAATAGTGAGCTCCGGGCCAGGATCTGGCGCAGGTGGGGGTGGCACTGGATCCAGCAGTGGAGGCAGCTACATCGGGCGGCTTTACACCATTGGACGCTACCAGGTTACCGTAGAAGAGACGGTGGCCGAGGGTAAGAGACAGCTTTATGCACAACCATAACATGTGCACGTTGCTCACACTGCCAGTAAAGGGATTGCATACCGTAGAGCTGATTATCTTTGGAACTTCAACCATTACCTGTCACTCAATCCAATTTAATTTTCTCTAAGTGAAACACAATGTGTTTAAAAATGAACCCATGCAATGATGTCTTTTGTACAAGTTAGGCTTGCTTTCTTGGAAAATGCCTTGAGTTGTAATGCTGAGAGTTCCCAGCCCAAGTAATGATTTGTGATGGGAGGCATTGAAAGACAGGTGCACAATGCTAAACATCTACATGGCCTTTAGGAAGCCTATCAAGTTCCCTGCCTCAGACAGTGAATGGTATGGGAATGAAGCACCTACCTCTTTCCCTCCAGTCAGGTCCTGTCTGTGGCCTATCTACTGCCAGCCTTTTTTGGGAATGTCACAGGATATAAATGCATGCCACACCACTCAGTTGGCTTCCTGATCAAGTAGATAGAAGAAGCTAGTATCTCCAAGCCCTTCTAGAACTCACCAAGGACTCAAGGTGTCAAAATCCCAGTGCCCTGAACCCCCAAAACTTAACTGGCATGAATCAATGTCATGATTGGCAGAGGTTAAGTTTATGGAGGACATTGGGATGCACACTTTCATACACATTGAGAGTCAGTCTTTTGGCGTTAGGGCTGAATCCCAGTATCCTCCTAAAGCCTAAGCCCAGAATCCCTCAAAGACTAGCTTGACCTGACTTCATGATTTGCTGATTCATGCCCGTTACATACTACATGGGGGCCGGATTATTGTGTTTTTGCAACACAATGCTTGTAGTCCCACATGCATGGCATGTTAGAGTTGAACCCAACTACAAGGTGCATCATGGAACTGCTTACCGACAGGAAAGGAAGACAAAATTAACTGGTGAGGAACTCGGGACACAGATGCATTAGGACGGCAATGCGGATGTTAAGAAACACAAGGAAATGTGTGTTTTTCTGGCGCATATAGACAAGGTATGGTGGCCCTTTGAAGAAAAGCATAATGCTCTCATGTGGTCCGTGATAAAAAAAAAAATTTGTTTGACACCCCTGGTTTAGAGTACAGAGGACTGGGTCATTTGGATTCAGCCGATGTGTCTTACAGCAGTGGAGCATTGTGGTGTGAATGATGGGCCATATGCTACTAATGGAAGTTAGAGGGGTAATGGGCATCATTTGGAGTTGGAAGAAGAAGCATCCAAACTCCTATAGGACCTATGTGAGGGGGTTGTCTCCTCTGCTTTACCCCCTCCCTTTCTCTCCAAGAATATAAGACCCATGTTCAATCAAGAGCAGCCACCTAAAGCAAGCGATGGGAAATGATGGTCTCTGCTTAGTGTAGTAGTCTCAGCTGTATCTCATATCTCATACGGCTCATTTTTCATGCTCATGCACAACATCCGTCCTGGAAGTGGTTAGTCATAGACGAGGAAGCTTGCGGCGAGTGACTTATTTATAGATTAATTAACCGAACACCCATTATTTTCACGCTGAAATGAGTCTCCTTGGTCTCATGGCTGACCTTGGTTGTCGGCGGCTCCTTGCATTTCCTGTGTCCCTCTGTGACATCATGAAGGTGTTGGTGTTCCTCTAGTGAGTGTAGCAGATGTTGTTGAGTCGTGTTCGTGATGAATTGCGTAGTGTCCTTTCACTGCTTCAGCTCAACAGCCTCTGTTCATTCTGCTCAAATTATTGTAGTGACAGGAAAGAAAGGGCAAGTAATGGATAATTGTCACGTATTGTTAACATTTTCCACAAATCCACAAATCAACATTACTAGGCCTGTAACTACAAATGTTGATGATGCTAAAATGCTAAGGTTGTTTTTTCACAGCTACAGTTGTTGTTGCTGTTGTCTGATGTTGAATCATCCATGTGACAGGGTGACCAGTAATGTGACAGGTTTTGCCTCACCCCAGTCTCTCTCTCCCCCTCTCTGTGTGTGTGTGTGTAATGCACTGAATGTCTCTTACTCCATCTCTCTTCTCATCCCGTCTTTATCGTATGATGAAGACTGTGCTGAGTCACAGCCCTATGGAGCCAGAGAAAGTTGAGCTGATGAGGGGAGATAACAGGCTCTTTTCTCCGGACTCCTCCTGCACTGCTGTCTTCAGATGCACTGAGAGCAGGGAGGGGGCATGTGTAGTTTAGACAAACCCACTGTTAGGTCAACAGTCCTGCTGTATTTGGAAGTGCATGGGGATATTGATTTTTTTAAGTGAATTTAGAAGTCAAAAACTGAGTATACAATGACACAATGACAAATCTACAATTCTAAGCCAAAACACTTTTTGTCAAATTGAGGCAGTTTCTCCACACAATCATCCCACTGTTTCATCAGATTATGACCTTTAAAACAAACACAGATGTTGTTACTCTGTGTTTCTTGCTAGCTCCTGCTGTAATTATACAGAACATAGTTGCTCAGACCAAGCCTTGAGCAGTTTCAGCCAATCAACATGCTGTTATGAGTACATGAATGAGAGGGACCAGAGCCATATAGATGGAATATGTAATATCTGACTTTTGCCCAATAAAAACCCTTATTGCCCTAACAGAATGCACTGCTTTGAACTAGCCAGCCAGCCAGCCAGCTAGCCATCTCAAATGAGCCTAAAATCTCCTGCAGTCTTGTCATGTGAGTGAGGGAGCTGTTCAGTGTCTGTGCTATTGCTTGAGGGACTTGGGAGGGGCAAGTGCACAAATGACTCAGTTCAGGTGTGCCTCACTCTCTATTGTGTCATGGAATGTGTATGTGTCGTCATTTTGGTAAGGTTCTCTCTCTCTCTCCGTCTCTCTCTGCATGTATATTATCAGTCAATAGGCGGGGAATGAGGAGGGTACATTTTTACCACTGAATTTGCCTAATCTGAGATTGGCTGTGGGAAATACTCAGAACACACACAGGAACACAGACACAGACACTCACAGAGGGAGTGTGTGTGTGTGTGTGTCTGTGCTGTGTACCTGTAACCTCAGTGAACCAGACACTGGTATGAACTGAGCAGTCATCCATCTTCCAGCCCAAAGGACTTCTGACTATCCAGCTCTCTCTCTGGCCATGGTCCCGTTATTTACAGACTTGATTTGATGAACTCCTACTGCGGTCCAGAAGTCCAGAAATAATTGCATTGAACTTGAAGTTTTTATTAGAGCACAGTAGCTCAGAATCTATCTTCATGTTCCTGAAGCAGCCTATTTTTTTTTTATTTACGCGGCATTTGTTTACCTCATGTCATCCAGGAAAGCGTCCTCTTCTCGTGTTGTTTAGGGAAACTACTAACAGTAAAAAAACAGCAATTATTGTCCATGCCCAAACAGTAACCACCATCTGAGTACAGAGAGAAGGGAACTTCAGGACTCTTCAGGACTTTAGTCTCCTTCCTCCAAGTGTTAGTGCTTTGTTCCCCACTGGGTTTTGGAGCTGAGCTCCACTGAGCAAAACTGTGAGCTCTGTCTCTGCTTGGCCTTCTCCGCCATCTGCCATCACTGTGCATCAGCCTCTAGCATCTGCTGCTCGCGCTCTGGACCCTGTCCTTGTGTAGCAGCTGTCCTTGAACTCCGTATTCATATGGCAACAGTACTGTTCCCAGTACAGCGCTCAGCTCGCTTTGCATTTCTGCTTCATTTCACTCCCACTTGAGTGCTGACGCTCGACTCTCATTGTGATTCTGTTTACCCAGAGGTCTCAGGTTTAGGGTAATCATGTTATTAAATTAACGAGTTGTCTTTTAAGTCTCTTTCACTCCACCTCTCTCTCTCTTTTTCTCTCTGTCTGACTATCTGCTCATCTGTCTTTCTTTCTCTCTCTCACACACACTTTATGTCATTCTCTCTCTCCCTTTCTCTCTTTCTCTCTGTCTCTCTGTGTGTCTCTTTTGCCCCCTCCCTCTCTCTTTCACTTTATATCATCCATCTTTCTTTCTTTCTTTTTTACTTTCTGGCTTTGCTATTAGCGGATGAATGTAATGGCCGGGGTAAGAGGAGCACGTGCGTCTCCCCCCTTCCCAGTCACAGGCCGGCCGTCGGGTGCTGGGGGCCCCTGGCGTGTGAATAATGGATGGGCCAAGAGTGATTTATTCATCAGGAGCTGGCCTGTGCTCCATCTGCCAGCCCACACACACACACACACACACACACACACACACACACAAAAACGCATGCATTCTGCCAGACTGCCTACTATGCACAAGACAGGGGAGAGACCTCCTGCTGCTGGGGAGCCTCACTGCCCACCCACCAGACACACACACACACACACACACACACACACACACACACACACACACACACAGCCTGTCTGACAGATGAGTAAGGGGGGAGACAGGACAGAGGTGTGGCTCTTTTGTCCAGTCATGATGCCCCTCTCATTCCTGACTCTTGTCCAGGCGGTGGTGGTGGCAGGGGGGCTGGTGGGGGCCCTAATGGATCAGGATGACAATTTGGTACTACTGCACTTGTTGGTCTATTGATATACTATTACTAAAAGCTATGGTGGGTCAGTCACATCAGGAGGGAGTCATTTTCTGTATAGAAAGTGTATGGCTGCAGTTTCCAGTCCTGCTCTATCTTTTCCATAGTTTAGCTTTGATTATTAGCCTGTTTTTATTTTCTCACACTCATTTATCTACTTGAAAAGATGTCTCTTGAAAAGGATGTCCTGGAGGTTGCTGGAATGTGAGGTGTCGAGCATGCACAGCTCATCACATAAAACAGAGAGTCAGAGAGATTCTTTAATGGGGATTGTGACCCTCTCCACACCTGTTAGATATTTCTAGGGCTGACTGTGTATGAGCGTCTTGGAGAGAAAGAGAGAGAGAACGAGAGAGATGAAAGTAAGGACAGAGAGAGTGAGTGAATGGGAAAGCAGTGGAAGTAGGTCTCAGTAGGTCTAACCTTTCTCCCCGCCGCTCAGATCACCCATAATTACTCCATCCGCAGGTTGTCCTCTCACTGTACAGCTGGGAAGAGACTTTGAACTGGTGCCACTGTCAAGCCCGTGACCTCATCCACTATCTACCCAGGGCCGCTCACCTAATTACATTCGAACTGATCTTGTTTTCAAACGCCACACAAGTCAAACTGATCCACTGGTTTCAGACACCAGATTGAGCTGTAATTATGCTTGTTCCATAGAAGTAATGAGGGAATAGCTCAGCTGTTTAAGCGCCGGCTTCTAAAAATACACCTTCGTTCTGTCAAGTTGTCATATTTTTTGAATGCATTTTTTGGGTTGTTTACAGAAGCGTGAACCAAGGTTGTCAGGATGCACCCAGAAATATAAGTGGACTCTGCAGCTGGAGGAAGAGCAAGCTATCTGTCTGTTTCGCTCTGCCTCAAAAGCTGCCTGTTGAGCTGTTACCTCAGCAATATTTAACCTCTGTGTGTTTGCTCATTTAGCTTTTTATCAAACACATCCGGCTGTGCACGTTCCCAGAACCTCATCTAAGCCTCTCTAAAACCTTTTTTAATGGCTCATTGCCTTTCAATTTGATTCGACAATCCTTATTGGCATAATAATGCATTAGGCAAATAACAGTGAAATATATCAACATATCAGAAACCAATCAAAATCACCAGATTTTTTAGTCAATTAATTGTGCCCAGGTTTTTGTGTGTTCTCAAGACTAATCTAAGCTAAGACATGGTGTGTTATTAATTTCGTATTCCTTAAGGTGAATCCAGATCCACTTGTCTTGACTTTGAATGCAATTGGGTGCAGCGTTTTTTCCAAAGCTAAATTCAATCATGACTGTAAAATTAGAACGTCTTAAAAACAAGTGTCTGTGTTTGTCATAGTTTCCTTGGTCTGGGCTGCAGTCAACAAGGTAAACGCAGCTACTGGGACCTCAGCTGATTCCTGGCCCAGGCTACTTTGCTGGCTCAGGTCCTTGTGTGTGTGTGTGAGTGTGTGTGTGTTTGTGTGTGTGTATGTGTATTGGGAAGTGGTGGGCTGGAGGTGGTGGAGCTGCTGCTGTATGTGTTGCTGCTGTAAGAGGGGCGGGTGAGGCTCAGGCTCAGGCTCTGACGTGAGCAGGTCGCTTATTTCGCCTGCTCTATTGTTACCTGCTGTAATGCTATACTGCTGTTTTCCCAGCCACCGAAGGGAGGCCATGTCCTGGTGAAGCGGTGACTATGATGTGATGCATTTGCCTTTCACACACACTCACACACATATGCAATCACACACACACACACACACACACACACACAAATGCACGTATGCATACATGCTTACACACGCACGGCAACACAAAGCAAAAAAAAAAAGACGTGGCTGTGCCTATCGAGGTGTGTGGCCCAACACAAGGACACCCACTGTGTGGAAGCAAAAAAATCCGATTCTCTCCGCTCTCCTTCTTTTGCACGCGTGTCGCCTAAAAACCGGCAGTCAGCACCACACAGATAAAGCCCATAGAACAACAACAGCAACAACAACAATATTCACTTTTAATGTCCAATCAGTGCATCAACGCATCGACCATACTTTACAGTCCACACTGTATATTCAATGCAGCAGAACACGCTCATACAACAGGCAGCCATCTGAAGGTCATTCTGCCACGTAGAGTACATATGTTGCATGCCAAGAGTCCTGAGTCCTTTTTATCTTATCTGTCTCTTCCTCCATACATTCAGTCCAGTTTAAACCAGCTTAGACAGGGCTTGTGAGGCAGGCGGACGTGTTGGGCTCTCCAACAAAAGCCCGGAAGACGGCCCTTGGGACGGACTGAGATTGTCCCTAGCCTGCTGTCCCTGCAGGTGTTTGGCCTCTGTGTGTGTGTGTGTGTGTGTCTGTGTGCTTGCAACATTGTAAACAAGATAATGGTGCCATGTGTATTTATAGTGTCCGTTTAAGTAAGCTTGCCTTTTTCTCCCCGAGACGGCAGATAGGCTTCACCCACCATATCATACACTTCACCTGGCTGGCAGTATTTATGTCTGCCTTGTCTGGCAGCCCTTACCTAGCCTCCTCTGGGGGAGATGAGACATTTGTGTGTGTGTGTGTGCTTTTTGCTCTGCTCATGCTAAAACAGGAGGAGAGCGTGTGGTGTCGTGCGACACTTAAGCAGTTTTGCAAATCTCTTTAATTTCACGCAGGCGCTGTTGGATTATGGGATCAGGATGGCCGAAGCTTGGCAGAGTGTGTCCCATGTTCACTTAAGGGACCACACACACATTTCCTGCGTGTCTGTGTCTGTGTGTGTGTGTGTGTGTGTGTGTGTGTGTGTGTGTGTGTGTGTGTGTGTGTGTGTGTGTGTGTGTGTGTGTTTGTTAGCTCTGAACGTAGGTTATGCTCTTCCCCGCAGTCTGACTCAGCTAAGCTCTGGGGCAGTGTTGCACACATACTGTCAATCAGAGATTAATGAGCGTTCCCCACTTGCAATGTCTGTGTACTTAGCTATTTATGCCACCATTACATGGTGTGTGTGTGTGTATGTGTGTGTGTGTCTGTCTGTCTCTCTCCCTCATACTTGCTCTGCTCTCCTCCTCCACCCATCGGCTTCTCCTCTCTCTGCATATTTCTTCCCTCAGTTTGGAGCCACAGTGTGTGTTGGATGGCTGTGAGTGTGCACACAGCTGTCTTGTTTTGTGTTTGTGTGTGTGTGTGTGTGTGTCTGTCTGTCTCTGTCTCTGTCTCTGTCTCTGTCTCTCTTTCGGGCAGACTGTGTGTTTGTCTCCTCTCTTGTTTCGCCATCCCATCCCATCCTCTGATTGGTCTGCAGCAGCTGCTCCGACAGCGAGCGGACTCCTTTGGAGGTCTGGGATGCCTTGTGGGACTCAGAGACACGCTCAAGCCCAGGCAGCAGTGACTCATTTATGCACTGTCACACTGAGTGCTGAGAGACACACACACAAACATCACATTGCCTGAATTTGGCAGACATTGTGTGTTTGGACTAATTGTTGGTTTGCAAAGCCTTAAATGACCATGTAGGTGGTGTGTGTGTGTGTGTGTGTGTGTGAGAGAGAGAGAGAGAGAGAGACAGACTGTGGACAGGTATGACACAATAACTGTGTCTTAAAAAGAGGTTGTGGTTAAGGCGGTGTTTCTCAAACTGTGGTGGGTGCCTCACCACTGGGGTTTGGACACATGACGGGACGCAAGTACACTAACACTTGAGACTGACGGCTGCACTGCGCCACCCGAATTCACACCCATTGTTCTTGGTCAGATTACGTGCAGAGCTTCCGTCACACAGATGCCATGTGCATATCACATGAAATTGCACAACATGAGGTTTCCAGCAGTGTTATTTGCTAGTTGCCGTGAGAACTGATTTTGTTTTGAGAACAGAGTTTTTTGAGTTTCCATAAAAACACTAATATTATCCTAATATAGCTCTGTGTCAATCTCTTACCCATTGTCTCAGTGAAATATTTCATGATCTCAAATATGGCATACCGCACATCAAAGTAAACCTACAGTTTCAGTAGAGAATGTGATTTCAGTATAGGGCACGTGTAGAAATGTGATTTCAGTATAGTATTTCAGACAGTAGGGCTTAAGGGCTCAAATGTTTCATTATGAAATAGAAATTAATCATAAATCAAGATGGACATACACCAAACTGTCTAATCATCAAAACTTGGACCTATTTTGCTACCATTTATTTTGCATTTCGGGGTCAGATGGGGTGCTAAAATGATCCCCCTTCCAAAGTGAGGAATGACAGAAAAGGTTTGAGAACCATTGCCTTAAGGAGAGGGACAGTGTGTATATTTACAGGAAAGTGTGTGTTATCTACCTTCCCTGCATAGCCCAGAATAGCTTAGCCTGCAGCACTGCAGAGCTCCTATTCAGAGAGAGCTATACAGAGCACACACACACACACACACACACACACACACATACATACACACTCTGTCTCTCTCTCTCTCCCCTGCTTCCAATGAATGAGACCCACACATCATCCTCCCAAGAGCGCCAATACTGCAGTGTGTGTTTACATCCACTATGTCCTCTCAGTCCTCAGCTTACAACCAGCCATCCACACACATCTGTCCTGGATGACAAAGACTCAGTTGTGTAGTACTGAGCAAAATGCATGGCCTTGCTGTTCCCTTCAGAAAGAACTAGCCTAGTTGTCTGTTTTTGGTTTCTAATTTAGTACTAAAGGAAAGTAGTAAGTCACTTGATATGAAGATAGTCATCAGGCCTTCTTAAGTAATTTTTTTCAGTGAAGGTTCATAGAGTTTTTGCTGTCTCTCTCTGTGTGTGTGTGTGTGTGTGTGTGTGTGTGAGAGAGAGAGAGAGAGAGAGTCAGTGTCAGTTTGGGGGTTAAAAAGTGTTTAAGTACTGCAGAGCTGCCAGATTTTGCCTTTTTTGTACAGCTGTTTTTTGGAAGCTTTGCTTGCTAAGACATGAGATAGCAAGTGCTTTCTGTGTGTGTGTGTGTGTGTGTGTGTGTGTGTGTGTGTGTGTGTGTGTGTGTGTGTGTGTGTGTGTGTGTGTGTGCATGCTTGTAGAAGAGAAAGAGAGAGACCATTCATATCTCAGTGCAAGACAGTACGAGGGCACTTTTTCCAGCCGTGTCAGCTTAATATATAGTAAGCTTCTCCCTACACTGCTCTTAATGCTGACTCATCTTATTCTGCTTAAGAGCTTACGAGCAGGCTTCCACTAGCTTCCTCTGTCTGTGTCTGTGTCTGTGTTTGTGTTTGTGTGGGTGTGGGTGCATGTGTGTGTGTGTGTCTACGTGTGTGTACGTGCTTGTCAACATAATGATCTGTATGTGTAATTGAAAGGTAATGGTCAATGATTAGGAACTAATGGGACAGCCACGGCCGAAGCAGACACATCTCACTCCATTCAGCTCAGTAAAGAGAGCCACGCACGGAAAGATCTGGAAAGAGAAGACAGGAGAGCCGAGATCAGCAGAGAGATAGGAGATATCCAGAGATGCATGCAGTGGATGCAAACACTGATTAACCACACAATGTGACTTGCCAGAACAAGCAGTTCATTTTTCTATTAGATTTATCTCCGTTGAGAAGGGCCAGATGCACCCTAATATGTTATCTACGCACCTATTCACCTGCACAGATAAGACACGCTGTGATATCCGTCTAGCACTGTCTCTCAGATGAGGACTTGAAATGGATGTTTAAGAAATAGCCTGTTACATGAAGGGACTCTTTCCATTTCATGAGGAATTGTGTGTTTTTCATATATGTACATATTCCTATATATACATACATGTGCATATATATATATATATATATATATATATATATATATATATATATATGCATATAAATAACATTATATATATATTTATATATATATATATATATATATATATATATATATATATATATGCATATAAATAACATTATATATATATTTATATTTATAGAGAGAGAGAGAGAGAGAGAATAAAACTCAGGCTTTGGGAGTTCAGGTCATCTTGAATAGGGGATGGAGGGAGTGGTTGAGTTTTTGTTGTGGAAGGAGAAAGAAAGGTTGGGGGAGAATGAGAAACAGACAGACGTGAAGGGAAGAAGGGAGGGAGGGAGGGAGATGGAGTTGTGAGAGGGGTTTCTCAGCCAAACAGACACTGAGCCCTCCACACAAACTCGCCAAGGTCAGCGGGATACACAGCCAACAGGAACAGCCTACAAAACACTCACCCCACCCATCTCTCTCTCTCTCTTTCTCTCTCTCTCCCCCCTCTCTCTCTATCTCACTCTCTAGCTCCTTCCCTCCCTCCTCCTCTATCACCCCATCACGCCATGCCCTCCTAGCATCGCTGCTAAAAAGCACCATAGAGGCCCTGTGCAAGCTCCCTTACCTGTCTGTAAAGTGTCTGGGTCAAAGTGGGTCAGATTTCAGCATTGTGCTTTTATCTTCTGATCCAATAGCATGGGAGACCCACTTGTAACACTATGGTTTACTTTGAACTGTAGAGAAGCCAAATAGCTTTGTGAGACTTGAAAAGACTAGTGAGGGAACACATATAAGGAGGTTGTGTGTGTGTGATGGTGAGTGTGTGTGTGTGAAAGAGAGAGAGAAAATCTTGACATTGCCTCAGGCTAGTTCCAGCTGCTATAGCCAGGGTCAGGTTAGCGTGGGTCACTGGTCGTTGGATGCTCATCATGTCACCCTTTGAGCAATATAGCTCTGTCCCCCCGTGCATATGCCTAATAGGCCGAGGATTACAATACAACATTTCAGGGTTAGGCAGAGGCATGGTTTCCTGTTCTATTCACTATTGTATACAATATAGAAAATAATTATTAATTATATTTGGTCTGGTTCTTTATTGACGTTTGTGATTAATGGTATGTTTCTGCAGTCTGTCTAGACTGGAATCACCAGATGTACATTTTGTGATGTTGTCCAACTCTGTGATATCTTGTGCATTTGACACCATGATATATATGGCAGTGTTTTGAATATTTTGACTGTGTGGTGAAAATGAAATGTGTTATCTGATTGGCAAATGATCACATTATTGGCATTATAATATACACCAAAATTATTAAGTGATTAATAATTATTGACTACTAAAGGGCGAGCTGTGTCTGTTTGTCTGACTGTGTATGCCACTCTCTCTCTCTCTCTTTCTCTCTCTCTCTCACTCTCTCTCTCTGGTTTTCTCCTTTAGGTGGTTTTGCCATAGTGTTCCTGGTACGGACTCACCAGGGGGTGCGCTGTGCCCTCAAGAGGATGTACGTCAACAATGAGCACGACCTTCAGGTCTGCAAACGCGAGATCCAAATCATGGTGGGTGAAAGTTCTAGAAGCTCAAGCACACATACCACACTCATTCCCACACAATCAACCACTCATGCATACTGTACACACACACACAGCCATGCTTGCTCCTTGACAAGCAAATAGAATAATGCAGAAAACACACACAGACAAATTAGACACACACAACTAATTTTAACTTGACACTGCATGTTCAGTGGATATAAAGCAAATCAGTGCTTGAACAAGAACACACACACACACACACACACACACACACACACACACACTCACACTGCTTGCATGCCAGTATACTCAGGACTGAGGACACTCAGTCTCAAGCACAACCAGCTCCTCTGACTCAATGTTGGGAATGCACTATACAGTGTGTTTGTGTGTGTGTGTGTATGTGTGTGTGTGTCAGATGTCCACATACTCCTCATGGACATGTCTGCTGTGACCCATATGCCGTCAGCCGTCCTACATGAGCAGAGGCCAACCTGGGTTAGCTAAGTTGGGTTGTTTGTTAGGTGTCAGCGGTGATCTTAATGCTCAGAATTCCCCCGCAGTGACCAAATGTGTTTATCCTGTGATCACTGTCTGTGAAATATGATCCCTGCTCAGGGCATTCTTCTGCTAGCATGTCCAAAAAAGGATGTGATTTGAATTTGTTCACAGCTAATGGTGAGCTAGCTTTTAGGTGAGACTGTTAGATTGAAAGTTAATAAAATGCAGATGGAGATTTTTGATCACTGATGTGTCACTGATGTGTCCATCCTCCCAAGTTGTATTAATAAATTATTATAATCCAGGAACAGCTAATTTAAACACAACATACACATTTGGCCATCATTTACTAGAGGGAGTTCTTTCAGTCCTTCCATTCAGACATGGTCAGAATTTCAATTTGTACCCGTCTTTAAACACTGAGCATGTGTTGCACCACTAAACATGTTACAAGGGCACATACTATGCACACTGACTCCACAATCTCCTCAGTCATCTCAGCTGGAATGAACTCCTGGCTTAGGAGGAAATACAGGCGTGCCTTTATGTAGGACTGGAGAGTGGAGAAGAGAGACTCTCAGCCATCAGTAGACCCGCTGAATTTCCCTTCATGTGGTCGGACTCCTTTGTCTTACAGCATTTGTCATTCTGTCACATTAGCAATGTTGTTATAATATTTTTTTTTCTTTGTAAATTAGTACAAACAAGAAGGAAAAAAAGAGGAACCGTTTGGGAATGAATGTCTTAAGGAAGTGGGAGCTGTTTTGATGATTAAGTGTTTACATTCCTGAACCTCCCAGATGCATTCTTATTGCTTAGATAACGTACATGGTTTGCCTTGCCTATTAGGCATAGGGGTGTGTTAGTAGCAGTCAAGTTTCTTACATAAATGTCCTTGTGGAACCAAAGGCAACAGAATGGCTTGTCTTAATGGTGTTGCATCTGTCAGACTGCCAATCTACATAAGATGGTTAGACCAGATAACAACATTAAGATGCCACAGCATGTCTCCAAAGCCACACTCTGCCTGCACAAAGACAGGGCTTGTGTTGCCTCATAAAGAAAAAGGTGGGTAGAATTACTTACACACACACACACTTACAGATGACTTGGCTGGGGCAGAGTGCGTCAGGGAGAGGGCAAGAAGGTGTGTGTGTATGTGTGTGTGTGTGTGTGTGTGTGGGGGGGGGGTGATGGAAATGATGGAGAGAACAAGAAAATGAAGAAAAGGTGGGAAATGGGAGAGTTGGGTGGGAAGTGGTGAGAAAGTAAGTGTGAGAGGGGGAGGAAAGGTGTTCAGAAGGAACGAGAGGGTGAGAGAGAAGGGGAAAAGTGAACAAAAAAAGAAAGCAAACAAGAATGTGCAAGATTGGTGGGAGGGAGAGAGAGAGAGGGAGAAGGAAAGCGAATGAGGTGTGGAAGATTGGACTGAGAGAGAGAGAGACAGAGAAAGGGAGAAAGAGGAAGGGAAGAGGGGGGTGGGTGTTGAGTCATTAGCTGCTGTCCCAGCGGGTGGCCCAACAGAAATAGTGCCGACTCTGCACTTGCGGCAGCCGCCCACTCCCATGTGCTGACTCGAGGTCACCGGTCACAAACAGCAACAGCTCCCCCCAGAACATGGCTGCAGGATGCTTAGCATCTGGTGTGTGTGCTAAATAAAATGTGTGATGTTATGCTGATATTTGTCTGATTTCTATTTGTGTGTGTGTGTGTGTGTTCAGAGGGACCTAGTGGGTCACAAAAACATCGTGGGCTACCTAGACTCCAGTGTCACAGCTACGGGAGGTGTGTGGGAGGTGCTGATCCTCATGGACTTCTGCCGTGGTGAGTTAGTTTTCATGGCCATATATATGTGTGCCTGATTCCATCCTCCTCCATCTCCGTCTTTCCCTCTGCCCCTCTATATCTCTCTTTCCTCACGCTTTCTCTCTTTCTTTACCTTTGTCTCACTGTCCTTCTATATTTCTCTTTCCTCACTCTTTCTCTCTTTCTTTACCTTTGTCTCACTGTCCCTCTATATCTCTCTTTCCTCACTCTTTCTCCCTTTCTTTCCCTTTGTCTCACTGTCCCTCTATCTCTTTCTTTCTCTTTTCCCCTCCTCCTACTCTAATTGTGTGTGTGTGAGAGAGAGAGATGCATGTACCCATCTGCTCATGTGTTTGTGTGTTTGTTCTTGCAGGTGGGCAGGTGGTGAACCTGATGAACCAGCGGCTCCAGACAGGCTTCACCGAGCAGGAGGTGCTGCAGATCTTCTGTGACACGTGTGACGCCGTGTCCCGCCTGCACCAGTGCAAGACTCCCATCGTCCACCGGGACCTGAAGGCATGTTCATTAGGATTCAGAGCAGCGTCTGGCCTTACAGTCAGCCGAGCCTTTCAAAGGAAATTAATTACAAGGCTCTCGTTCAACCTTCGGGTGGACGGCAGTCCTTCGGGAGCTTGTGACCAAAGAGCTTGACATCTTGAGAACTGTACTCTGAAACGGTCTCTCTCGCTCACTGTCCTGTAGATGTAATTGTGTAGTGTTGATGATAGTAGCCCATTACTGTATTATGCTGTGCAGGCTGTGAACATACTGTGTGTTGTAGAAGCGTCATTAGAACGTTTTGATTTATGGGCACAAAGTTAATACTGAACACCTGTCACAGCAGTGTGGCATTTCACACTTCAGTTCACCTGTAATGAAACTGGAATTGAAGCATCAAGTTGTAGAAAAATGGGCTGGTATTTTGTGCCAGCTTTCTGTTGAACACTGCTCTAAGTGATTTTTTTATTTCTTATTTAGTTTTGTTTTTGTCTCTCTGTGCGCTGGTTGGTGCAGGTGGAGAATATCTTGCTGCACGACAGGGGCCACTATGTCCTGTGTGATTTTGGCAGCGCCACCAATCACTTCCAGAACCCCCAGGCAGAGGGGGTGCCAGCAGTCGAGGAGGAGATCAAGAAGTGAGTCCTCCATACTGAAATCACACAATTGGTGTGATGGTTCAAAAGATGGTTCAAACAAACAAACTGGTCCAAGATTCTGCAGCATTCAGATCCACCTGCTAAGGGTTCAAACATAGCGACTCAGTGCAGAGTAAACATTATGCATATGCTGATCTCTGTTCGCTGTTAAGAACCATCTGTTAGTTTGCAATAATGCTAATTGCTAATAAGCCTTATTAGCATATCAATTCTTTTGCCTTATTCCCTATGGCACGAAGGTACACAACCTTATCATACCGTGCGCCTGAAATGGTCAACCTCTATGGTGGAAAGGTCATCACCACCAAGGCGGATATCTGGGTAAGTGGTGAATGTGTGTTCATCTGTGTGTGTGTGTGTGTGCCTTTTTATGTTTTCTGGGTATCTATTGTTTATCTATTGTGTCTGCCTTTGTTCATACACGCGTGTATGTGTGTGTGTGTGTGTGTGTGTGTGTGTGTTTTGTATGTGTAGGCCCTGGGCTGCCTTCTGTATAAACTCTGCTACTTCACACTGCCCTTTGGGGAGAGTCAGGTAGCCATCTGTGACGGCAGCTTCACCATCCCAGACAACTCACGCTACACGCAGGACATGCACTGCCTCATCCGTAAGTACACACACACACACACACACACAGACATACACAAACAGACACAGCCTCTGTTTTCCCATACTGGTCTTGTTGGAGTCACCATTCTTGTTGTTCTCAATCTCCTCTGTATTTCCAATTTACTCTAACACCCCCCTCTCTCCTCCTCTTTCTCTCTGTCTCTCTTTTTTGCTTTTTTGCTTTTTCTCTCTCCCCCTCCCTCCCTCCCTCCCTTCTTTCTCTCATTCCCCATCCCGCTGGGCTCCCCCCATCAGGATACATGTTGGAGCCTGACCCGGAAAAGAGGCCGGATATATACCAGGTGTCCTACTTTGCCTTCAAGCTGGCCCGACGGGAGTGTCCGGTTCAGAACGTGAATGTGAGTCTTGGGCCGGCTGCCCACCACCAGGCCTGCTGGCCTCTGCTGCAACCACAGTCATGCTTGGGTCACATGGAATAGCCAAACACAACAACAACAGCAACAATAATAATAACTACAACCAAACAACCACAGACCACAACATGCTTGTTTTTTTCTGTCTGCATCATTTACTCATCAATTACTCACTCTCTCTCTCTCTCCCCTTCCCTCTCTCTCTCTCTCTCTCTCTCTCACACGCACACACACACACACACACACACACACACACACACGCACACATACGCACATGCATACGCTATGATTTCCTATGTGTCATCCATCTTAATAAGCTCATAGCTGACTTGCAGGCAGAAGTCCTGGTGATGGGGGCATTGTGAGTGAATTTTTTGTTTTGGGTTCTCTTGCGTTCTACAAGCCTGGGGTCTGGATGTGTTTTTGTATGTTTTATTCGTTGGTGAGCCTCTCAGTAGAGAATGCAAACGGCCTGCATAATTACGGGGGGGAAGCAGAGTAGCGTCGGCTTCTGCCAACTGGCTATCGTCCACAGTCTCCCGTCCTCCCCTCTTCCCCACCCTTAGTGAGGCGCTGATGGACTCGTTTCGCTGTCCAGCACCCAGCTGACCCCACCCCCCCATCCACAGACTCAAAGAACCACAGACTGGCTCCATTACAGGGGGAATTGGACTTTCATTGAAGGCACCAGAGGCCGATAAATGTCTGAAAGACGGTTTTTGTTGGGTGTGCACTTGACTAATTGCACCTCTCACCTTTCTAGAATTCGGCCATTCCTGTTAAACTCCCAGAGCCAATCAAAGCCAGTGAAGCTGTCGCAAAGAAAAGCCAGACCAAAGCCAGGTAAGTGGAGGAGAAGGAGCTGAATGTTTCCTGGTGTGACCGCAGACTGCTCCATGTATTTTTCTGGAGCACATTGCTTAAACCTTAAATATGAAACCAGAAAAGATTCAGTGACCATAAATGACCATAAAAGAACAGTACTGTAATTTTCTCGAAAATTAATTGAGGTTAACGTGCTGATTTTGCAAAATAACTTCAGTTATAGGGTTAATACATGGGTTTATACATAGTGTGACTTATATTCAGTCTTAAATATTTAATCCTGCATAATTCAGAAAACTGTGACGTACGTAGGTGTTGACAGCACATTTGTTCAGGTGTGGTATTTTCTAGAGCTTTAGGGTGTAGACCTGTACGTTAATTTCCTGACTGACTCATTCCCTGTCCTCTCCTCACAGACTGACAGATCCAGTCCCCACTATGGAAACCTCCATTGCACCACGGCAACGCCCCAAAGCTGCCCAGGCTCAGCCAATCCCGGGCATGCTTCCCATCCAGCCCGCCCTGACGCCTCGCAAACGGGCCAATGCGGCACCTGGAACCACCCCACCCATCAGTAGGCACCTCCTCCACCTCCTCTCTCTGCCCCTCCTTCTCTAGCAGATTGCCCGTGGCCTCTGTGGAAGTCTGGCAATGCCACACAATGGCATCTGCTGTGGACACACAGCAGGTGTTTGGCGGGGTCGATGAAAAGCATAACTGTCTCGAGCTTGCTAGTGACCACTTCCCTTTTCCTGCTCCGGTTTCCTTTTCTCTTTATCCCTTCATCAATCTATCATTCCTCACTTCCGTCTCTCTTTCTGCCTCTCTTTCTGTCTCTCTCTCTCTCTCTCTCTCTGTGTCCTCCTCTCTCCCTTCCTCTGTTTCTCTATCCCTCTGTTCCTCTCTCTCCACAAAGTCCTCCATCTCTCTCTCCATCAGCCCTCCCTCATTCTGGCCACCCCCCCCCAACCCCAGGGCAGGCATGCATTATTGAACTGCGTGGTCCTTCAACTCAGCCAGATTAGCGATCCCAGCAGTGCAATTTGTCCGCACTTAAAAAAACTCTTTAACACGCGTAATGAGCTATAGATGGCTCAATCCCTCACTGGCCATCTTGACCCCGTGTGTCAAAAGCTGTAATTATCAACACCTTCATGCCAGCTTCATTCACCGCTGTAGACGTAAATGGGCCTCTTGTGTCCTGATTGGAAGGCATATACTGCATCTCTTATTCCTCTGGAGACATTCACTCTCATCTAGAACCAATTTGAATTGCGTCCATTGGTGTAGCAGCTATTCACTGTTAGCGGCTATTGGACAAGGACTGGATTTTTATCTGCATATCGTGCTACTTAGCACGCTGTCAATAAAAAGGAAAAGTCAGTTTTTTTTCTCTTTTGCACAGGTGTGAACATCAATGCAGCCCCTCCCACTGCCAGTGTCCAATCGCAGAGGCCGCAGCCACAGCAGGTGGCCGTCGTCCCACAACAAGCCACTCCCACAGCCTTGCAGGCCACTCCTTCTCCCCCACAGGCCACACCCCAAATGTTTGTCAAGCAGCCTGCGGCCGCAGCCTTCTTCACTGCCCAGCAACAGCAGCAGGTAGAGTCGGAATCCTGTTATCTTGTAGGAACGCACTGTTGTTCTGGGCCAGGTTATGAAGAGAACATCATGGGTTTATTCTATTCATGTGACGCAGAGTAATCGTATACTGTGAAACAGAATTTTTAAATATACAAATCTGAATTACTCTTTACCATTGTAGCTATTGTCAAATGTTCAGTACACATATTTACAATGTTTAAGCAGTAGGTTGCAATATTGCATTGGATATTGTGTGTGTTTGGTTATTTTGACGTGTCTGGCTTCATCTAAAGTCATTTCATAAACTCATGTCAGAATATACTGTATGCCATGCAGTCATTCTACAAACTCTGGTCCTGTCTGGTATGCACAGGAAAAAAACCTGTTGAGGTCTAAAGGTAAATGCTATCTACAGAGTATCTCTGTGTTGTCATACTTTAAATATAATTATATTGTGCTGTATCTTACTGTATCTTTATCATTTAATACAGGCTTAAGTGTAGGGGGTTACATTACATATTTTCATGTATAAATACACAGATGCTATAGGCACCATAGAGATTTGTGCAAAGCTACCACGTAAACCTAAACTACTGCCCTCAGACTCACTAGTTATTTGTCACTCAGTTGATCTAAAGAGTTGGCTTGGCCGTTTCTATTCAGACCCTGCCAGGGGTTTGTGTTACTTAGCTCATCCAGCGAGGACACAATCCCCCATTCACTGAGCCTGGACAAGTAAATTAACATACTGGGAAAGCACCAGCCTGACCCCCTATAATGGCACCATTCTGTCCACCCCGTACATTGGCATTCAACATGGTCCTCTCTTGGGAGCCATGCATTCAGATGTCCCATTAAATGTATGTAGTAGCCTAATTGCTCTCAGTTTCTCGCTTGCATACATTCATTCCCACTCCCTCTCTATGTGACAAAGATTTGACATGATAGTAATAAGAAACAAAATGCAGTCTTGGTTGTGTCCTCTTATGTCCCTGCAGAAAGAGCCCAGCTTGACCAGTATAGGCTAGTTTAAGATGGTTTAACCTGGTTTGAATTCATAGCGTAGAGTGTGAATTCACTCCCTCATTATGGACAGATGAAGTGTAGGAGGGAGGGAAGGCCTGTGTCTGGTGGTCCTTAATCAGATGTGCCTCCGAGACCGACCTGTCTGCCTCTCGGAACCCCAGTGGGCAGTGGCATAGCACATTCAGCTGTAACCTGGCCATGGAACATAGATCAATATCTGTCACTCGTTGCAGCACCAGCACATGGGACATCCTTACATGCAGCATCAGCAACTGCAACATCAACAACAACAGCAACAACAACAACAGGCCTCTATGGCTACATCAGTGCAGTCCAGGTTGAAGCCTGTAGCCCCTGTGGCTCCCATGCAGCATCAGCATCAGCATCCATCAGTCCACATTGTCACCTTCACCCCGCCCCAAACCCAGACATCCCCTCCCCCTGAGCTCACAGACGACCTTGACCATGATTATGACTCAATGGTAAACCCCAGAAAGTCTCCAACCCTCGACCTCCTTCACACAATAAGCCGTCGGTGGCATCTGAACTCCAATCTCACCCTTCTGATTTCTTTTCCTTTTCCAGAAATCTCTGTTGGCTGTGTGTGTGTGTGTGTGTGTGTGTGTGTGTGTGTGTGTGTGTGTGTATAGACTCTCTTTGGTTTAATGAAATCAATACAGCCTCCCATTTAAGTTGATTGAACATTCATAAAGACATCTGTTAAACAACCTTAAACCCCATTGTCCTAACATTTTCCCTTCAGAGAAGGGAGACCCCTGCTCTACTTCATCATTTCCAAATTTGTTAATGTTTAATTAGCTGCCTAATGTTTAGTTAGCACACCTGATTAAGTCAGGAGAAATGTAATTACACTGATCAGGGCAAAAGGGATCCAGGAGCAGGTTTGAGGACTACTTGCCACACTACTAGAATTTCATAGAAACAGTAGACACCACAGAGACTAATGTTCCTTTTTCACAGTAGCCATTTGGCCATAAAATAGCAGGGCAAGAACTGATGTTACTAGTAGACTGATTCAGCATCAATCTGTTTCAGCAATCAAAATTTTGATCCAAAACGACTTCCGCTATGTTAAGATAACATGGAATGTTAACACTGAAGCGCTCTAGGTAGATCAGTAGAAGCATGTAAAATGCTTGCAGTCATTCCTAAGTGTAATCTTGACGCTGACTGAAGCTGATGGTGAGGGCACTGGTTACTGTCTGTATTATGAAATTATTTTCCTTTCTGTTACAAATCAATGCTCGTTTAGGTCTCTTTTATGCTTCTTTTCAATCTTCCCTAATGATTACCTGTGTTCTGTTTTGACTTTGATTGATTATTTATTATTGATGCTGCTGTTGCTGTTGCAGCTGAAAGCTCACTCACTCATTTACTCACTCACTCACTCACGCTCTCATTGTTTTGTTCTTTCCCTCACTTCCTGAACAGGGGCGGGGGGTGCATAAAGTAGGCTCTCTGACGCCCCCTTCCTCCCCAAAGTCAGTCCCCAAGTCAGGTCACCGGCGTATCCTGAGCGACGTGACACACAGCGCTGTGTTCGGCGTGCCCGCCAGCCACTCCACCCAGCTGCTTCAGGCAGCCGCAGCAGAGGCGAGCCTTAACAAATCCAAGTGAGCACCACTCTTGTTGTTGACTGGTATTTAGCAAACGCTTTCCTCGAGAGTCGAATGGACTTGCAGTGGCAGATTCGGTAATTGGCTAATTACAGGCAGTAATAGACATTACCGCTGTTCCACCTGGCCCACACTAATGTAAATCCACACATGTACAGTATACGCAAATGATAAATCTTTGCTTTGCTTTCTCAGAGCTTTTACAGTTATGTGCTAGCTGGCACTCCAGTCTCACAGATTCCAGTACACACACAATGTTGAACCCATTGAAACCACTTCAAAGCAATTCAGCCTGTTCCACACCACAACTATTTGAAACACTCTATCCCTGTTACCATACTTAAATGGCAATGTTCATGGCTTTAGTGTGTGTGTGTGTGTGTGATTCTGTTCTCCAGGTCAGCCAGCACCACTCCCTCAGGCTCTCCTCGCTCATCCCAGCAGAGTGTCTACCAGCCTGGAGATGGCAGTGCCCCTCCTGCCCCCTCCACAGCTCTAGGTGGCCAGTCCTCCTGGAACCCCTTCGGGGACGACAACTTCTCCAAACTCACAGCAGAGGAGCTTCTCAACAAGGACTTTGCCAAACTTGCTGATGGTAAACCTCAGCAGTAACATGCTGTGTCACATTTTTCACTCATTCTCACAGGCCACATCTGACTCAGATAATTTGCTAATTATAACCTCCTTGGAATGCAAGGAAGGATGTTTAGATACTTGGTACTAAAGGCAATCAATAAATGCCTTGTTTTCAGTGTACAAAGTTTTCTTAAAACCCACGGCTATCAAAATAACCTTTATAAACAATACTAAAATATGTGTGTGGTCGTAGTTCTGTGACAATTCTGTGACTGAGTTCTCTGGCCCCAGGTAAGCCTGTGGATAGACCCGTCACATCCACTGAGAACCTCATCTCTGCCCTGCAGTCTGCCCCAAACACCCAAGGCCCCTCAAAGGGCTTTCCACAAAACACAGGTAAGCTTTTCCCCCTCACCCCCTGAAACCCTACAGCTCCATGTTTGGAAGCACTCAAGAGGCCATGGCACAGACACAGACAGGACAGCTGGTGCCATGAATACTGGCTTGGTCTCTGTTATGTGACAGGAATGCAGCGCTGTTCTTCCCCTATACCAGGGGTAGGCAACCCCCTGAGGCCCTTTGGCCCTTTAGAAAAAAAATATGCATGAAATGAAATTTAATTAAATATTTTATAGGATTTCTTTTCTTATGACTCACAAAGGTGAGCACACCTCTGAGAGTGTTCAAAGGACCAAAGAATATAAATTGTGATTATTTGCATCATGTCGTCACCAGGATACAAACATCGTTTTCTGGGTATTTTGACTCTGTCCACACCTCACCGCTCACCGGTCCTCCACCCTCGTTGCTCTGCTTGCACTGTCCAGCTGGGTCACTTTGACCCATTTTGTCCCTGACATTGTCTGGACTTTCAGAGGCATTCATGGTCTGAGCAGTGGTCTTCAAAAGCCATGTCCAGCTGCCTCTGGCCTTTCTCTAGTTACCCCTCTCAGATGTCCAAGTCCAAGATACCCCCCCCATGATCCCCCCAGTATCCATCTGCCGTCAGTCAGCCCGTTTAATCAACCCATTGCAGGTACATCAAGAAAATTACCCCTAAGATGCACCCTAAAATTAATGACCATGGCATATCAGTCTTGACTGATAGCTCTGATAACTGCCTTCTTGGGTGTTAGTGGGATAATGGCACTGAGAGGCTTGAGCTGTACCTTCCCACACAAGACAAATATGTCCTCTGTTTATATTTTTCATGGTATATATTTGGTTACATGTACAAAGGTTTTTTTTTAAAAAGCTCTCACTCAGTGAGCTAGTTTACTTGAACGAAAAGGGTGAATTATTTGTAAAGCTGGTTACTTCTATGAAAGGATGAATTGTTCATAAAGCTGGCTATTCGTTTGAAAGGATAAACTGAAGGTCAGTGCGGTTTCCTGTTATTTCATTATGGGTGTCTCCAAAAGCATCCTAGAATGATTGACAGGAACCTTCTCCACAGATTTTTCCAGGAGGTGAGGCACTCGCGTTGTTTTTTTAAACGTCATCCTGGCCGTCCCCCCCGTTCTCTCCTTTCGCCCGTTGCCTGGTAACAAAGAGGGTGTCGTCTTTAATTGGATTGCAAGCTTACTCTGACTTTGAGAGGGATGTTCTGCCCTGATGGGATAGCGGCTGTCTGCCTACCAGTGGGCGGGGAGCTTCTAAGGGCCCAGACTTGGCCATCAGTCAAAAGCGGGATGGAGAGTCTGGCGTCCTGCCCACATGTTCTCGGTATTGTGGTATCGGCGTCTTGTTTTCTTATGGCTGAAGAGCTGAAGAGGTGGTCTTCTTTGTTAGGGGCAACAGAAGAAGGTCTTTATCTGCTGCTGGCGTCTCGGGAATGAAGGAGATCAAAATGAGCCGCAGGTCTTATGTAAGCTAGGGCTGGGCCAGGGTAATCCTATCTGAGGATGCACACACTCTCTCAAACACACATACACACACACAGGCAGGCTGCAGTGTTGACTGTGAGTACACATAAGGTAAACCTTCTGAGTACATTTGCATTTATGCATTTAGCACAGAGATTTTGTCAACTATCAATTGTTCAGGGCCAGTCTCCCCTAGAGCTACTTAGGGTTAAGCGCCTTGCTCAAGGGCACAACAGTGGCAGCTAGGATTCAAACCCACACCTTTTCAGGCTACTTGCACGCTAGCCAGGTTTCTTAACCACTACGCTACCACCGCCCCTCAGTATACCACACCCTCTGAGTATAGCCTAGCATCTCCTTCCATTGACTTCCTACTTGATCAAGTCTGTTTTTATCTCTCTGTTTCCACTAAACTCTGAGCTTAGTTTTGTGTCAGACAAGTAAACTCTGACTAACCTCACTGCCAGCTATCCAGTGTCAAGAAATGTAAACTCTGAACCATATTTTCAGTTAAATAGCTATATCTATATAGCTATATCATTGCAGAAATTGAATTAGGGAAAAAGTCATGCACAAATGAGTTGAGGTGACCAGTAAATAAAAAGATGCATGAAGAATACGAATAAGAATAAGCCTGTGATGAGTGAAGGATTGTGATTTTATAAGAACAGCTGACACCTAATGCAGTTGAGGCAGCTTAGTAAAGAAACTGGATGCACATGACGCTTATATCATATTCATAAGGATTGTGATGGCCTATTGGTGCTGACCTTTGAACTCTCTTCACCCAGTGAAAGGGTCAAAGCGCCAGATCTGCTGCACCATTGCCTGAGAGCCAATGGTGCCTGACCCCTCACCCCTGACCCCTGTCCTGCCCCGTCCTGCCCTGTCCTGTCCTTTCAACTCTGCCCACTCATTCCCTCATAGCAGCTGCCCTCACCTGTAAGTATGATGCCAGATGTAGTCACCGACGTCTCCTCCCCCGAGGGGAACAGAACAGACACTTTTCACACACTAACTCACACGCATGAGGACACACGCTGTGAGACAACTAACCTCCTTTTGTTTTTGTTTTCTCAAATGTGAGAACCCTAACAAGCATCGTCTTTATGTCGGCCAAGGCTTGTCTTTCCATTGCCCTTTGTGACAGCCAAACTGCATGTGGTCATGAAAAGTAAAGTGGAATCAGCCTAGTCTTTGTTTGGTGGTTGCTATGTATGAGTCTGCTCTGTTACATTCGTTGACGTTGCCTTGGAATTGCTTGTACTATACTCTCATGTGCCTGAGAGGCTTGCTCACAGGCATGGTGAAATAGAGCCCTTCCATTTTGCTCTTTTTCAGTCTCTGTGGAGCTGTGACTTCTGACTAATTCTAACACCATCGTATTTGCTCTTTCAATTTCCTGCTTGACAGCTCAGTCTGTGGGTGTTGTTTTCCAAGTGAAATAAGACTCAAAAGAATCAGCTTTCTTTCTCTCTGAGCCTGCTTTCTTTGTCTTTATTGTGGACATCTGACCAGGGAGAGGCTGATCATATTGATCTATGATCAGATGACTTTGAATGAATGTAGTTTATGCATGTGGAGATGACCAAAGTGTCTGGCCTGTTGTCAAAGTTACCAGGGATTTGATCTCTCTGCACATCTGCCCTTTTGCCTCTGCCTATGGTCTAATGACCTTTTTCTCTCCGCCTAATTCCCTGTCCTTATCCTCCTTTCTTTCTTTCTTTCTTTCTTTCTTTCTTTCTTTCTTTCTTTCATTCATTCTTTCTGTCTGTCTTTCTCTCTCTCTCTTTCTTTCTCTCTTTATTCCCCTCCCCTCCATTCCTCTCCTCTCCTCTGGCCTCCCCTGCTGGCTGTGTGCGTCCAAACACTTAGAGAAGCTGATTGAGGGGCTGAAATCCCCAGAGCCTTCCTCCTGCTCCACACTGCTGCTCCCCGACCTCTTACCTCTCACCTCTGACCCCTTCAGCACCTCAGCAGAGGCCAACAGCAACGGTAACCCTGCCCCTTTTGCAGTTACTGCTCCTCTCTCTCCCTCTCACTCTCTCTCTCCCTCCCCCTCCCCCTCCCTCTCCCTCCCTCCTTCTCTCTCTCTCCCTCTCTCTCTCTGTGCCTCTGTCTCTCCGTCTCTCTTTCAGAAAGAGTGGACTTGCATATAGGGCAAGGACCGATTAAAAAAGTGATGCTTTATGGCGAGACGAGATTTTGCTCTGAGATCCATAAAAGCAACAGATGACCTTTGCTAACATTTCAGTTGCTCAGGTGCCTCCAAAAAGTTATGCCCTTTCCCTCTTCCCCTTTTCAATGCATTTCTTTTTATTCCTCCTCTCATCTGTCTCATCCCTCCCTCCCTCTTCCTCCACCTCTCAGCTGCCTTGATTCCTGGCCTAGAGGCTCCCCAGGCTCCCAGACACACTGAGCCAGCAGCAGCAGCAGCAGCAGCAACGGCGGCAGCATCCAGCTTGCCTGGTCGGTACCCCTGACACCTCTTGTGCATGCCCAGGCCATCTCAGTGCAGTAACTATGATGAGCATGCCTGACAAAACCCTGTGTGATGTTTTTAGTCTGTGTCTGCTTTCCACTCTGAATGTCCCTAGTCTGCTGCTCTCCACAGTCTATAGGTGAAAATATAGAGTGAAACCAGTGCAAAAAAACAACTAAATGATGGGCCTCATTCACCAATCATTCTTATGAAGTAATTTGTTCCTAAACCCCATCTTGCGCCGTTTTCAAGAAAACTTATATTCACCCATGTTTTCTTATCTGGTCTGCATTCATAAGTATAAACAAAATTGCATGTACATCAATATTGCAATTTTACATTTTCATCAATTCTGCAGTTGTAAAATTACAAGACCTAAATATTTTAATGGGAGCTTTAGCACACTTGCAAGAATATCCTTTGGAGGATATTGCTGGATGAGGCCCAGTGTTCTGCGAAAAAGCAATTATCAAGTAAACACATAGTGTATTGCAAATACAGTTTGACTTCCTGGTAACACTTTAGATTAGAGTACACATATACCATTAACTAGCAGCTAGTAACATATTAGCCATTTGTTAATCATTACAAGTCACTTATTAATACCTTATTCTGCATGACCGTATTCTACCTCCTCGTAGACCATAAATTAGAATTTCTCCGATATAATCTCCTAATTACTGCTTATACAAAGTAAGTTAGTTGTATATGAATTATGATCTCAATATGCTTTGGTTAGCATGGGGCTTATAAGACAGTAGTACCACCGGGCAGTTATTCTCCCTAATAATATTTAGAAAAGATGGCCTATTCATCGGAAAGCCCAAAATAACTGTTTCCAAAAATAACTGTTCCTGTTGTAGTACCACCTTATAAGCCCCTTACTGAGCAAAGCATATTGAGATGATAATTCATATACAACAACTAGCTTGCTTCCTCTGAACAAGTAGAAATTAGGAGTTTATGTAGGAATAATTCTAGTTAATGGTCTACTATGGGTAGAATAAGAGTATGCAGAATAAGATATTAATAATTGACTAACAAATGCCGAGTATGATATTAACTTGCATGGTGAAAAGGTGCTAGTTGATAGTGAATATGTGTACTCTAATCTAAAGTGTTACTGACTACCTTAAGCACAAACACTGTTCAAACATGGTTATTTTTAATACTACATGTGTAAGGAAATACCCACATAGTTTGTTTTGTTTTGGCACTGAATGAGCTCAGTGGAGAAGCATAACTCTCAGGCTTGCTTTTGAGACAGGAGTCAAGGCATGCTCCAAGAGGTGGCATACGTCAGACCTGTTTGCACAGCTTACTCTGTCCTCTCCTAATGCCCTTCTCTTTCATGACTCACCAAACATGGCCGCCACCCAGAGCCGTCTGTCAGATGTGTTCCACCACACTGGAGAATCGTGTCGCCTTGAAACAGGAAGAGGGGGGGGGCATTTATCACAGTGTTATGCAAGGTTTGGGTGGACAGAGGGAGTCGTGGGCTGGTGGTTAGCATTGCTGACAGCCCTGTCTGCTGACGGCCTCGCCTGTGTCCATTCTCCTTGTCAGTACGTATTCATTAGTGGCTGCAGTGCTTGTCAAAAGGCATTGTTACCATGTGGTTCAGTGTTGCTGCTGAGGATGTGAGTTTGTGAGTTGTCGAGGAACCTCTGCTACCCTTGATCTTTCTTCCTGGTCCCTTTATGAAGTAGCCTAACCTTAGGCTATAGTTTGTTTACTTACAGCTTTAGCTGTAACTCAGCTATCTTGTCCTCTGGGTGCAGTATCCATCATTATCTTCTTTTTTGTCTCCATGTAAAACTTTCTCTCTCTCCCTCCCTGTATCATAATGAAACACTCGTCCCATTATTGATGCCTACACAGCCCATTATTCAAATATAAAAAGAAACCTCAATGACAGGATATCCTGAGAACTGTAAAACAGGCTCAGTTTTCTCAGTGCTCTGAAATAGCATCTGATATGTAATTACTCCTTAGATAAGGTAAAGTGGATTGTGTGTGACTGCACTGCTGCATTACAGTGTGTGTGTGTGTATGTGACTACCTGTGTGTGTGTGTCCTTACACAGGAAGGGCTGTGTAATACATCTGAGCATTTCTGAGATCCTCTGAAGCGCAAGTGTGTTAACGCGACACTTGTGCTATGATATATCTGAACTAAGAGCGCAAGCTTTAGTGGTGTTTTTCATGACTCATAAGGACAGGACACAAGAGTCAGGCTTGTGATCTGATATATCTGTGAGTTCACTAGGAACCTATACACCATCCAGAGGCAAATGCAATAGTTATGTGTGTGTGTGTGTGTGTGTGTGTGTGTGTGTGAATAAAAAAAAGCTTTCTCTACACAGCTTGGTCTCTAACATCTAACATGTCATTTGATAGTTTGTTCTTTTTTCTCTTTTTTTCTTTCCTCTTTTCTCACCTTCCATTTCTTCCATTCCCTGCATCTCTCTCTCTTTCTCTCTCTCCAACCTCACTACTATCCAGATGTGTTGGCTGGAGAGGAGGCTCTGCTGGGCCGCTCTCGGCTCCCTCACCCGTCTAACCTGCCGGCTGCGCTTCTCTCCTCCCCTGCCCCCTCCTCTGCAGCCGGTGTCCCCTGCCTGGATGAGTTTGGCCCCAGCTCCATAGGCTCAGGACAGCCCACCGCTGGTATGAGAGCCCGCTCGCTCACTTACTCACCTCAGCACACTTCACACACTCAGCTCTCTGTATCTCTTCTCTCCGCCACTTTTTGCTCTCTCTCCCTCTCAATCCCTCTCTTCTCAATCTCCCTTAGGCTTCCGCCATCCCCTTGATTCAGACTCTGCTTGCCTCATCTCTGGCTTTGAGTCGGCCGAGGGCGGGGGGGTGAAGGGTGCAGAGGACCAGTTTGACCCCATCCCCGTCCTCATCTCCAAAAACTCCAGCCAAGGTAAGGTCTTAGGTGTCTTACCTGTCCTCAACCTGCAACCCGTCCCCCACCCCACACCCTCCCCTGTCAGATAACTCCATACACAAAAGCTTAAAAGCATGCCTTTTCTTCAAAACCCCATCATCTTCATACCTAGCCCAGCTTAAAGATATCTGATCTGACCCTGCGTGATTAGCTGGTGAAGGGTTATCATCAACACACCAAAGAACAATAGCCAGCTCTTTTCATATCCATTTGACAAAAATGTTTTGAAGTCAAAATGTACACAAATCTAAATATATATATATATACTGTATATGACCGACTGCAGAAGGTGCTAATTATAGCAATCTTGGGTAGATGATGATACCTGATTATTTATCCAGAGTGGCCAATGCTTGCTTCTTCTGGCAGGGTGTATTAATTGTGATATCTGCTTTGGGTATGAATGGGCTTCAGATTTGTGGCTGGACAAACAGATAATATCTGAACTCCTAATGGCTTCCTAATCTTCGCACATCTTTAACATTGTAATGTCCTTTCTACTGGTTTAGTGGGGAAATACAATGTTTCTCCTCTATCCAGCGAACTGTCTCTCAGTCTCCATTTAAAGCTGCAGCTTATCAAATTTAACACGCATTCACTTCCTTTTTTTCTTTCCTCCTCTCTTCCTGTCTCCCTTCTCTTTTCTCACCTTTCTTTCTGATTCCCCCATCTGATTGTCTTTTTTTGTGTTTTCCTCTCCTTGTCTTTTCCACATACTAACACACACACACACACACACACACACACACACACACACACTTATACACATACATGCACGCACATGCACACACACATGCACACCCAAACCATTTACTGTTCTCTTGGTCTTCTCACGAACTATCTACTCATCCCTCTCACTTTCCATTCATCTCATTCGCAACCTCTCCATTTCACTTTATCCATCCCTCCCTCTATCTCTCCCTCCATCCGTTCATCTTCCCCTTGCATCCACCCCTCCCTCCCTTCCTTTCTTTCTCTCTCTTTTTTTCTCTCTTTCTCTCTCTCTCTCTCTCTCTTTCTCTCCTGGGAATGCTCTAGGTGGTCATTCGCGCAGTAACAGTGGCAGCTCAGAGTCCAGTCTGCCAAATCTGGCCCGCTCCTTGCTGCTGGTGGACCAGCTCATCGACCTGTAGAGGGACGGAAAGGCCTGGGGGTGGGGTGGGGAAAAAGGGGGGTGGGGTGGGTGACCTGGGCATTCTGGGGTGCAGGGAAAAGCTGAAGGGACTTTGTGCAATCCATCTCCCTGCCCCCAAGGGTTACTTTGGTTGGAGAACCTTATTCCCCTTTTAGAAACAACAGACATTTAAAATATCTCCTAACCCCCAGTTGACTGGGTGGGTTTTCATGGTAGTTGTCCACCTCCCTGCCCCACTCCCTCTTCTTTGTCTCTGTCCGTTATCTTACTCCTCTGCTTTGGACCCGGACAACGAAAGCGCACCCCCTCCTCCCAACCACCCAACAGCCCTTGTCCACTTGTGGTCCTTAGCTGCTTCATGTCTCATTTCCATGCTCATTCCCTGGGCCAGAGACAGAGGAGCCGACGGCCATGTCTGCTCTGTCTCTGCTCTAGCTGGTTTGTCATTGCTCATCTGGGCTCGTCTAGTCTGGTCTGCCTGCTGCACCAAACTCCCTCTCTTCCCCCCCTTCCTCCCCCTTGCCTGTTGGCTACCTGGCTGTCGGATGTGTGCTGTGTGCAGTCTGTGCGTTTACCGTGTTCTCCTCTTCCTATCTGTGCATGGGGTGGAAGGGACTCTCAACCAAAGATTCTAGAGCATAGCGCTCTACAATCTTGACTCTCAACCAAAGATTCTAGAGCGTAGCGCTCTAGAATCTTTGCTCTCAACTGTGTATATTATTTTATCGCTTAGCTGTCTTGTCCAAGGTGGTAATTTTTTTTTCCCAATTATCATTTTATTGCCATATTGGTTCTGAACTATATCTAGATACTAGATACTGCGTCACAGTTGTCACATTAATGTCTCATATCCAGACAGGTCCAAAGTTCCAGTCAGTCAGAGCAGTTTGTATTTGTGTGGACAGCAGACAGTATTATCTGCTGGTTCTAATGAGGCTTAGACAAACAACTGCGATTGCAATGCATGTCTGCCTGACGTTGAGATATCTAGTTGTACACAACCTTCTGCATGTGCAATATATCCTGTATATGGCAAACATATCCTCCTACAGATACAAATAATATGCTGTCTGAATGGTTTTGTTATCCAGGACACTTGAGGGAAGCTGGTTTCTGCTCTTGTAGATGACTTTTATGTTCAGGTACACGGTGAAAGTCAGTCAAACATGTACCTCAAAAGGGGTTTTTACGTTGAAACCATGAAATGAAAGCATAGGGCCTATGAATTAGGCTGCACATTTGATAGGTTTAAGTGTGTGTGTGTGTGTGTGTGTGTGTGTGTGTGCCAGTGTTGTTTTGCAGGCAGTCATGTTTCTTTATCCAGCCGAACATTCTTTCATTCCCCTGTCAGTGCTCAACTACTAGCACTCATCCATTGACTCCATTGTTGTGTCTCCATTGTACATATCTTACACCTCCTTTGATGCGGTAGTTTGGTCACTTTGATTTCCTTACACTGTGTTGTTTCAACATGCGCTATGGACAGCAGGTTGTCAATACTCTCCTGTACAAACTCAACATTTTCTTCCTTTTTTGAGGAGTAGTCAACATACATTGTTACATATCTAGAAGTCGTCTATCTTGTGATGAATAAATGTGTTCGTTGATAGTACTTTAGAATGAATGTATGAAGTGTCAAAGGAAATATATATATATAATATTTTTTTTCTTTCGTCATGAAAAAATATTATTTTGGGTTGCAAAATTGACTTGTCAGTCCTCAGTTTTTGTCTTTTTGCTCTGCTCTTTCCCCAGAAAATGTAGTTGGTTTTGACTCAAATCACACCCAAATGAGAGTAGAAAGCTCAGATTGTCCTCCTTGAAGCAGGGCCCTATTTGTTGCATGTATCATCCCTGATTAGGCTTGCAAATAGCTGGTCATGCAATCAGACCGGTCATTCTTGACTTCTAACATCTATCCAGGACACACTCTGAGTCCAACAAAGATTTGAAGGCTTTTTGAACTTAAATCAACTGATTATTGATTACAGGTCAGTATGAATCTGTTTGTGGCCAAAGTATGTCTAATTTATTTGGTAGTGCTTTTTATATGATTAGGATAATCACATTATGTGAAGAACCGGTTGTCCACAAGATGACCAACAAATTGTACCAGACACTATGAAGACGAGGTTTATGTTTTGGTTTGGCCTTTAACTCCTTTTTCCTGGAGAAAGAATAGAGCGTTCCTGTGTAGGTACTTGTAAGTTGGAACATCCTGAATTATTTTATTTTTCTAAAGATCTTGTTGTGCTTGAGCCCATTCCACCACTACTCCCAAGCTCCACCCCCACCCCAAGCCCCACTGACAGGGCTCATGACGGAACCGCACTTCCTGATGTCCCTGCCTTTCTCTTCCCTCCTGCCCTTTTCTGTCATACTGATGGAACAGAGAAGACACATGTAGGGCGCAATAGAGCTGTGTTTGCATAGCCTGGGAAAACCCATCCTGATCTGACAGCTCAAGTTTACTACTATGGCCACTAAGCCTAATTTCACTTCTTTTTGTTTGCCTGAGACAGGGAACCAATCAAAAATGGGCTTTTACTCCTGACGCGATTAAGGCGGTCTTAACAAGCGTTTTGTTTCAAATTATGACTCAGCCCGCAAACATCGCCAGAATCATTGGTTTGATTGGTTGTTGGTCTCTCCAATTAGTTACAGAGGCTTCAGGGAAGTGGGAGATAACGGCAAAGTATCCAGACCAAACTCAATCTCAGATTGAGGCAGCCAGGCCAGTGTTTGCACCCATGATGATTCCATAGTCGGCCATAGATCCTTTCCACAGGTTTCAGTATAGGGACATATCTGCTAATACAGTCAAACAGCATGTTAATCAAGACTGCTTCCTTGGCCATGAGCTGCTAGTCACTCCTGCATATCAGAGTGGAGATATTTATCTCTCTTTTTTGTGGACCTAAAATAAAACGTGCAAATCAAATAATTGTAGCATTGCCTATAAAATGTAAAACCAAAGTTAGTTTTAATTTCATACAAAACATACACAATTTAAAATTGGACCATATCCAGTTCATGCAGAGTATTCAGACACTTACACGTGTCAAATAGATGTCAAATTGAACATAGTAGTATGATTTTCAATTCCTGATTTTATTATTCGACTTGTGTATAGAAGCCATGTTTTTGCTGTAGACATATGACTCAGACGAGCTGTGAGTTGCTGAGCTTGTGTTGCTGGTTACACCCCGACCCCCTCCTTTGCACATCCCTCACTCCCCCTTCCACCTTTTATCAACCTGTTGTACAGTTTATCTTGATTGCAGATTTAAAGTGTGGCTAACCTATGCAATTCTATTATAGTGCTTCAAACGACCCCTTTTCCCAAGTGTGCTGTTTCGAAGTAAGCTAGCCTTGCCGATAGTTTTACTTGTGTTGCTGTGCAAAATTCATATATTCCCTGTGTGTGTGAAAGATGACAGTTAAGTAATACTACTTACTGATAAACATTACGTCTGATGAAAAAAGGTATGGAAATGCAGATCTCCACATCCTCTGCTGAGGCAAAGATGTATTAGTGTGTATCTTCTATTTTTATGAAATGAATCTAAAACGAGTTGAAATGTGGGTTTTGGTGGGAGAGAGTTTGAAAAAAAATAAACTTGTAAATGTGAATGTACTCAGTGTCTCAAGCAGGCTTCTGTTGCTTTTTGGTGGTGATGCGTAGAGATTGCACACTTACATAGATAGATTACACACTTTCACATTAAGCCTTCTAGAAGCTTTTCCCACAGTGGCTACATACCTCTGACACAACGTCATGATCTATACTAATATGTTAACCATAAAAACAAATTTTGCCTTTACTTTAAGTCCCACAACCATCCTCTCTCTTCACAAGTGAAATCCACAAATAACACTTTTGGTGAAATCAGCTCTGTGAAAACACACGCTGTCTTACTGTCTGTTTTCTTTAACTCTTGTCTCCAATTCTAATATGGCACTACATTCCCACCCCAATGCATCAACACGGGCATAGGAGGTGTGGGGACATATATTAAATAAGGTTTTGCACTCCCCCTTAATTAAAGGAAAATCTCATTTTATCCCATAGCCCTGTTGTTCGAGGTCACCAAGTGCTGACAGTTGAAAAAAAATTGGTACACCATAGACTGATTAGCGAATCGACAGCTAATGCTAACTGAATTGAGCACAGAAACTCACTCTCAGTTTAATTTTCCTTGCCTCATTCAGCTAGTATTAGTTGTCAGTTCACTATTCTGAGTATGGTGTATAAAACTTTATTGTTCTTTTTCCTACCAATAGTACTCTGTGACCTCATACAACAGGGCTATGGGCTGAAATTCTACAGACTTTTCCTTTAAATAAGACAAGCACCTAAAGACAGATGTAGCCTTGTCGCTGTGTGGATGTGTGGCCTTTTGGCACACCAGATTCCCCCAGCTGTGGAGCCCAGTGGCTGCCTGCCTTTGACTCCCTCTCCTCCTTTCCCTGAGCCTGCAGCTCACTGCGTTTCTGTAAGGTAAGACTGCCCCCTGTTTTCTTCTGATGACTCAGTTTTTGTCCTCGCCATCCCCGTCCAAACCCAGCTCTTATCCAGCTGTCAACACGTCCTAAGCTACGCTGTCAGGACCTAGCTTGGCAGTAAGTAACAGCCGCCACAGCCCCCGCTTAATGTGAACGCAAAACTGAAGTCTACTGTATTCCATCTCACAGCAGAAGGAAATCATAGCCAGAGTTAGGAAGTGAGTTTTTTGATTAAAACAAGCGCTTGAGGACATTTTGACAGCTGGTATTTCAGAGGGCATTAAAGATTAATCTCCGTCTGTCTGTCTCAGGTCTGTCGTTCCAAACCATTCTCCTGCACTACCTTGTTTCCATGGTTTTCTGTTAACTATTCACTCTGCTAATCTCACACCACCTAATAGCACACCCACGTGAATAAACACACACACACATACCACACCACTTAAAGCCACAACACTGTTTTCTTGTGGGTTTTAGGAACCAATCCAACATGGGAGTTGTGAGTGTGTATGCTTTACTCATAAGTTCTGGAAACAAGGTTTGTGATGTGTGTGTGTGTGTGTGTGTGTGTGTGTATGTATGTGTGTTTGTGTTTGTGAGTAGGTTTATGTTTAGTGCAGTGCTGTGAGTATTGTACTCTGGTAGAGGTTTATTACATCTCTGTGTTTGCAGGCATGTGCTAGCGTTTAGCAGTTTGCTCCTGCTTTGTAGATGTTTTCTGTTGATATTTTTTGTTTGTTTGTTTTGTTTCATTTTGTTTTTGTTGCATTATTGTCTGTAAAATCACTGCCATTGTTCAGGCACTGTCACAAGATGACTGCACTGTTTTCATTTGTTCAGTTGTAGACATGTGACCCCTGTTTGATCTCTTTTTTTTTCTTTTCTTTTCCCCTTCTCTTCCTGTCTCTCTCATTGGCTGTCCTCTGTGTCCAGATTTGGAGAAAGAGAGAAATGGCTACAGTGTGCTCGGGGAGGGTGGGGAGACAGCCACCGTGGAGGAGAGTGTTGATGTTGCAGATAGCTGCCTTCACTCAAGTGAGGAGGAGGAGGAGGAGGAGGAAGATATGGATGAAGAGGGGAAACAACAGGCAAGGAGGAGTGCGGTACAGGTCAACGCCCACGACTGCAGCGGCTCCCAGCCTCTCCTGCAAGACTCGGATGAAGAAGAAGACGACCACAGCCAACGCGTTGCTACTGATGCCGCCACTGCTACTGCCGCCCAGTCGCATGCCGTTGCCCCTCAACCACCTGTCTATTCCCAGCAGCCCACGGATGTCCACAACCACACTGCTATGCAATCAGCAGCCCAGCCAGTTGTGCCCCAAGGAGACCCAGGCCAAGAGGCTGACCCCTTCTCCAGAGCCCCTTTCAGGGCTGGGCAGGAGGACGGCCGGGGGAAAGGGAGGGAGGTGATGGCAGGGGAAGAGGAGGCTGACGTCTTTGCCAAGGCCCCCTTCCCTCGACCCCAACCCCCTGCTCTGCCACAGGCGGACGTCTTCCTCCAGGCTCCGTTTGGCAGAAAGAAGGAGCCTCTGGCAGGGATGGCCGCCCACTCAGCCCCCCAATCCCGGACACCCCCACAGCAGCACAGCCCCCACCTGGTCGCCATCCCTCCTGGGGGTCACGAAGCTGCCATCTTTGGCCAGGTAGCACAGCAGCCTTTTCGGCCTCAGGCTCTGGCCAAGTACTCCAGACACTTTGAGGCCTCGGTGTCCCTGCAGTCTACAAGTACATCAGCGTCCCATTCTCGTACATCCACTAAGGCGCCCCTGCACTCCTGGGGACCCGAGGGGTCAGGCGGCGCTGCAGACCCCTTCATTTCTGCCCCCTTCCACCTGAAAGGCCCTCAGGAGAAGCCTTAATTGTGCTGCCTCCTACCTCCATGCCCCCTGGTGGCCTTAGTGTGCACTACACTAGACACTAACTGCTCCAGACTCCCAATTTCAAGACTACATTGGCTCTCTTAATCCTTCTCACACTGACAGATCATTTACCATCCATCTCAAAGGCAAAAGCAACCCTATAGCATGCAGATAATACATAATAATGTATACATACAGCCCAAGGTAGCAGCAGGATCTAGAGAAAATAAAGATCCAGTCCACAGTCCATTGCTGTCTAGTTCTCGAGTGCCCCCTGGTGTCAAACTACTATATAGCAGCCTCCTGCTGTGTAGTGTAGTTTAATCATATGCTGTGATGATGTAATAGTCATGAATTTGCTGCGGCTGTCATATTGAATGACAGTGCTTCCTGACACTAATTAGCACATGGGTGATGTCACTGTTTTGAAGTCCCGTGTTTCTCTTGCTGGTGCCTACAGGGGTTGTTTCTCCATGTGGAACATTCTTTTGCCTACCTCAGCTCACTAGACGTCTGTCAGGCATAATCAGTAGGCATCCATTCTTCAGTGTTATGCTTACCAAGCGTCTAGGTGTTGCTGTCTGGATCAATTTAGGGTTGATAAGGTTTTTTTTTCTTTCTTTTCTTTGTGTGCCCTAAATGAGAGGAAGGGGTAGGAGGGTTTGGTCTGTTGTGTGGGAAACTCTGTTGAGGAGTCTGGTGCCCTCTTGAGGTTGGTCAAGGAACTGTTTTCATCTGTTTCACATTTCTCTAAAGTTAGCGGCCTAATTTCAATGGCCTCCCTTCCGAACCCTAAACCCTGAAACCTCAAAGACTTGACTGGTATGAATAAATTAATCGTGAAGTCGATTCATGCCAATCTATGAGGGTTCAGGGCTTAGTAGAGGAGCATTGGAATTCAGCTATTGACTCTAGACCCTTACAAGTCAATAGGCTGAGATAATGATTACTTTCTCTATGATTGAATATCCCTATATCTGCATCTTTCTGTCCTATTGCTCTGGGCTGGACAGCATTTCTCTGTTGGCCCGTTTCACCATGCACTAAATCTCAAGAGCACAGAAGAGTTTTTGAGGATTTATGAATGACCAAGTTCCCATCAGGAGTTGATTTGGCTGTACAACCGCTGGATAATTCATTGCACAAGGACTGGACTTGTTTGTTGTGGTGGCGAGAGTTGAAATGATCCCCTATGTTGAGTATGTTGTTTCTTCTTCAAAATCTCCATTCCCATTAGTGTACGTTATCAATATTCTAACATTATCATTATGGCTGCAAGATTTGTTTGATGGTTTTGGTTTTGTTTATGTATAATTTTAATTTATCATTTATTGACAATCATGTGTTATTGTTTATTTTTTAACTAAGGTTAACTTGCTATGGAGTCCTTTGGCATGTTACTCTTGTCCCTTGTTTCTATAGGACAAAACTCCTGCCTTTGCTTGAACCTTGAAGTTTGCATTCATTGTCACCATGACTAGAGACTGTGTAGTGTCTTAATTTTTAACTCCCTTGTGAAAGAGAGGTCTTTAAAGCACATGGAGCACAAGGAAAGACTGTTCTTTTACACCTTCAGGAAGTGAACCGCTGGAGCGAATCAAGTATGCCCCATCAGACCTAGTGTAGAGTTACCTGATGAATCTTATCACATTTTTTTTTAGCGATGTCATTGTGTTTTGTTTTGTTTTGTTTTGTAATCTGTCACATCCTCTCCTCTCATCCCTTGAGAGTAAGTCATTGGCTGAATCCTGGACTTCTTCTTAACCCCTAACCCTGACCCCGCTAATACTTAACTGCTATGAATCAGCCAATCATGAAGTTGACTCATGCTGCTTTTACGACTCAGGGTTTAGTGTTTCGAGAGGATCCTGACATTCAGCTATCATCTTGTCTGAAAAGGGTGTAAACAGATCTGCCTTGTCAGCAGCTCCCTGCAAGATACTGGCAACAATCATTGATTTCAAATAGACTGTTTGGGTTTGGGGTATATCTGTTCTTGTAGCTAGAATTCATGACACAAGTCTCATTATCAGACACTCTCAAAGCCTATCTATAATCATTCCTCCTCCCAAGTATTTGAGAGAGTGCACAGTATGCAACATGAAGTCAACCCTTCTTTCTTCTTCGGGCACTCCATTCACACCATCAGTTGAGCATTTGCTGTACTCTCTGACAAACATTTCACAATTCCTTTCAAATGTGATTTTAAGATGACCTATAGATTATGTAGTTGGGAAGTACTGAGATGTTAACTACCCACCAGTCCCTCTTACAAGCTGTTCTGATTCCTGCTGGAAGAAGCACTGATACTTGCCAACATGCTGATCCTTTCAAAAAGACGGATTGTTCCTATGACGCATCCCAAGATTTTAGTCAAATGTTTGTAGGCACAAGACTGTGAGCCTTGTTCTCAGCCTTGGTTCCCAGAAATCTGAAGGCACCCATCCATCAGCAAATACTTGAGTAACCCAAAGCACTTGTGTGTACTGCACTCGTTTGAAACACTCGTCATGATGTGATGTTTAGTGCAGAGAGAAAATAATAAATCTGAATCACTGAATGTACAACAATCTGTGTGGTGTCTTTGTTTTAGAATACAGACATCTGTGTCCTTATATGTATCATAGTTCATGGGAAGTATCTATACAGTATGTGTTGCTATTTATGGCATTATGGATGGGACAAAATGTTCATTACGCACACGCACGCACACACACGTTTTGTTTGATTCATTTTTTACATAGCAATCAGTGCAGTCGAACATTCCCAGGCCCTCAAGAAGGACTTGCAATACCTATACATTTTCTGAGGTGCTATATGTTTGTCTCTGTGGTAATCACGTCCACTGAACTGATATCTCTATCTTTGAACCTTGTGCCTTGTTTCCTCGAACAAGAAATGTACCTCTGTGTTTCCAGGTGTTTTCCTCTCAGTCACAAAGTCTCCAGTTCCTGGCACTAGCCTTTACTGTGATCCACTAATTTATCACAGCACTGCATGTATAGGTGTATGCACCTTTGCCCTGTCTGCACGAGTGACTCAGTGGATGTGTACGTGCCATTCTCAGCTTATTGTGTATCCGTCCCCACAGCCACGTAGCCAGTGCTCTACTGCCTCCTCCCTCACCTGTCTGTAGGAAATGCCTGTCAAACTTCCTTCTAGGCTAGAGTGGGCGGGAACCCGCGAGGTTGGTGTACACAGGAGAGCTGTGCATGTGCTGTGCTATTTCCCTGTTGCTACGCTTGGGAGTCACAACACCAGGAGGGGACCAGGAATCTCGAACTGTTCATTTTTACAGTCCTCTGCTGGGAGATTTACATTTTTAATTTCAGTTGTGAATCTTTCAAGCACACTGACGGAATTATCTTGGTGCTTAGAGGGTGGTGAGTTCAGCTTCAGATTTGGCTTTGAGTTTTTGTTTCACAAAAAAAGAACTGGCTTAACTTGTCTCTCTTGTTTGATTGATTGTTTTGTCCTCACTTTGTGTGGGTGTTTTTCTTTTTGTTGTTTTTCTTTTTTTTAATACAATTTGAGATTAGTTCACAAACAATTATACAAAACCTTGCACTTCAGGATTATGTTATTTTTTGAATTTAGGATTTCACACAAATTTTGAATGAATATCTTGCCCTGGCCTATGTGTGAATGTGAATGTGATTGTGCCTGTGCCTGTGCCACAGGGCCATGTTGTACACGGAGCTGCTGAAACTTTGGGACGAGGCAGTGAAGGCTGTGGACAGGCGAGACTGGCGGGGTGCGCTTGCCAAGCTTGACGACATCTACGAGCCCACTGCCCGTACCCTTTTTGTGACCGCAGCAGCACACTTAGCGCTCGGACAGTTACAAGCAGCCATTCAGGTCCTGAAACTACTATCAGAGACAAATACACCTGGCTCCTGAAGGCCTTATATATTCCTATAAGACCTGTGCATTCCTATGAGTGAGTGTCAACAAGTACCAGTTGTCTCTCTCCATAGTGTGACTTTGCTCCCTCCTTATTGTCTCCCCAGGCTTTAGATCAGACCATTGCCAAGGATGAGAGGCTTGCTGTTGGCTTTTTCCAAAGGGCTGGAGTCCTACTGCTGGCTAATAGGTGGGGCACTGCTGTGTGTTTGTCACTATAACTAAATCACATATGCTCCTTCATTGCTGTGCACATTGCTGTATTTCATCACTCACGCATACAATCAGTCACTCATCCATCCATCCATCCATCCATGCATCCATCTATTCATTCATTCATCCACTCACTCACTCCTGTATTCAGATTTCTGTGTGGGCCATGCCACATTCTGAATGTAATAGAACATGAACAGACATATTTTACTAGGCTATTTAACTACTCTACTTATAAATATATTAAATATCCAGCAGAATACAGATGAATGTGCCAAATGCTCAAATGTCATACATTTACTAACATCATACATCACAGAATTTTATTTGGCGTTATGGATGTGACAAAAAAGTCCACATACCATGGAACTGCCTGTGCACATTTTATGGAGGATACATGTTATACACCTGCAGTTTTGAGAGAGAATCACATCTAGTGAATCATTCTCTTTTTTCTCGTCCTCCTCCTCCTTCACATGCTTTCTCGTTCACTCTCTCTTTCTCTCCCTCCCTCCTGTCCATCCCTCCATCCATCTGTCAGGCCAGAGGAGGCTCTCGCTGACTGCATATGGGCTCAGAAGTGCATGAGAGAAAATGCTGTCATCGACTACCGACAGCTGGGGCTGCGATATAAACTCTACAGCTGGCAGGTACAGTGACAAGAGTATCAGTGTCACACCTGTCACCAGGACAACCAAGAAGCACATGTTGGGTTCCTTCACAGAAGGAAAACTTGCAAGCTAACATGAATCCAGAACAACAACAAGCCAAAATGTTAAAAGCACCTTAGATGCCGATAGCCTATAGATGGCTTAACACTACAGTGTAAAACAACATTGTTATTCAACTGAAAAAAATTGTTGAAAAAGATTAGCCTACAAAGACAAAAATGAGACAGAGGTAAACAACAAATTTAGCTTTTGCTACCTTAAACATTTTCATTACAATCATGAGTTTCAGACACTTTCTGTGAAGGCACTATTGGACTTCTGGTAGAAATTCCCTGTTATTCACAGCAGTGCCAGTGACCTTCCAGTCTGATGACAAAGAGTGATTTTCCACAGTGTTAATTCCCTTAACAAAGGCTCATTCAGTGCAAAATGCTGCAGTTACGTAATAGTTACGAATCCACCTGCACCAGACTGGATACGAAACACACAACACACACACAGGTCACAGTGTGAGGTGAAATAAATTGATATTTATGTGTGTTCAGTCTGTCAGCAGTGGTACATATGCAGTGCACAGACCTAGTTAGATTTACTGCTATAATTGAATTTTGTTGTTTTGACTCATGCCTGTCATCTAGAAGGAATTAGGACTTTTACTTCCTTTTCAGAGAAGGGAATATGATACTGTGGATCATTTGAAGGTGTTTCCTATCCTAGTTTCTGACAATGTGTCTACTGAAACATGCTTTGTATTGCATAATCAGGTACAGGTAGGTCTGTCCTATCAGGAACAGGATGTCCTCTGTATCATTTTGTATTTGATTAAAAGTGAAGACCATTTCCCTTATGCCCCAGGGACTGTGATATAAAAACACAATCATATGCATTTCTCTTCCTGATTGACAGGTGCTTTACAACGCGGCTGTGGTGCACGTAAAGATGGGGAACTGGGGTAAAGCTCGGGACATCCTGGAAACCGCTGGCGAAGAGAAGGGCGGGGCTCGAGGAGGCACTGTGGAGGCAGCGCTGGACAGCATCTCTGTGAGTTTTTGTGCCAACTGCAGGGCTGCCCACACGACTTCTAAGTTGACTGAGTGAATTCAAAACTGTTTCAATTGGCTCTTCTTATGCTTCGATCGTGTGATTTCAGTTAAAAGCTGTTTAAAATGTCTCTTTCCATGGTTTTCATGTTTTTTATGCTAATGTCAGGCAGAAAGCACTTTTGTGATGGTGAATCTGAACAGAGGTTCTACAAAGCCAATTGTGTTACCTTAGTTCAAAACTGAGTATTTAAATATGATTTATTTAATGTTTAAATGTGAAACACTAATACTACTTAATAAGAATAATAAGAATAATATTTAGTGTTTCATAAGGGAATGTGAAATGGCGTGCGAGTGCCGTAATAGGTTGTCTCTGTCTAGAGGAGGGAGCCACTCACTCCTCTCCTGGTCCCAGAGGGAGAAGTGTTCAGACCCAGGAAGGAGGAGGTAGAACAGCTGAAACAAAGGGACTTCCTGGGAAAAGCAAAGGTACAGCACACACACACACACACACACACACACACACACACACACACACACACACACACACACACAGCAGAATTTCCGTTTGTCCTCAGAAAGTGATTTTTCCGTGTACTCTGGAATGCCTACAGGTTATAACCTCAGTGCTCCCTAATGACGACTTTGCTGGGTTTGATCCTCTGCGGGACCAGGTAAGAAACAGCCCATAACATCACATGTTCCTCACCATTTTGCACTGTGCCTTTTTCACAAGTTTTGGCAGTCACTTTCTTTCTGTTCTTTTTGTTGTTCTTGTTGTTGTTCCTTGATAGAAACCTGGATTCTACCAACCTAAAGCTGGAGGTGGAGCTGGAGGTGGAGGTGGAGGTGGAGGAGGAAGTGGAAGCCGAAGTGGCGGAGGAGGAGGTGGTGGGAGGGGTGATGAGAGCGGAGAGTATGTATATACCAACACTCCTGTTTTACTATTACCCTGCCATTAGAGCAATAGTCCAGTCAATCAACATACAGCCTTTGTTTGGGGTTACCAAGTGCTGTCAGTAGGAAAAAGGAGAAAATCTGGTACAAAGTAGACTGAATGCTTACTGATGAGGGAACAAAGGAGCTCTGTTTTTGCTTTGTTTTCCTGTGCCCCATTCAGTAAGCAAAATTGGTCTGTGTTGTACCAAATTGTCTCATTCTCATTCCTACTGACAGCACTGAATATATTATACAAATCTTTTGAGGTTCTTGTCCTTAACTTGATTCATCCAGACAGGAATTGTGCTAAACCCTTAAAAATTGCAACATTATATAGACCTCCAGGCCTAGACTTCCTGTCCTCTCTAGTTATTATACTAAAATAATTATATTAGGTGATTTTAACATCCACATGGATACAAATAAAAGCCTGGCAATTGTGTTTCAATCTTTACTCGATCACATCGGCTTCTGTCAAAATGTTAATACACCTACACATCAAGGTAACCACACCATTAATCTTGTACTAACATATGGAGTAAAAATAGAACAAATTACAACCTTACCTCAACACCCTACACTAACTGACCACTACTTAATAACTGTAAAAATCACATTAGACTATGTAGCACCTAACTTGACTTACTTCTACACTCGAAACATAACTCCCAAAACTACAGATGACTTCATAGCAAAAATTCCCTCTCTCCTCGACCATTTACCGACCTGATATAGGCCTACATTAGAAGGCTCTACTCATAGGCCAACCCAAGTTGATCAATTAACCGATAAAGTTGTAAATGTACTACTACACTACACATTCAACACCATTGCACCACCTTAAAACGAAAACTAAAAAACAAGAAGAAATTGCCCCATGGTATACCACACAGACTCGTTCACTGAAACAAGCTGCGCGTAGACTTGAAAGGAAATGGTATGCCACTAAACTTGAAGTGTTCCGCCTTGTTTTGAAAGATAGCTTAAAACAGTACAAGACAGCACTTAACAATGCCAAATCAGCATATTATTCCTCACTTATACACAATAATGAAAATAATCAAAAATTCTTTTTTAGCAAAACAAAAAGCAGGAATGAGGTGACCCACTCCATTCCAATAACTCTAAGCAGCAATGATTTTATTGACATTTTTAATGACAAAATTTTATCTATTTAAAATAAACAACGCCCTTGTAACCTCAAATCCAGTTGGACCACATGTAATGGTTACGGCTAACCTGATTCAACCTGAAGCATACCTTGATTCATTCACACCCACCAATATATCAAATATGACTTCTTCTGATCTCCTCAGCTAAAGCCTCAACATGCTTACCAGATCCTATCCCAACAGATCTTCTTAAGGCTGCTCTCCCTCTACTGGCTGAGACAATTCTTATAATGATAAATGACTCACTCATAGCTGGGCATGTCCCAAAATCTTTCAAGACATCTGTTATTAAACCATCTATTAAAAAACCTAACCTTGATCCTCATGTCCTGGCTAACAACCGACCCATATCTAACCTCCCACTTGAAAAAATAGTGTCTAAGCAAATCTGTAGGTTCTTCAATGAAAATAATATCCAGAAAACCTTCCAGGTAGGCTTCAGTGCTAATCATAGTACAGAATCAATGACCTCCTTATCTCATCTGATATCAATATCAATATTAATCCTATTGGTATACAAGTAGCAGAATCAGCAGATATTTGACTCAATTGTTTTCTCACCTTGCACGTTCACCTCAAGGACTGTGCAGCAAAAATACCACTGGGGGGCGCCCTTGCTCATTTATTAGCTAAATGTATCTACCAATACATTTTTCATTCTGACTGATGTCTGCTTTCAGAAAAAAAAAAAATCCATTTAACATCCCCTCATGGAAGGAAATCTTTGCCTCTGTTTATACAAAGCAGTGCATGGTAGGCCTACATTAGGATCTTAAAAGGCTCAAATCTATCAAACACTACGCAAACTACAGTGATGTTTCAAATAGTGTAATATTGAGTGTGAAGTAAAAGTGATGCTTCTTTTTGTTAATAAAAGTTGCCTTTGATGTCTGTGATCCTTTGCAGGGACTCAAGATACATGCGTGTGAAGAGTGACTATGTAGCCCGGACCCCTGAGGAGCTCTCTGTGCCAGCTGGAGGTCTGGTATTCATGTTCAGTGAAGCAGACACAAATGGTATGGCCACTGTCATCTATGACGGAAAGGTGGGAGTCCTCTCTGCCATTTTCAGAGTGTACTTTTTGAAACACTGACGTAACTAGCGAATGTTTTGAATACTTGATCTTTTCTGTCACTCTTTCTGTCATTTATCAAACTCCCTCCCTCTCTTGCTCTCTCCTTCAGAGAGGTCTGCTGCCCTTCACAACGCTGGAGCCTGTGGACCCCAAAAAGGCTAAAAGCAAGAAGAAAAAAGTCGTAAGTCATTTCCTCTCTTCATCTGCCACTTCGAAGTTGACAATTTAGACCAGGTCAACTCAGACCTTCTGCTCCCTCCAGGACACAAAATTGCTTCTAGCCTTTTTACGCAGACTGTACCACATATTTTAACAATCAATGCCGCCCATTTCCTGCAATAAATGTGTGACCTTTTCATCTTACAAAAGATAAAACATTCTTTATGGTTCCAAGTGCTCAAAAAGTCATCTACCCAATTGGTTGGGTTTTAAAGAGTAGACATACAGATTGGCAAATGACTATGATCCTGCGTAGAGAGTGTAGATTGAACAATCAATGAGTGCCTGTCTGTTCTCTCTACAGAGCATGTCTCTACAGAGTGTGCCCAATGGCATCCCTCACCCTCCGTCCCTTAAACCTCCCACTCGTCCACAGAATCTCTCCAGCCTCCCAGGTACACAGCCACATGCACGTCCTACTTGATGGCATTTTTTTCTATCTTCTTATTTACACATTGAAATGTTGTTTTAGATGTCTTAATTCAGTTTATATATCTTTATATTGTTTGTATATTATTGGTAGTCATAATTCTCAATAAATTACAACAAATCAAACACGTATTAATCAACTGGAAGAATATATCACATAACAGCTGTGTCAGCACAGTTAGCATTGGGTCTGGGTGGGATGTTTCATCATCTGTCTGTGAGATCTGTCATCCTTGGCAACTTTGATTAGTCTTTTCTCTCCATTTAATAATGTAGTGCATGGGTGGTCAAATTGTGGCCCATTGTCATATTAATATATTATATTTGTATTGCAAATCATAGCTTCAGAACTCTAGCATTAAATAGAATGTTTTGGACGACATGGCGGTTTTCAGATCTACAATGCAGTCACTCTGGTCCTCTTAAGACAGACTAATATTAGACTAGACTTTCAACTGGTCCTCTTCATTTTGCACTGGCCCTTGGCATCTTAGATTTTTCAGTGTATGGCCTGCAAACAGAAAAGTTTGGCCACCCCTGATGTAGTGTGATGTGTCTGTCACTATACAGAAGCCCCACCCTCATATGCGAGCACCACCCTTGCCTCACCACCACCACCTCAATATGGAGCCCGCATCATGAGCCCTACTGACTCGGTGAGTCTCCTCAGGGGAACTGTTTAATCACAAGAAGAACCATAGCCTGGTTATAAAACCAGACCCTCATACTGCTCTTAATTTCGTACAGAACATCTGGCCATTCTGTAGTGAGAAACGATTGCTCGCTGGAGGCATGGTCTGTTTAAAACATTTGGATCAGCCCTTGACTGACAGCCTGCCTTGACTGATTCTAACTCCTCCCTTTGTTTGCTGATTGGATGCAAAAAAAAAAGCCACCGGAGACAAATAGCACATTGGAATCAAATCCAGACTAGCACTGTAGTGAGATGATAATTGAGTGGAAGTGTGTGGGAAGGCTGGCCAGGCTACAAGAACCACTGATAGTGAAGTAAAATGATAGTGTCCTTGGTTCTCTTTTACTGCAGTTCCACTCACTGTCTGCAGCCATCACTCTCATACATAAACACTGGATTGTTACATATCAGACTTAAGTCTTGTACCATCAATAATAGAAACCAACAAAAAGTGGAACTTTTCTCTTCGACAACACTAAATATAGAAGTAAGCATCTGTGATACATTTTACAGTCAGTGTAGCATTGCAGATCTGTGAAATACTGAGTGATGAACAGCCTTTCCCTTTGATTGAACAGAATAGCGATTATGGCCTGATTAAGTCAGCACAAACCCCAGGGAGGAGAAGGGGGAGGAGGGGGTAGGGGAGGAGGCAGACAAAAATATAAACTGTCCTATCTATCTGAGGCTAGTAGGGAAGGTGCTTTATCTTGAACTGACCTATTTTAAGGCTCAAAGAATTCATCTGTGCTTCATGTGAAAGAAAGACAACTGGTACGATGCAGTAGGTGTGTGCGTGCATGCACAGACACACACGCACACACACACATGCACACACACACACACACACACACACACACACACACACACACACACACACACACACACACACACACACACACACACACACGCGCACGCGCACGCGCTCATGCATATATAAAATCACTAGTTTGACTCTTATTGCTGTCCTTCCACACAGGACCTGCCCTCTCCCTCCTCATATGACATAGGGTCAGTGGTGGTGAAGGTGCACTACAGATACACTGTGGCACTGCATGTCCCTCCTGGCACACCGTATGGCGAGCTACAGCAGAAGATTGCTAACAAACTGGGCCAGCCCGCCTCTCAATTGCGCCTGAGGTACTGGATTTCTACTTGAGCCCAGCTGGTTGGCCCATTTTTAGTCTCTGCCTTTTGAGCCCATGCTGAACACCACTCTGTGACTATGCTTTTAGTAAAACTTGATTTTAAGACTGGAGAGGCAATCTCAGTACTACAGCAATCAGACACTTGATAAATCGAAAGTAATCAGTGTTCAAAGTTCAAAGCTTATGCCAGTTTAGTAAAACAACTGAAAGTGAATTAGTTTCACTCTAGACAACGGGCAGTACAATAGCTACAATACCATGGAGTACAAAATCAGTTATTATCATGTCAGACACTTTCTTTTTGTTGTGTTGACATGAGAAAATGTTTCATGCCCTGGCTCTCTCTCTCTCTCTGGCTCAGGCATAAGCAGCATGGTTCCCAGGCACTGATACCACTAGAAGCCACAGAGGGCCTCCATAGCCTGGCAGAGGTGGTGGAGGCAGGCAGAGCCACCCTGTGGTGCCAGGTAATAGCTACTCAGGAAAGAGTCACCCTGGATCTTGTTTTCTGATCAATAATCTGGTCTTATTTTCTTTTTCTCCCTCTGCGTCTGTGAACCCATTCCCTTCCACTTCACTTATGATACCCTGTTGTCTTTATTCTTGTGTCTCTATCTCAAGTTCTGATTCTGAATGAAAAGCAACACCATGGCAGTTTGGTATCAAACTGATTCAACTACCTCAAAGGCACACAGAACCTTCCTAGAAGATGCTTATTGGTTGCTGTTACTGGATTTCCTTTAACTGGGTTTTCTTTATTTTGTGAATGTTTTCCTTCCCTCCACCCAGAACTGCACAGTGCAAATCCTGGATGTCTGGTGGGAATAACACTTGTGTTTATCCACAGTTCACATGACTACTGGGGTATATGCCATCTAAATTAATTTGGTACAAAAACAAATTGTCTGATAAAAGTGATACATACATGGTGTTGCTTTGAAAATAAAATAAAAACATATGTTGAAAATGTAATATGTGAATCCTGGATTGCATTTCCCTGTGTTGCAGCTTGTCACTCTCTTGTTTGTCACTCTCTTGTTTGTTCCATTTGATAGCATGAGGATCCTCTGGCCAACAGGCCTATTCTCTACCAGATGGTGGCGCTGTATGACTATGCTGCACAAGGTCCAGAGGATCTGGAGTTCAGCGAGGGAGACACAATAGACATTCTCAGTGAAGGTATTGAATATGTTCCACACTAATGTTGCGTCTCAGATTATACAATTGTTACACTTTCTAAGCAATGCTGCTGAGTTGTGTCTGCATTTTAGTTTTAGTTTTTTACATTTTAGTTTTTTGTTTTTTCGTCCAGATAACTTTGACAGTTCCTCCCTTAGGCAACTTTTCAATAGGCAAATTTTCCTGGTCATCCAATCAGAACATGGAGTCTGTTATGTGGTTGCCCAGCAACATTTCTCAAAAAGCCACCCTATGTATCATTACCCTATCATTTCCTCTAGACTGGAACTAACCCTGTCCCTGTAAGTTATGGCCACTTCTGAGAGAGTGAATGAGTGTAGTTTGTGAGATCACACACACACACTATATATATATATATATGCAACACCTACACAGACACAAAAACACTATATCAAATCCAAACTCCAGATATGGTGGGACTGCCACTGTTGTTTGTTCTCCACCAGTGAATGAAGAGTGGCTGGAGGGCCACACGGCTGGGAGCATCGGCATCTTCCCCAGGTGCTTCGCCTACCAGGATGGAGAGGTGGTTAAGTTGCATCAAGCCACGGTGATGTGATGCAGCAATGCCAGTATCTATAAGGGCATGTGGGAGCACAAATGAACAAACACACACACACACACACACAGAAACACACACACACACGGTATGAATACCTTGTATGTATCTGATGTGGTTTGGGCCTTTCCCCTTTTTCTAAATCTGTGGACTTACTAGATAGATTGGATACATTGGACTTTCTCGTAGTTACAGTATTTTTATGGTTATCCATAAAATGTATTAGAGGAATAAGTCAACAGTGTAAGTACTGCGACCTCAAGTTAAAATCTTTAACTGAATAATGAGAGCTAGAAAAATGTTACCTGACAATCAGCTGTAATGATGCTTTTAATTCAACATATTTTGAACAGATTTTGAGTTTCAACAAGATCCATCTAAAGTACTTACTCGCAATGCACATTGTATTTTGACAGTTGTACACGGATACTATATTTTTGGGACAAATGTATCTGGGACTCCTCTGATGGGTGTGTGTACTGTACTGTCAGATTGTCACAACTAACTGAAGTCAACAGCCATGTTACTGTCACGTGGGGAAGAATCTTTGAAATATATGTTTTGGCAGTTGTCTTCAACCCTTCTTATGTTGTTTTTTTTTTGGGGTTTGTTTTTTTAAGTGCCTGTCATATCTCGTCAGAGAGCATCACCTTATGTATAAACAAAAAAGGGACCTCACCAATCAACGTCATTTGCTAAATGAATTTCCCCGCAGAAAGCTCTGGTATTCAAATTAGACCAGGGGCCACATATTTGAGTCCGTGTGATCTGCTATACTGTGTAACAAGAGATGCCTTTTGGCCTTTTCATTCCCCAATTTGAAACACACCATCACCCCCTCAAGGGCTTCTTTTTAAACACTGCAGAGTGACTAGTGGGAAGTGCTAGACCAGAGAATGCAATTATTCACAAGCGGCTGTGCGGAGCCGCTGTAAAAATAGCGTTTGTGATTCAGCCTTGGCCGTGAAGGGTGGGGGGCTTGGCTTCTCGGCTCTCAGCAAATCTCTCTCTCTCCTGCCCCGCCTGTAATTAATAGACAGACGAATGTCAGGGACTTTGAGACGACGACACAAATGGTGAGAGAGAGAAGTGGTTTGGGGGGCCTCCACGTCTCTTTCAGCCACTCTGCGTCATTCCGGCAGCTTCTAAATTCGTCCTCCCTCAATCGCCACTCCATGCATTTGCATGTCTCTGACGCCTACTGACGCATTCCATCTTGATTTTTTTTTTTATTATTCAGAACCATATGAAAACTCAGAAATAATAATGATACCAACTTTGTGTTCATCCATTTGATTCTCCTGTGCCATTAGGCAATCTTTTCTCCTGTTATATATGTAGTCATTTATTGAATAGATACTTTACATATTGCTTGTAATGTTTGTTTACTTTGCACAAATTGGCTGTCACAGCTTTTTCCACCATCACTTTTTCACCCGGTCAAGTTATTAAAGCCTTCGTTATCTCACCTGCTGTTTACTGCTGTTCATTTATTGTTCACAGATTCAGCTTCATTGTTCACAGTGTATAACTCGTCTCTCCACACAGTATTTTGTCTAGAAATGTCTGTCACTAAGTCATTAGCTGTTTAAATGTCCCCTTTGTCCTCCACTGATTGACAGCCTACCATTATCTAGTCTGTTCCCTCTCTCTCCATGTCACACACATGCACACACACACACACACACACACACACGCACACATACGCACATACACATACATGCACACATAAACACAAATGTACACATAAACACACATGTACACATGCACACACCACATCTAGTCCAAAAAGGTTAATTTCATCTTTAATTTTGCTCCCAATTCTTCCTATGGCTCATTGACATTGAGCTGGCAGCACACAGGGCTGGCTGTCACTGGTCACCTGTATATTAATTTCTAATTGGCACAATCTATTGTGAGTCACTTAACCTGCTAACACTATGTCATTAATCAGAAATTTGCTCCTTTCTCACTCCCGCTCCCCCTCTGTCTGCACTATTTCACCTTGACTTCCACTGCTTGCTTGATAAGGTGGCACTTAAAAATTAATGACATTTTAAAGAGAATGATAATGTAGCCTGATTGATTATCAGACCATGTTTTCCCTTTTTAGATGAGTCTTTGAATTGGCGTTATTATTTTTTTAATTATTTCCAAAGGTCCATCTGGGTTTTAAGCGCTCTTGCCATGTGCATGGCACTGCCAGTGGATCCATGATGGTATCTGCTTCTTGCTTTCTGCCTGACACGCTCAATAGCCATGCAGCCTGAGTCACACTGAGTCATAAAGCCTAAACCACCCTCAACAGCTCATTCATCCTTTCACCCCGCCTAAACCCTGTACTTTTCTCATCCCCAATTCCTTTCTCTCTCTCTCTCTCTCCTCCCTCCCTTCAATCTTTCATTCATTCACACATGGTTGTCTGTTTGTTCTTCTGAGTTTCCCTATCCCTCAGACTTACTAGACAATCCCCACTAACCCACTCATGGCACATTGTCTATCCATTCTGCTCATACACTCCTGTTGTCTGGCACACTTAATCTTGCTCTAAATTGCTCTTATACTCTCCTGAGCAGTGACATGCACACAGACACACACACACACACACACACACACACACACACACTCCCTCTGTTCATCTTGGAAGGATGGAGATTGTTGGAAGAGAATGGACATTTATTATACTACACAAGAAGGATGCAAGTATCGAGGGGGTTTAATCTTGTCAGAGCTGATACGGCTTACTTTAGTTCCTTGGCCTCAATTTAGGCTAATGGGCACTTGTTCTGATATGTCTGTCCTTCATCTAAATGCAATTCCCTGCTAATGTAGAAGTGGACAATATGCTCATCAAATCTTCCCTTCAAATTATTCTCTGCGGGACACATCTGCATATTCATATGCAACGTCCAACAGGGCTGCTGGTTTGAATGAGGACTGCATTGTGAATTTGTGACTGATGTCCAATTTAATCCTAGTCTAAGGTGACTTTAAATCTTGTGTGTTAAAATGCCATTAGATAACAATAAGCTGCACTTGCACCGCAGTCCTTTTATTGCTCATGAATTTGTGAATAGGCTAGACTATGTGGCCAGGGGACCATAAATGTAATTTAGCAATGGAGCTTTACTCATTTGTTTTAATGGCCTTATCAAAGATGAGTGTAAATTGAGTCACAATGGTGCCAGTAAAGTTACTGTCTTCTTCACATGGCCCCACGGGGAACAGGTGTATTGCTGCCACACTGAGAACACTACAAGGGTTTATAAATAGGGCAAGGTAGGTCATGGGAGGCAGGTTGTGTAGACGACTGCTGACGAGTAGCCTGGCTAATACCAACTGAGAGGTTTATGTCACAGTGAGTGACAGTCGATGTTGACAGTGCAATGTCTCAAAGAGAAAGCCTTGTATGGACTTGAGCTGATCGACTAATAGGCTATGCCTACAGTTGGTTGCCTACAGTTGCATTACAGTTACACCTACATTATGGCAGATGTCTGCCAATGGAACTTCTTGTTTTCATGATGTAAGCATGGGTTATAATACAGTTCAGTAGGCTACGTTTACACGCTTCAGAACTTCTTACCATGGAAAAACAAGTGACTGCGAACCGCCCGGAACTATACCATACTGCTTAGTGAAAACGAGGATATAGACACTCATTCTTACTTAAGCGACTGCATTTATCCCAAGTCCCTGGGATCCATTTAACACATTATCACAGTGTACACCAGTGTGTATGCTGGTCCTTAATAGGTGCAAACAAACAGACAAAAGGTGGTACACAGCTAAGTATTGTTAGTTTCTAGGCAACGCGGTCGCCTACACCTGCGTCATTTCCTCTTCAGCGAAGGTCTCAGCAGCTGGCTCACTACAGCTCGAACTGCAAGCGGCAAGAGGTTCGCTGGCAAGTCAGCGAGCAAAGCAGTCGATCTGAACGAAGGAGAAAAGTTACAACTCGGGTTAATTTTGGATGGATGCTATCTCACAAAGACAGTGGAATGTTCTTCACGTTTTTGGGGCTTTTCTCTTTTTGGCACACTCTAAAATCACTACTTGGCATTAAGGATCCTTCAAGCTGTTCCTACGGCACTTGCAAAGTTGACTGACGCAAGTTCCCGAAGTTGGATAATGAAAGGCACAAAGCTTAGCATGTCGTGGAGGATACAAAAATTATGCATTTCATTTCAAAGTGGACTATGAATGCTTTAGACTTGCTGCAACTCAGTCAACTGATCTTACATCAGTGGGACTGTTCTTTTTTTCTTTTACAATTCTATCACGTATGACGTAACGTAACTTAAATGTTGCGATGGGGTTTTGAACTTATTGATCGTACAAGCTAAGAATATTCTCCAAAGACAATTAATGGTTGATGTTACAGAGAGGTCAGTTTTGTTGACAAATGGGAAGATTGGGGAATTTATCGTCATGACTCTCAAAAGCTAACTTGCCACCTATGGAGTTCTGATTGAGCTTTACAATGAGCTCAGATCTGGAGCACATGTCACTGAAGTCTACCGGGAACTCGGTGGGCTCGGGTGGGCGCTCGCTGTCTGTAAACGTGAGAAAGCTGCACAATGCTCTCAACATTCTGCTAAACGACTACGAGAGGGAACAGTTCATACACTGTTTGAACGTGTACCATGCAAAGCGCAATGTTTTTGACTTGGTTCAGACTCTTAAAATTATCTTAAACACATCCAGCAAACGGCAACTGCTACCAATGTTACGCATGGTTATTCCGCGTTCTGACCAGCTGTTGTTTGACCAGTACACTTCCGAAGGTCTTTACTTGAAATCAGATTTACTTTCTGCCACCGGCAACCATGAAAACTCGGAAGAATTGAGCAATACAACCCATCCCCGAGTGCCTTCTGCGCACTCTCCCTATCCACCCGAGCCTGCCCCGAGCCACACGGCTGTGCGAGTGTCCCCGGCTAATTTCAGCACCACCGCAGACGGGACAGCTCCCACGGTCTCCAACATGGGCAGGCTATATCTCCCTGAACTGACCTCCGAGATTCGCCAAGTTACGCTGAAACGCAGCAAAAGTAACGAAGGCTTGGGTTTTAGCATCCGCGGAGGATCCGAACACGGCGTCGGAATCTATGTTTCCTTGGTGGAACCCGGATCCTTTGCTGAAAGGGAGGGACTAAGGGTTGGTGACCAGATACTGACAGTCAATGACATGGTATTCGACAGAGTTACCCATGGGGAGGCTGTCAAGGTGCGACAATGTTATGTTTCTTTGAATCAGTTCATTATATAAGTTCCAGTTACCAAATACTAGTCCAGTTTGCTGTAACATAGTGGTAGAGACTTTATATTTTACTCTTCTACTTTGCAAGATTGCATCCTCTGGAACACTGATGACCCCTTTTTACTTTTTCTGTGTCAGTCTGACAGTTTTCTGTGTCAACAGAGAGGCATAGCAAGCCACAGAGTACAGGCTCAGTAGATTTAACACAACTCAAGTGGATGGATGATCTTTGCGTCCTCTCTTGCTGATGACACAGTAGCAAACAGGGGCCGCTGGCCATCCGACCTCATCTGAACCTAGCCCAGTATTTGGGAGCACGCGACCTGATTGGCTCTCCCTCCATTTAACATGTGCCCTTCTGTACCCCCCCCCCCCCACACACACACACACACCCTGCCAACCCCCTCCTCGCCTTTCTCTTCTTTTTCATCCTGCTTTCAGGCTCATGCCCAACTTTGTGCAATGCTGTGTGTTGACTTGCATGGTAGAATGTTCTGCTGAAGGGGCAGGGTGTTTTTTTGAGCTTAGTGAGCGGTTTCTTTCAGGGGGGTCAGGAAATTCGTTGCAGAAGCAGCTGGAACACACTGCTTTATATCACTGAGACATGCGTTTTATGTTTAATATTGTGTCACAGCTGTATAGGATGTTATTTCAAATCAGGCCTGAGGATATGGGTTTGCCCATCTTCTATTCCTCCTCTCTCTCAGCATCAAGTTTTAATGCATCCTATGGCATTACATAAGCCTGAATGAATTTGGAACAGTGGTGAGTGTTTGTGTGTGTGTGTGTGTGCGCATGTGTGTGTTTTAGCAGCCTTGTTTTTTGTGGAGCCCTCCAGGAGAAAGAGACGTGGGTAGCGCGTCTCACCCTGTTTAGTGACGTGACGAGTGGGGGCCCTGGCTCTGTGCTATGGCACAAAGGAATGCAATAAAAAACTTCACGAGGTCAGAAGCCTGGTGGAGATGGATGGTTTTCCAATACAGGTGCAAGCAAGATTAAAGTGGTTTGTCGCTCACGCAGGGCCCCTGTCTGCGCTTTGGCGCCATATTGCCATCAATTATGTCAATCAATCAAGTCACTTCCCAAAGCAATCTCGGTCATGTACTGTCAGAGAGTCTCCCCCTTTCTGTACTCTCAGTAACAGGGCCACTTAATCAGCTAGAGGTTAAGGACTGCTGACAGAGAAATTGAGCCTGTCCAAACTAATGCCAGTTGATTTTGGTAACTGTTTGGGTGTGGGTGTGAAGCTAAAGAGCTCACTTGAGCTGGCATGTGAACAAGCACACACACACACACAAACACGATTCTACACAGGGACCCTTTCTTTCTCTTTCGCTCTCCCTCTTTCTTTCACACACGCACAACGCACGCACACAAATAACACACCACTCACGCAGTCACTCACTGCCTCCCAGTTGGCATCATGCATGCTCCTCTCCAGCAATGCAGCTCTGGAACGTGTCCACACTGTAAGCAGCTTGCTTCCCCTCACCACGTAGTCATAACCCTCCCCCTCCTGCACCATCCAGTAGAGAGAACATCTGCTGTTGCAATGCTCAGTTGGATCTTGTTTAGGTGACTGAACTGAAGGCCTCCTCCACACACACACACACACACACACACACAAACACACACACTCCCACAGCCCTATCAACACACACACACATACACAAACTTTTTGTGATTTGGTCTGGTGCAGTTTCTATTCAAGCCTCTGTGCCCTAGATTTTCCTGCCAGGGTAGCTGCTGTGAAGATCAATCTTGATCCCCCCCGTTACAAGTTTTTGACAGGGGCAATACTGTGTCAGGTCTTGTCATAAACCTTTTGGGTGCACTAGTGCAGACATATTTGTTGCAGCCTTCAGGTTACAGGAGGTATATAGGTGTTTGTTCAAATCTATCTGATAATTACAATGGCCAGCCAGACTGTGCTAAATTAGCAATGGTATGGTGAGGAAATGCTCATACACAGAAACTGACTTTGAAGAAGTGTGTGTGTGTGTGTGTGTGTGTGTGTGTGTGTGTGTGTGTGTGTGTGTGTGTGTGTGTTGGGGGAGGGGTCAATTCCACATCATGGAAGTGACAGAACATGAGTAAGCATAGGACAATTTAGATATTTTGTACTTTTGTATCTTTTCTTATGTAACATTTAAAGCTGAATACAGCAACTTCTCAAATTTCATATCATCATCATCATCATCATTTTCATGTCATCATTCTCTTTTTATGCAAAATTGTCTGGGGGTCTCTTTGGCTTTGTGTGACTATATGTTCATTCCCATCAAGGTGGAAGTAAAACTGTGTCCTGTCAGCACTCCTGCAGGGACCGAGGGTCTCGTTTATGTTTTGGCTCCAGTTCGTTTCTCATCAAGGACTAAATTATTCATAAAAGCTTTTAATCAAGGCAGAAAGCATTTAATGGTCCAATGCAAAGAGGCTCTTTCTCCCCTGTGGCCCATATCGTCCCCATTACAAAAGCGGACAATCAGAAGCCTCTGTTTGCCAGCACACTGTGAAATATTTAAAGGCTTATCAGGCAAGACTGTGATTTTTTATCCTCCTAGTTCCTCCTACAGTTGCCGATTTTTTGAAAAAATTGCAACAACATTGTATATTCTCACCAATCCATGTGAAATTACTTGCAAACCAAAGAATAGGAACCAGGGATGATCATTTTTGTGCGTTATGTTGACTGACAAGTCGGTAATTTCATTCACTTCGATTTCTTTCACTTTCAGCTTCATTTCCTCCAGTTCGGTGTTTCAGATCCTGCAAGTGTAGTAACTGCAGAATCTACTCTAGAGGCGGCTGAGAGAGCCTTCATTCACCCTGTAATGAGCCATTTAATCATTGAAGTGACTACGAAGCTGTGTCTAGCATGTGCCAGCCACTGATGTAGTCGCCTTGTCATGGACTCAAGGCAGAACAGCTGAACAAGCAAAAGGGCGGCACCTAATCCTATCGTTACACCGCAGAGGTCTAAAATCTCTTAGACCCCAGTTCTTCTACTCTGCTCCAGGATCAAGCGACTTTAGACCATCTCCTTATTGGTCTCTCCCTCTCTGTCTCTCTCTTTTTCTCTTTCTTTCTGCCTTTCTCCCTTTGTGGTTTGTACTCCTTTTGCATTCATTGAAACTGCATATTATGCTCTGTGAAATCCTACTGCTCTCGAACAAACAGACCTCAACTGCATGATGCTATTTTTACTGTAATGGCTATTTTGTAGCTCAACAGCACGAGAGAGAGAGAGAGAGAGAGAGAAAGAGTGTATGTGTGTGCATGTTTGTGTGTGTGTGTGTGTGTAAGTGTGTGTGTCATTGCAAAAGCTCTTCTGATAAAGAGCTGTGTTACATAAGCACTTGCAGGAGTTTGAATAATGAGGTGTCGGTGATGGCGAGAGGCGTTTATTCTCAGTGTGGTCCGAGCCATCTGAGATGGCGCCATGAGGGGGGTTGAACAAAGCTCTATGGAAGGTCACTCTGTTTGTCAGATTCACACAGATGCCTTTTTGCTCTTTCCTCACTGTTGGCTGCATGTTGCTGTTCATTCATTGCTTTTTGTTTTGACCTCTTTGTGTGGGAGAGTGCGGGGGAGGCGACAGAGCGGTCTACTGTTGCCTGTTGAGTAGCCGCAGGTAGTCCACTCTCAGGAGGCATTTTGTCCTGGTGACGATGCAGGTGGGGAGGACATGCCGCAATCGATTGCATTTCATTTTCATGCCCCAAATTGTGCAGTGCTGCATATTTGCAAGCCTGTACCGCAGAGCCGGCCTAAGAATATAGGAAAGGGGTTACCGTAGGGAGATTGATATTTCAGTCTTTTTAACCATGACACCTCCCAACCACTCACTTGCTTAATCTCTGGCTTGTTCTCTCTCTCTCTCTCTCTCTCTCACACACACACACACACAGACACGCACATTTATGCACCCAGATCACGTACACTCTGTGTATCATATGTGCCTTGTTTCACCTGAAAGTACCTGAGGAAAGTGAGTGGAGAAACTGCATTAAAAGATTGGTCAGTCCCCAAATCCTTCCCACTTTAAATAATTGATTCACTCCACTCGTAAGTGGTCAAATCTGATAAGATTGAAATAATCTCTGGTGCTCCCATCACAGATATATCAGCCATTTATTTCCTCTGACATCTTTAATTGAATGCTAATCCTAATAAGATATCAGTCTGGGGAGAAAATGACGCTTTCATAAGTTATGAGGTTGCAGTCTCTGGTTTATCATTGCACAGTTCTGAGTTGCCTCCCAGGGGAAATCAGATGATTTTGTGCCTGATTCTGTTTTGTTCAAGAAAAACTGAAATAGATACAAGAATAATGATTAGAAAACTTTTGAAAATATAAATTTAAATGGCACTTTTAATAAATTTTCATGATTATATATTGTTTAAAAGCATGACTTTTTGGCCAATCTCTCTGTGCCCCTTTTACACAGTCTCTCACTTTTCCTGTCCCCCCCCTCTCCTTCTTTTTGTCCATCACTCCTTTCCACTGGAGACCACCATGTGTTTTGGCTCACAGTCCTGCAGCATACCAACCCCGGTCTCCCTCTACCATGCCTGCCCTATCTGTCATTCCACAGTGTGCATTCCTGCTGGGCCAGGGCAAATGCCAAGCTTAGCAGCCCAGACAGCAGCACAGACACACAGAGACAGACGCCACCGAGGCACCCCAGAGATGGATTAAGATGCCGGCGGTGGTGGTCGTGGTGGTGGTGGTAGTTGTGGGGAGAGCCAGTGTGTGTGTGTGATCAAAGGATTTCAGATCTGTTTTGCCCGGCTTGGGAGACTTGCTTTTACTCTGCGTCACTAACCCTCTCTAATGACAGCAACACTTGGAGGGTGTAGATACCGTACTGATTTTGAGGGTGGGCGAGGTGATGGGGGCTGCTTTTTGTCTGAGGAGGCATATGATGAAGAGCCATGTGAATCAGTCCGAGTGATATTTCATCCCATTAGCAATCTCTGGTGAAGAAATCCGGTGTGAATCATCCAGTGTTGTTCAAGGTCACCAAGTGCCGTCGGTAAGAAAAAAACCCAGAAAACTTGATACAACATAGACCAAATAGTGGACTGATAGATCATGTTGAACTGAATGGGGCATAGGAAAATGAAACTGAAAGTGAATTTCTGTGCCCCATTCTATAAGAGTTATCTGACCATTCGATAATGTATCAAATCATCATCACCTTACCCTTGTTTCATCATCTTTATCATTCACTGACAAAAAGGGAGACATTTCCCATAGTTCCTTGTAATCCCTTAGGTGCTCATCCCACCTGTTTGTGATTTTCACTTTCTCCACAGCCCAATTTGTTGCCAACTTTTTGTACGTCTCTTGGTATGTGTGTGTGTGTGTGTGTGTGTGTGTGTGTCAGCTGTGTCATTACGGTTCCCAACATCGTTCTTGTATCCATCTCACCATTCCTATTTCCCATGTGTGCGCTGCCAGAGGATCAGTGATTATATTTTCACTGCGATGCTGATCGTGGACTAATATTCTGCAATGGAAGGGTGTCTGTGCTCTCTAAAGTCATCATTGTGAAGATTGTCATATTTTATATTTAGAACCTCGTTTTCTCTTGTCCTGTTCTCCAGTTGAAATGAGTCATTGCAGATATTGTTTTATGTGCATTTCTAATACTGTGCTTCAAATGTTCACAAGGATGTCAAAGAGAGTACAGACACACTTCCTGTTAAGCCTGTAGTCTGCAATTCTGAACCAAAGAGCATGTGGTAATATTAAGTGAATTTCATCTCTTATTTTTACTAAGATTAGATTTAGTAAGTAAGTCTGAGTGCACTCACTGTGTGCACTCTTTTTTCTCATTTTTTCCCCTAAATTTTTACTTGTTTAGAGAACCAGTTCCCATGGTGCTTTGGGAACATGGAAGTAGGTAGCTGATTTTATTTGATTGTACATTTATTTAGCCCAGAGCTAGTTCATAAGAGCTAATAACACCTTGAAATGAACAAATGGCTGTGCATGGTTCTTTGCTTCTAGGTGTAAAAAGTGCAAAGTGAGATAATGAACTGTTCGCTAATCACATTTTCATCATGAATCATTTCTCTGGATCGCTACTCCTTGCTTTGCAACACCAGTGCATTTTATGGTGCCTGCTGTTGGCGCCCATCTGCTCCTTTTGCACTGCAGGTGCAGATGCCAATAAACTTATAAGTTATAAGTCCTGTTCAAATGCCACACCTACCTACCAGTCCTACCTATGCCTCTCCCTCTAGTGCTGAGGGGCTGCTGCGTGCTGCTGTGTGCTGCAGATTTTCCAAGGCTCAGCAGGGTTACCGCAGAAGGCTTCTTTGAGGAACCTATCAGCTGGTTCTGTTATTGCCCAGCAGTGGACCCACAGGATCTGTCATGCTTTTATGCCCCGTCAGTCCCTGCAGCAGCTGGGGCCCGAACAGAGCTGGCCTAAATCTGGGCCAATCCATGCGTCAGCTGCCAGTGGGCATGAGCGACGTGGTGTGTTCAGCACCCTGCCAGGCATTCGTGGTCAGTCTTGCCACACTGATTTAGGCTTATTTTGAGTCATAGCCACTTGGCCTTTCTCTCTCGTGTCTAATTGTCCGTCTGTCTTCCTCTCCACAGCTTGCCTTGACTGGCATATTGTGACAAACATGGAAAAGGGCACAAATGTCCATTGTCGCTTTCATTGGCATACAATGAGTTAAAAAAAGGCTAGCTGCCAGCTACGAGTAAAAAAGGCTCCTACACTTTCACACAGAGACATGAATACACACACAAGCACACATGCTGGCACAACATGTAAAAGGTGTAGTCAGCCCGTGGAAATTTGTGTTTGTTATGTTTGCATTTCTTAACAGACGTCTTTGTCCAACAAAGCCTCCATTACATTTGACCTGAGAACTAAACAAAATATGCCAGAGATGTCGCTCACTCCTTTCTTGGAGAAGAACCTGGAGATTGGTGTTATTGTTTTGGGGGACAAACTGCCCTAGTTTGTTTGTTCAGTTTTTGGAGCCTGGATATCATAAAAAAAGACCATAAAAAGACCCAGCAGGTGGGGAATCATTTTTATGCTATAGAAAGTTTTCAAACTGCATAACATCACTGACTATACCTTTAACATAAATTATTTCTCACATGGTTAATGGCACTACAAAAACAGTGACACACATTTGAATAACCTACACAGCAGTATTGCTGCCTGTTTGGGTGGTTTGACTCAGCCCTGCAGTTTGGCCTCTTGTTTTATTTTGTTGTTTTTCTTCTTCTCTTTGCTCTGTCTGTTTTCTGCCTCCATTTGATCCCACTCCAGTGAGTGACTCAGAGAGAAAGAGAGAGAGGGGAAAAAAGCAATTACTGCAGCTTGGGTCTGTCCTGATGACTTAGGAAAGTTCAGCGCTTTGCCTTGCTGCACACCCACACTGCTGAGGGATCAGTGTGAGTCCGTCTCAAGGCTTCCGGACAACACTGGGCTGCCTGGGTGGGCAGGTGGGTGGGTGCCCATCCACAAAGTCATGTCATTGCTGTTCTGGGGGATTCTGGTGCAGAGATTAAGAAGGAATACCTCCCCCCAGTGGTGCACAGTCATTCAAAAGGCAGACTGAACTGTGCAGGAACATGCAGCGGCTTCTGCTGCCGTGCTGATGCCCTTGGGCATGGGCGATTATTGTTTCCAGTGGTTTTGTGTCTCTCTCTCTCTCTCTCTCTCTCTCTCTCTCTCTCTCTCTGTGTGTGTGTGTGTGTGTGTGTGTGTGTGTGTGTGTGTATGTATGTATGTGCGCGCGCATTCTACCCTGCACAAAAGGAGACTTTGTCTTTTAAAGCCGCAGTCTCCACAGGCTTTGAGGATTTGAAAAGGTGTGTGCCAGTTGAGCACACTGTATGTGGGGCTGCCTGAAACATGAAGGCCTGTAAGTGATCTTGCAGTATGCACCACAGAATAGGTCCAAGGCGAGAGAAAGAAAGACAGAGAGAGAGAGAGAAAGAGACAGAGAAATTTCCAGGGGTGGGAAATTAGAAGCGACAGACGCTTTACCTGCCGAGTCGTAGGCTCCTGCGTGGAAACATCCACCCCTACTCAGAGCTTCTGAGGCATCAGGTGAGAGAGCTCTCATGTAGGCTGTGAGGGCTATGAATAGCCACCCGGTCAACAACAGCCAGAAAGACACACAACAAAGATGGAGATAGAGCGAGAGAGGGAGAGAGTTTGCTTTGTTCTCCATCGTATACGATTCTAGGAAGTTCAGTTGTGTATTTGTTCAAGATGTACAAAGGACTGTTGGTGAGACTGCATAGGTAGGATGGAGATGTTGTCCCCAGGCCCACACACCCAGATGCCTTATTTGACAATTTGTAGATGTGTCATCATCATTCAGTACTCTGTCTTCACGTCTTTTGTAAGCCACACGGCCGGAGTCTGTTATTGCCTTGTGTTATTGCCTCTGGCCTGCCAATGTTCTCCTGTACGTAGAACTGAGAAGACAGCTACCTTGAAGGAGTGCAACTGCAAGCTCTCCTCCTACGCCCACGCACACTAAGTGCGCGTCAGCAGGGTTTATTCATAGCCAGGGTGCGGATATGACATAGCTCACAAAAGTTCTGGAAGTTTGTTCTGTGGGTCAGGTGGGCTGTTAGCCCCTGCCAGTCTTTGGAGCTCTCTTGCTGAAGCCACTTCACACACACACACACACACACACACACACAAACAGACACACAACACCAGCCTCCTCATCCACTCTCCACTGTAAAAATAGCCTCTCCTACCTGCCTCCAGTTTATCCACACATACAGTACACACACACGCACACACACAAACACAGACTCACACTCATATATATTTTTGGTCTCACATGCACATTTTTTCTCAAACACACCCACACATGCAGATACTTACACACACTCACATCTTTTTTTTAAATGTACACTCTTACTCCATCTCTCTCTCTCTCTCTCTCTCATACAGAAGTCTAGCACGACATTGACAGTCACTTTGCTCTACCTGCAGTGCTTTTCATCTGTGTACATGGGCCAGAAGGGTTATCACTCACCACCGACTTCTGTGTGTGTGTGTGTGTGTGTGTGTGTGTGTGACTGTAGCATGCAACTCTGCCTCTATGACTACGAGTAAACCAGAGCAAAAAAAAAAAAAACCTTTTTCCTGAATAAGTGCGAGCACCTGGGCCTGAGCACTGTAAAAGTTGTATCTAGGTCAACAACGTTTAACATCCTTGAGCGGGGGATCTCCGTGCCTTGAATTTACAGAGCCCATAAATTGAACAATAATCCAAATTTACGAGGACAGCGATGGGCAGACTCAAGGAATTTAGCGCGGAGAGCATCTTTTAATGTGCTGCAGTTTTATTTGGTGCCAATGTTAATGGCACTATAAACAATACAGCGCATAAACGCATACCCTCAAACACTCCCTCACCCTCCCACACACACCTCAACACACACACATTCAAGCAAACTGAACACAACCTACTGTCTCTGTAAAAACAGACTGTTAAAAGGGTTTTTGGAATGTATTGGAAATGGAAAAATGAAATTGACAAACAGACAGTAAATCAGTTCTTAAACAGCAATTTCATGCCATAAAAAATCAGGGCAGCATTTTTAGCTTTTGTGAACCAGCCTGTTTTTTTGTCACCCTCTGGGCCTCTTGGTCATTCAGCTGCCAGCTTGGTAGCCTCATGCATCATTCTGAAGCCCTTCGCCCCTCTGTCCCTTCCTGCGTCTCGATGCCCTTTCTGCCGTCCTCTGGTCAGCTGGTGATGAATGCTGTGTCACCTATCGCCGTGCCCTGACTTCTTTGGCCCACTTATGGGTCTCGGGATGTTGGCATTCGTGTGAGTCACAGAGGCTTGTCGCCTTTGCCCCCGCCCCTGTTCAACCCCTCCTCCACGCATTGCACTGGTCAAATGCAGATCACATACACACAAGTCAGATGTTGGAGACAAGCAGTCATCTGTCTTTGTAAAGGGCAAGATGTATAACACAAAGGTGAAATGCAGGGGATTTAATGTGAGGCTGGTAGTTGTAATTGATATTCTGGGGTTGGACGTTGCCAAAGCTCTCTGTAGTAAAAAAAAAAAATAGACAATTTGGTTTCACATAGGCAGAAAAGCCAACTGATATGTAATTAACTGAATAGGAATTGAACTAAGCTAACTGAATGGGGCGTAGGAAAATGCCAGTGGCTGTGAATAGCAAACTGGCAGCTAACACTAACTGATGGTCCGAAAGAAAATGTTTTAAAAGTTTGTATGTCCTCACTGGTTAGCGTTTGCTGTCATTTATTCGGTCAATACTTTACCAATATCTCAAATGATATGTTTTCCTACCGACAGCATTAGGTGATCTCCAACAACAGGATTGTGGGTTAATTTGTGCCAGAATACCCCTTTAACATGTCTGAAGGTGGCTGATTACTGTTACAAGGCAATCAGCATAGGAGAGCAGTAGGTGGAGAGTTCAGGTCCAGATTTCCATTTTCAAGGGCTTGCATCACATTTTGGTATGTTGAGGCTTTTTTTTTTACTTCCCTCAGTTAGTTCCATATGGCACTGAATAGATTGACATGGTGAATAAATATTACATTGGTTGTCCTAAAAAAAGAATCAGTGTTTTGGAGAGGTTGAGTTTTTCCCATCAAAATTTCAGGGGGAAGAGACAGAGAGAGAGAGAGAGCTGTCATTAAGGAATAAGGTAAGGTAAGAAGGTAGTGGGATTTTGCTCAGAACCAGACCTACTTTTCTCACTTCCTGCTTCATCTTAATGGTGTTTCTGGGTCTGCAGTCTTCTGGGGGTTTGGTGGCGGTCTGTGTGTGTGTGTGTGTGGTGGTAGTGGTGGGGCGTGGTACTTCCATGGAACAAATTTTCTGGAACTGTCCACTCAAACGATCCCTTGAGTGTGAAGGCACAGACATTGAAATGCAGTGACATAAAAGTGTGAAAATGATCCGGAATAGGTCAATCTTAAATCATTTCAATTGTGTTTAGACAAAATCAGGCAACTCCTATCAGGGCCATGTGGCATAATTGAGCTAACTAACTAATATAATCACGTCTCTTTGGAGCATTGAAACAGAGAAGCCATACACTTACTCATCTAATTCATCAATGTGTAACTTATGTCATCCGGTGCGGTCCAGTCCAGGGCTCGAATATGCAACCTCTCAGCAACATTGGATTAAAAAACAAGTGCGCTAGCCAACTAACTGAAAAACCCAGGCTGCCAGTCAGCTGATTAGTAGCCTCTTGAGGTATAGGGATGTTTACCACCCTTCTGCACACACGTAGCTAGGCTAGCTGACATCCATTACAAATGAATCCCTGGGTAGCAAGGAAAAATGATGGATGTGGCTTATACAAGGCACATAGGTATTAAGCTGTGGGCTATGAGAGAGTGTGAGTTGAACAGAGTGGCTTTGTCTAATATTGCGTAAATATCTGCCCCCTGGTCTTGATTAAATAGAAATGGCTGATCACCTAGGCATAGTCATGGAGAATGGGATACTGCCCTTTTTTATATTGATCTAGCATCATGTGAGTCTAGATGTACTGCTGGCAAATTTGACTGTTCTAGATATGGCTTTGGCTTTCCTGGTTAGCATCGTGTAGGATGTGGCACTGGCTTTCCTGGTTAGCATCATGTAGGATGTGGCACTGACTTTCCTGGTTAGCATCACGCAGGATGTGATTCTGGCTTTCCTGGTTAGCATCATGTAGGATGTGGTTCTGGCTTTCCTGGTTAGCATGATGTAGGATTTGATGTGAAGAATTTACAGCTTTTGTGTCCCCAAAGACCTGGATTAACAGCACAGCAGGTTGTGATGTTCAAGCAATGAAAGCAATTAGCTTAGGAATTTGCTGCATCTTGTATAGTTGTAGCTCTAAAATTTACAATCATATACATGTACAGAGTGAGAGAGAGAGAGAGAGAGTGTGTGTGTGTGTGTGTGTGTAGGCCTTAAGGCTGGGGTTTAAGAGATTGATATGGGTTAATACAGACTCTATATAAATCCTACTCTAAATCCTAAGGGGACTGCAGGCATTTAAGTCACTCAGCCCAGCAGGTTTCTGCTACTTTAACACATCCATCAATGTTTCAAATGGTCCTAGACTAACTTGACTAACTAACTTAAAGCAAACATGTGCTGTAAAACAGGTGTGTCATGGATGTGTGTGTTTGTGTGTGTGCGCGCGCGCCTCTGTGTTTAGACATCTGGACTCATCTCTTTTTCAGGAGCTAAATTAGCAAGTTGTTTATTTGAACAGATTTTAATGAGGCCATGGGGAATCTTATTCAGATTGCACTAATAGCAGAAATAGAAATTACTATGTGTGTGTTCACACATCTTTATATCGCTCTGTGTGTGTATGTATGTGTGTGCGCACATGTGTGTGTTTCTGTGTATGTGTGTGTGTGTGTGTGTGCATGCACGTGAGTCACCAGTATCATTCCACAACTCTACTTGCATGTATCACTCAAATAAGGGCATAAATATCCTTCCTCCACCTTACGTAAGACGGATATAAATACCAGTAGTGTGGTGAGAACTGGCTCTCTGCTGCATAATGAAGTGTCTCTCCCCATTCACCAGAGCAAAGCCACTGTGATGATACGCTTTAAGTCCATTTTCACGTTTGGTCTTGGCTTTTTTCCTTCCTTCACATTAAATCCTGCAAAAGGTGGCGGGTGCCTTAAAAGACAATAGACCTTGTGTTGTGCATAATTCATGCCACAACAGCCGTTGCTCTATGCAAATGTATGTAAATGGTGCACAGGCGGGTGTGTCGTACGAGCTAATCTTGTTACAGAGCGGACTACCAGAGCACGCTTCTCTCAACGATGTGCAACAGGGTTTGCTTTGGATGCTGGGCTGCAGGCTTGACTCCAGCTAACCTAGCCTCTGTGACCGCCCAGATCGCTCTACTCTCACGAGCCAGTCTGTTGGAAAACCACCAGCCAGGCTACCCAGGCCATTCTCCTCCACTAAAATCACTGTGTGTGTGTGTGTGTGTGTGTGTGTGTGTGTGTGTGTGTGTGTTTGTGCCAACAAAACAAAGCATTTAGAGGTATATTTATCTCCCTCCTTTACCTGACACATTCCTACTCTCTGGGGTTGGTCTGTATGTGGTCTGCAATTTAGTGTATGTGACGCTTTAGGTGCTAAGGATAAGAGCGTCTCTCTGACATATGTGGCATGAGTCAATGCCATTTACTTTCACTCTGTGTGATTTAACACAGGTAAGGTCACTCAGTGGGTCAGGACCCGGTGTGGCTGCGAAATCTACCTTGTGTGCATGTTTGAATGTACAGTATGTTAATACCTGGATGTACGTGTGTGTGTGTCTGTAGTTTGTTTGGACAAAATGCTGTCTCCTGCCTGTCCTTTTGTGTCTCTGTGTTATTGACACTTCTGTGAAGATGACTCGGGGTAGACACACACACACACACTCACAAAGAGAGAGAGAGCTCTTAGCATGTACTCTTGTCTTCTTTTTTTCCTTTTGTCTTTGGTGGAGGAATAAAGCACTGCACAGACTACAGACTCTCAGGCCTGACCGACAGATTCAGCACTCCTCCAGTGCATGAAGATGGACTGGCTGTGTCACTCATGGTCACACAAATTTAAGATGTCTGTACCACTAACCAAGCTGTAGATTTGCTCTATTCCCCCCCATTAGATTCAGCACTATGTGTGTGTGTATGTGTGCGCGTGTGTGTGTGCTTGTGTGTGCATGTTTGTGTGTATGTGTGTGTATGTCTGAGAGCAAGACAAAGCTAGAGATAGGGATATTTCAGATGTCTGTACCACTAACTGTAGATATGCTCCTCTATTCCCTCCCATTAGATTCAGCACTGCCTGAGTGTGAGTCTGTGTCTGTGTGCGTGTGTGTGTGTGTGTGTGTGTGTGTGTGTGTGTGTGTGTGTGTGTGTGTGTGCGTGTGTGTGTGTCTGAGAGCAATGGGGATATTTCAGTGTACCACTAACCAACCTGTAGACATGCTCCTCTATTCCATTAGATGCAGCACCATGTGTGTGTGTGTGTGTATGTATGTGTGTGTGTGCGTGTTTGTGTGTGTCTGGGTGCATGTGCGTGTGCGTGAGACACCGATACAATCCACCCTCAGTCTCGCTGAGGACGGTGGGGAGCAGAAAGCTGAATCCACCATGACCGCAGGAGGGCCTTTGCACCAGGCCTTTAAGTGGCTGCCATCGCTCCCCTCTCTGTGCTGCAGGCTCCGTTCTTTCAGAAATAAACCCAGGCCCTATGTCACTTCTCTGCTGGACAGAATGCTCAGCTCAGGAAGCCACAAAGTAGTGGCGTGGTCTCTACTCCCATCACTGCATTGGAGGGGCTGTCAGAATTAGGAACTTTGGCAGGGTGTATCAGCGGATAGACTTGGATAGAGCTTATCCTTTGGGCTAATGTTTTGAATATAGCACCTTTACAAACCTGTATCTGTGCGCATACCTATTCCTACCAATGTCTTGTTGATTGCCATTGTGGCCACTACAATAATAATTATTCCTACAGCCGCTGCACTCTCCACAACTGCAACAACACTCACTTCAGTTAAAATAACTGTCAGCAATTCAGCCAGTAGCTTTCCTACATACTGCAGTTCCTAACTGAAATGACACTGATGTTACCATATGCACTCCCACTGCAACAATTATGAACCTAATGCCTTAAACAGTGTCAGGCATATTTCTCAAGATGCCATAATTATTTGGTTGCTCCTATCGTTTTCCCCCTCTATCTTTCCCTCTCTCTCTCTCTCTCTCTGCCTTTCTCTCTCTTTCTCTCTCTTACCCTCTCTCACGTTAGGTTCTGAAGGGTTTTAAGAAGCTGGCCATGTCTGTGTGCTCAATGGGACGCATCCCTGGAGGCTACGTGACCAATCATGTATACACGTGGGTGGACCCACAGGGCCGCAGTGTCTCCCCGCCGCCGGAGTTCCAGGAGCCAGGGAGACGAGGGCCCACACCACAGCTCCCCCTGCCACCCGCAGAGAAAAGGGTGAGTGTGTCAAAGACAAATGGGGTGGTAAAAACAAATGGGGTGAAGGTTCTTCTGTTCATATTCAGAAAAGCATTTCCTGTATTTCAGCTAGGCTACTTTGATAAAGCTAGATAGATAAATAATAGCAAATAAATATATTTTACAATTCATTTGATTTGTCTAGCGCCTTTCATGCATGATTGAGTGATGTGCAGCATGTCACAGAGAGAAATGTTTAATTTAGCAACCAGTTTCACTTTTGTTTTAATAGCTTTGTAAATGCCTAGTGTCTAGTAAACATTAAGATGTAGTGTGTTCCAGAGCAAGGAATGTTTCATTATGGCTCCTGGCTCAGGAGAGTCTTGCCAGTGTTTTAGTGACTGAAAATGACTGAGTGCACTAAATGACTCTAGAGAGCATTCTAGAGTGTTCCATGAACTGAACTGAACTGAACATTTTGTAAATTGAACACTGAACTCCATTTAAAAACATAGAAGACATCTGCCTAATTAAGGAAAATATTTTGCAGAACAGTACATTGTCATGTGAGACTGAGAAAGACATGTTTAGATTAGCAGATGCTAGGCATCGTGGGAAATTAAATCTGTATTGTAGTATATCAGTCTATTTTTTTTCTTTAAAAATATAAACCCAATAGAGAATGAGTCGCTGAAGTTAGACCATAGGCATGAGTGAGTATAGTGGAGGGATATTAGATGTGTTTTGTGGTGTCAGCAGCCCCATGTCCCCCTCTGTGTGTCTGTCTGTGAGACTAAACTCCATGGGACTGTGGATAATGGCCTTGGAGGGCAGGGTTACGTGGAGGTTAATGTGAGCCCCCAGCATCATTCGCAACCATGAGGCCAAAACAAGATGCCTCAAGGTCCTGTTTAGCCTTTTCTGCTATCCTCTCTCTTGCTCTCTCTCTCTCTCTCTCTCTCTGTCATTTTGGCTCACTCTTTCTCTCATTCTCTCATTCTCTCTCTCAAACACACACACACTCACACACACAGAGATCAAAAATACACACACACACACACACACACACACACATACACACACACACACACACACACACACACACACACACACAAACACACATATACACACACATACACACACACACATCCCCCAGGTCCATCCTGCTTTACCAGTGAAATGTGCAGTGTAAGCTCCATGCCTCTGGAGTGCCTTTTATCCCAGGGCAGCACATTCAGATGGCAGAGGGGTGAGCTGGGGGTGAGGAGGAAGGGGCAAACATCCCCCCCACAAAAACTACATTCACTTACTTCCTCCCAAAGTAAACTGTGTACACAGCACTAAGGGGCAAATTAACGAGCAAAATTTGCCTACAGATAATTTTTTGGGAATTATCGATACATATATTTTGTGTTAGCGTTCGACGGGCTTGGCCGAACAGGGATGATTTCTAATTAAAGAACTGACAGTGATGTATGTTGTTTGGACTGCAAGCTTTGGCTGGGGTGAGGGTGTCGTGAATATGAAAACACACAGGCAAAATGGGTGGTTTTACTCCAGACGCCAGATAAATCACATTTACACTCTCTCTCTCTCTCTCTCTCTTTCTCTCTTTCTCTCATATTTCATCTCTCATCTCTCTGTCACCCACTGATTCTCTTGCGTTTTATTTCTCTGTTTCATTTTTCTCTCTTTGGGCTTTGCAACCCTCTGGACATCTCTGTGTCAGAGTGATTGATTTTATGTCTAGGCCAAAATGATGCCCAATCATTCCTCTCATATTGGCAACCAAGCATCAAAAATAAAGCATAAATGAAAATTCATTGGTCTTTAATTTCCTCTTGAGCTGCACTCTATTTACAGTGGGTGGCAACAGTTAGAAATACTGAGAGCATGAATTCTGTTGCGATATATTAAAAATGTCTGTTGCTCCACCCCAGTCTTGATAGAGATCTATTCTTAGATTCTTTTTGTCTCAAACGGTCTGATCAGAGAGGGTAAAAGTAGAGCAAGAGGCAAAAGCGTCTGTTAAGTTCAGTGTTCTATTTTCTATTTTATAAGGTGATCCCCCTTTATGCAGACCAGAGTTGAGCCCTCATGTACTGATACAGAAGATCATTGAAAAGTTTATATTGTGACGTTATGTGACACTTCCACTTGTGCAGGCTGGAACTATTCACGCTTGCTCTCATTGTAATATGCATATGTAATATATATGTAATATGTATAATGTTGCTCTATCTTGGTCAGTATTCAATGATCTTTGGTTTGATGCTTGTGGAATTCTATAAATATGATTCACTAATTAAACGCTGAAATGGGAAAACAAGACAAAAGGAGTGAATGCAGAGAGAAGGATTTCTGTGATTTGTTCCTGTCTGAGAGGCAGTGAGAGACTTTTACATTTACACACATTCACATTTACATTTGTCAGCTATCAATTACATCAGGGCCAGTCTTCCTTAAGCAACTTAGGGTGAAGTGCCTTGCTCAAGGGGCAACGGTGGTGGCCAGGTTTGGAACCCTTATGGAACATGTATCTCTACCTCTGAAGAAATTATAGCCAAAAAATGTCTCCTCTGCTCAGGTGAATGTGAACATGGAGGATGGGCGTCCCCTTGGCCTGATGATCCGTGGCGGGGCTGAGTACGGCCTGGGCATCTACATCACAGGGGTGGACCGCGGCTCTGCTGCTGAATGTGCCGGTCTCAAGGTAAGTCCTAATCTGATCGATTAGACTCTTTTACTTCATCAAAAATACTCTTGAATACTCTTGACACACATTTGCTTCCTGGTGGGTGGGCACCCGAAACTATTGGTTCTACCTTTACTTTCTGTTCGCTGATTGGTGAATAGAATTTCTAGTTGTGGAATCTGATGTCTTCCCAGACTACTCTGAAATAGTCCTGTAGTGGTGGCGTGTGTAGGTGGTGGTAGCGTAGTGGTTAAGGAACCTGGCTAGCGTGCAAATAGCCTGAAAAAGTTGTGGGTTCGAATCCCGGTTGCCACCGTTGTGCCCTTGAGCAAGGCCCTAACCCTAAGACTGTCCCTGAACAATTGATAGTTGATGAGTTGTAAGTCGCTTTGGATAAAAGCGTCTGCTAAATGCGTAAAAGTAGTAAAATAATATATTAAACAGACTAACTACAGCAGCAGTAGCCTTGCATCAAGCTGGTCTCTGCTGATCATTAGCGCAGATCATGAACTCACTCAGCTCACCCCTCTCAACCACTGATTGGTCAAGCAGCCATAGCTACAATGCTATTGGTGGAGCTGCATTGAGAATAGGCAAGAGGAGAAGAAATAAATTTAGTGCTCCATCAAGAATCCTAATAGATAATGATGCTGTATCATGAAACGATGCTGGAACTTGGTCAGGAATCTTCTAAAATGATGACTGTGAGAGTTTTATAGTGAAGTGCTATTGAGTTATATAGTTACATAGTGAGGTGCTATAGTGCTCTGCACACATCACTAACCTGCAGAGTGTCTGATTGGTTTTTCCATTGATCCCAACCTGAACTCACTGACAGGCATCTGGGGTTTATCACTTTATTTCTTTTCCCTTTTCTCTGTCACCTTTTGGGTCTCCATCATGTCTCTTATTTTTTTTGTTCATGGCATGTTTCTGTCAACTCACCTGGGTTTCTCAGCACAAACTCACTCACTCCCACTAAGATATACACTCACTCACTCACTCACTCATTCATTCAATTCATTCAATTCATTCATTAAATATGTTTTTCATTTTTTCCTGTATGTCCTGACTCTTTTTTTTATTATATTTATTATATCTTCTGTGAATCAGCTACACTATAGCATGTATGTCCTGTCCAACTCGTCCAAATAATCTCTCTCCACGTGAATAATATGAGACACATAATGGGGTTTCAGAATTGACAGGGCGAGGTGAAGAGTCGGGGTAAAACATGCTCTCCCAAATCTGTTCTGTCAGGCCGCTCTGTCTTGGCGCCACACCCCTCGCTGAAGGCAAAAAGATGTGAAAACAAGCCCCCAGTAAATCCAAATATAGTCTGTGAGAGATTGAATGGGGCCCTGACACCTTGGCAAAGGCTTTCTGACAGGAAGATGAAAGATGCCATGTTGACTCGTGTCCCCTGCTGGGTGAGTGTGGCGGCCGCAGCTTTTTCTGCGTGCTGTCTTTGTATTTGCATTACCAGACAATAAAAGTACGACTGGATGGAAATGAAACAGAATTGAATTATTGGTGCTTTTTTTGTTGTTGTTGTGCAGAGGTCGGACCGAGGGTAAGTGCTGGAGGGACATGACAGGGCTTGTGCATCTTCAGAGCTCAAATGTGTCCATTCTCATTGTTCTGGCTCAGTGGAAGTAATAGAGGTTTGCAAGCACGTCCATGGCTCTTTAAGAGTAACTCTGTTTTGTTGGTCGATTGTTGTAAACAACAATATTCCACTGCGGTAGTGGCTGCTCCGAGCTCTTGGGTCATTTGAGGTGAGAGAAGGTGGCCATGTTGGTTCTCACTGGAAAACTTTTTTCTTCAGTTATCTTTTCCTCTCCTCTCCCCTCCTCTCTTCTCTTTCTTTTCTTTCTTCTCACTATTTCTTCTTTTTTTGACTCAGTCCATTGTCTGAATGGATAAACGTGACTCACAGAGATCAGAACACATTGCTAATGCCCCTGCAGTGCTCGACCAGCTCAGGGTTGTTTCAGGGTTGTAGCCAAGTTTCAGAATGCAAAGTATATATTGTTATAAATGTGTCTTAGTTTAGTTTTGTTAGTTTTGTCCTAAGTTGACAGCTTCTTGCACAGTTAGACTAAGAGGTGCATTTTTCATCTGCATCCTTTTAGTATTCAGGTTGTGACTGGCCTGTGTTCCCTCCACTTGACTTTGGCAGAGAGTTGAGAGGGTCAGCTGTTAATCTTTAGTGCAGTGACCTGGAGTTTACTTAAGCTCTTTCACTTCCATTCTTTTAAAAGAGTCATGCTTTACTTGCATTGACTTTTGAGCACAACATTCAATTATGTTGTTTTTTGCCTGGTGAATATAAATCCTAGAGTTGCCGTGTTGAGAGGGAAAAAGCATCACTGAAGGAAGCTGGCAATGTTTCAGATGGAATGGAAAGGTTTTTTGTTTATGACAGGGAAGGATTTGTCATGTCATCAGTGTTGCTGTTGTTACTGCTGAGTGCTCAGTGTTGTTGTTGTTGTTTGTGGTAGTGCTTTTGCTCCTCCCATAGCCCTTGAGTAGTCTGTTAGTCTTTCATCCTGCTTGCAGTGGCTTTGTTGTACTGGCTGACTGAGTGTATGGCCTTTGATACCCTAGATTGTCTCTCTGAACCTGGCTGAGATGGCATAACAGCTGGGGTCTCGTCTGGCTGACAAATCACCCACAGAGAGTGGCACCACACTGCTGAGTGGCACGCAGACCTTCTCTCGGTTAAACACACACGGACACGCGCACACACACACACACACACACACACACACACACACACACACACACACACACACACACAGTCTCTTGCTCTCTTTTCCTCCTTTTCTCATATTCTCTCTCTCTCTCTTTCTCTCTTTCCTCATATAACAAAACACATGGCTGGAGCTTTCATTAGTTTAAATGGATCAAGTAGGATTTTCAATCCCCCATCACATAATAAGGCCCACTAAAATAAGATACCTCATTTACTTTAACCATGCAACCTTGGTATTTACCCAATTTGCTCACCGCTCTGTCTCAGAGGCCGTCATTGAGCACAAAACTTCTTCACCATAAATCTCCACAATCTTCCTAAAAGAACAGGATGGAGGGAAAAAAATAATGTTTTGGGGACTTTGGATTGCCAGAATTTGACCTGAGAAAAGTGAAGTAAGACTAAGTGGTTGAAAAACAGGGGAGAGGAGTAAAGAGCAAGAGGGAGAGGGTGATTAGAGCAGAGAGAGAGAGGGAGAGAGAGAGAGTGTAACAGACTGGGGGTGGATGCATGGGGCTACAGATAAAGGGCTTGATGCGGGAGACATGAAAAGTGGGGTGGATGCGGCGTAAGGGACAAGGGAGTTTAAGACGGACGGCTGTGGGACTGATGACCTTGGTGATGGGGAAAGGACCGATGAATCGTGGGGAAAGTTTGCGGGATTCGACCCTCAGAGGCAGGTCCCGTGTGGACAACCACACCCGTTGGCCTTGACGGTAGGAGGGGGCTTGGGAGCGACGTTTGTCGGCTTGGGTTTTCATCCGGACAGCCGAACGGAGAAGGGTGGTGCGGTGCGCTTCCAGGTCGCCCGACAGCGCCGGATGAATGCCTCCGCGGAAGGTACCCCAACCTCCTCCTCCTGGTCCGGGAACAACGGGGGTTGGTAGCCCAAGGAGCATTCGAAGGGGGATTTGCCCGTGGCGGATGAAACATGGGAATTAATGGCGTATTCGACCCAAGGCAGCTGTCGACTCCAGGCGGAAGGGTTCTGAGAAACCATGCAGCGCAGCACGGTCTCTAATGACTGGTTCGCCCTCTCGGATTGTCCATTAGTCTGTGGGTGAAAACCAGAAGAGAGACAAACAGAAGCACCAAGTAATTTACAAAAGGCTTTCCAAAAGGCTGAGGTGAACTGGGGCCCCCTGTCGGACACCACTTCTACAGGGAGACCATGGATACGGAAGACGTGTAGCGTCATGAGTTGGGCAGTGTCCTTGGCTGAGGGGAGACCGGGCAGAGGAACAAAATGAACAGCCTTGGAGAAACGATCAACTACTGTGAGGATGGTGGTGTTACCGTCAGAAGAGGGCAAACCAGTCACGAAGTCTAGTGCGATGTGGGACCAGGGTCTTCGGGGAATGGCTAGGGGTTGAAGCAATCCGGCAGGAGGTCGGTTGGAGGACTTGTTCTGTGCACACGTAGGGCAGGACTGGACAAACTGGACGACATCACTCTTGATGGATGGCCACCAGAAGCGTCTCTCGATGAAGGCCTGGGTTCGACTGGTACCGGGATGGCAGGAGAGTAGAGAAGAGTGCCCCCACTGCAGAACCTGTGGACGAACAGAGCTGGGAACATACAGACGGTTAACAGGACATTGACTGGGACCCGCCTCGTCTGCTTGAGCCGCCACAACGTCGAGGCGGGCCGCTCCAACAACACGACTGGAGGGAATGATGGGTTCTGGATCTGGACTCTCTCTGCCAGAAGTGAACTGTCGGGATAATGCATCGGGTTTAGTGTTCTTGTGACCAGGACGGTAAGAGAGTGTGAAGTCAAAACGAGAGAAAAATAATGACCAGCGTGCCTGTCGGGGGTTTAATCTCTTTGCTTGACTTATATATTGTAAGTTCTTATGGTCTGTCCATACGAGAAATGGGACTGGGGCGCCCTCCGGCCAGTGTCTCCATTCCTCCAAGGCCAATTTAACGGCCAAGAGCTCCCGGTTCCCCACATCGTAGTTTTGCTCTGCCGGAGAGAGGCGGCGAGAGAAGAAGGCACACGGGTGGATACGGTTATCCTGGGAGGAACGTTGTGATAGGACTGCCCCAACGCCCACCTCGGAGGCATCGACCTCGACGATAAACGAGGGATAACAGGGGCTGAAGTAAAACGTCTCTTTAATTCTCCAAAGGCTCTCTCTGCCTCTGACGACCAGAAAAACCTGACCTTTGAAGAAGTCAAGGCAGTGAGGGGGGCGGCGATGGTGCTGAAGTTTCGGATGAAACGCCGGTAAAAATTGGCGAAACCCAAGAAACTCTGCAGACCTCGGCGAGTGGTGGGTGTAGGCCACTCCAAAACCGCTCTCACCTTCTGCTGGTCCATATGGAAGGACCCCGGAGAAATGACGTGGCCGAGGAAGGAGACTGACTCCTGGTGGAATTCACATTTCTCGGCTTTGACATAGAGTTGGTTATCTAGGAGGCGTTTCAGGACTGTTCGAACGTGGACAATGTGTTCCGACAAGGACCTTGAAAAAATCAGGATATCGTCCAGAAAAACAAAAACAAAATGATTCAATAAATCTCTAAGAATGTCATTGACCAATGTCTGAAAAACGGCGGGGGCATTAGTAAGGCCAAAAGGCATGACGAGGTATTCATAATGTCCAGAAGTGGTATTGAACGCCGTCTTCCACTCATCCCCCTCACGTATGCGGACCAGGTGGTATGCGTTCCGCAGGTCTAATTTTGTGAAAACCTTGGCCCCTTGCAGGAGCTCGAAGGCAGATGACATGAGGGGAAGAGGGTAACGGTTCTTTATGGTGACATTATTCAAACCACGATAATCTATGCATGGTCGGAGCGAGCCATCCTTCTTAGAGACGAAGAAGAACCCCGCTCCGGCAGGGGATGAGGACGGGCGGATTATGCCAGCAGCAAGGGACTCCCTTATGTACCTCCCTTATGTCCATGGCCTCCGTCTCGGGGAGGCGGGGAGGCGCCAGGAAGGAGGTCGATGGCACAATCATAGGGTCGGTGAGGAGGCAAGGAAGAGGCGTGGGACTTGCTAAAAACTAACTTGAGGTCCATGTAATCTGGAGGTACAGCAGACAGATCAGGAAACTCCTCGGGTTGGACAGGGACAGACCTCACAGAAACACTAGGAACAGGGAGACAGTTAGCCTGACAGGTGGGAGACCAAGCAATAATTTTACTCTCCTGCCAGTCTATATGGGGATTGTGTTTGATTAGCCAGGGGTGTCCTAGGAGGACAGGAGAGTCAGGAGAGTCAATGACAAAGAACCTAATCGATTCACAGTGGGTGTGGAGCAGACAGAGACTCACCGGTATGGTGACCTGACGGACAGTGGCCAGCTTGACTCCCGTTAAGGCGTTGGCCACCAGGGGCACCTTGAGGTTCTCTACGGGCAGCCCCCACTGGCTCACCAGACCGGCGTCGACGAAATTCTCCTCCGCACCCGAATCGACGAGGACCTCTGTCTCTTGTCGTTGTTCTCCCCAGGTCAGGACGGCAGGAAGGAGGGTTCGTTGGGTTGGTGAGGGGTTAGTAATAGTGGCGCTCACCCGTACCCCTCTCACGGGTGAGCGTGGGGTTTTTACCGGGCAAGCGGCGAGATAGTGTCCGGGTTTGCCACAGTATAGACAAAGGTGGGGTTGTAACCTTCGCCGTCTCTCCTCCATACTCAGACGAGTCCGGTCCACCTGCATGAGCTCTGGGGTTGCCATGACGGGAGATGACGAAGGGGAGGTGATGAGACGGGGAATTCCTCCACCCACAGCTCCGGACGCCCTAAATCGTCGACGTTGCTGCAACCTAGTGTCGACACGGATGGCCAGATTGACCAACCCCTCGCAGGTCTCAGGCAGATCATGGGATATTAATTCATCCTTCAATTCTTCAGAGAGACCGTTAAGAAAAGTGTCGAACAATGCCTCCTTACCCCAGCCAGATGAGATAGCCAGGGTCTGGAAGTCTATGGCGAAGTCCGAAACAGAACGGGAGCCCTGGCGTAGATGGAGCAGCTCCCGAGCAGCCTCGTGCCCGTGTTTGGAACGGTCGAAAACCCGCTTCATCTCGGAGGCGAATTCTCGAAAATCATCGCAGGAAGGGGACTCCGCCTCCCAAACCGCCGTTCCCCATTCTCGAGCTCGTCCTGACAACTGGGTGATGACGTAAGCCACCTTGGCTCGCTCGGTGGAGAATGACCCGGGTTGCAGGCTAAAAATCAAGGAGCACTGGGACAAAAATGAACGACAGGTACCAGGCTCACCGGCGTACCTCTCGGGAGGAGGCAGTCTGGGCTCGCAGAACAATGATGCCGCTTGAGCGGTTGGCGCTGGGGCTTCAGGCTGCACGGAGAAACCCAGGGTCGACTGGAGGGGTTGAACCCTGGAACTGAGGCTCCGTATCTCGGCTCTAAGGTCTTCGATCTGTGCCTGATGCCGGCCCAACAGAGACCCATGATGTTGAATCGCCGAAGAGAATTGTCCTGGATCCGCTGGGTCCATCTTCTTGGTCTGATTGTACTGTAACAGACTGACTGGACCCAAAAGCAGATCGGAGCAAAAGGTTTATTTTACAATGATCAGTGGAAAAAAATCCAAAAGGGGAATCCAAAAACAGAAGGGAAGTCCAACACAAAATCATATAAATCCTTGGGAAAACACACAAAAGATCCGGTCTAGTAATATTTAACATAGACGGCAAAACAAGGAAGCAATCCTCTCGATTGTAGAAAAATAAATCCAAGAAAACAGGTAGGCAAAAAATTCAGGATACAAAATCCACAGGTAAGCGAACAGGGGTACAGGCAAACACGAAAATCAGAATTCCAGGAAGGTAACACGAGAACAGGAAAAACATGAGCAAGTTTACATAGAGGAACACAGTCAGACAATCAGACAAGGAGCAAGGAAAGAGCTGGGGAATATATAGGGAACAGGGCAATGACACAAACAAGGAACAGGTGAAAATCATTACAATAATCAAGGACGTGAAGACCGGGTGCAGAGCGGGAAGAGGGAAAGGGGCAGGGCAGACAGCAAAACATGAGCACATGGAAAAGGTAAACAAACACGGAACTTGCAACACTTAATTAGACCAGTAGGAGGCCGGGTGGTAGAGAGCAGGATCATGACAGAGAGAGCATTGCTCTGAGTTCATTTCCTCTTTTTAGTTCTTTTTCCGGGGGGATGAGAGAGAGAAAGAGAGGGGGGATTGTGTGAGGGACTGCAGACATCAAGAGCGCTGCTCTAAAGTGAGGTGAGGTGAACAGCAACAACAACAACAACAACAACAACAAGAAATAAACAGTGAATGCATGCAAATACAAAAAATGGAAATTAGTACATGAAAATACAGCAAATGCATTTACGTAATGCGTTTTAAATGGAAGTCAAAAGATCTATATTTAAATAAACTCTCTGTCCACTCTCCACTCTGATCTTATAATACATTCTGTGAAATGTATTACTAAAATAAAGTTATTAGACAATGGGTTCACCAAATTTACAGCAATGTAATTGTGGGCAGTCATCATAAAAATGTGAAAACCTCTACTTAAAAAGGAACCTGTCATCAAGTGTTTCATTTAGAAACTCACTGATCTCTCTTTCTGTAATAAGGGTCCTTTGAGAATGTCCTTGCACATGTATTTTAATAACCTCAGGGAATGAGAACAAGACAGTAGTTCCTAAAGTCAATTTAGCTGCTAGCCTCCTTGCCTTATCAACACTTTCCAGCAAGATCACCCCCCTCTCTCACTTTCAATCTATCGCTCTTTCTCCACCTCTCGCTGTCTGTTTTAATAACTCAGATCTTTCTTTCCATCTCTCTCTCTCTCTCTTTCTTCATTTGGCGAGGGCAATGACTTCCACTCTTGCTTTAATGAAGGCTGGGATAAATTAAAAGTCCAGGTGTAATGGTCCAAGGTAGCGGGTGAGCTGAGGTGAGGTGAGGTGACGGATGGCTTTGGTGCTGTCCCCATCTGTATGTCTATAATGGAAGCCATCCCCACCCGTCCCTATTGCCTTTCACTGCATCTCTTTCTCTCTCTTTTTCTCTCTCTCTATGCCTTTCTCTCTCTCTCTCCATCCCCATTGCCTTTCCCCTCTACATCACTGCATCTTTCTCTTTCTCTCACTCTCTTTTTTCCTATCCCCATTGCCTTTCTCCAAATCACTGTATCCCTCTCTCTCTCTCTCTGTCTCATTCTCACTAGTCCATTCCCACTCATCCCCAACAACTTTCCCCACCTACATCACTATATCCCTCTCTCTTTCTCTCTCTCTCTGTCCATTCCCTCCATCCCTATGTCTGTAACATTCCATTCCATATCCCAAACTACCTCTGCATTCCTTTATCGCATCAAACAGCCATATGAACAAATGAGAAGAGTCCCTTTGGAGTATTGAAATATCCCTTTTGGAATAGAGCTATGACTCTACCGGTAATACTCACTAATACTCAAACTCTTTTGAAACAGTCTATAAAAAATAATAGAACAGAATGAAAAAGTTTGTATGTTATGAAAAAGTAGATTCTTCGCTGCCTGCTGCTCTCACCTGGAGCTTGCTGCCCCCAACCCCTCTGCTGTAGCGGTGGAGGCAGAAGTGTTCATCTGTCACTGGTAATTCGCCTGTACCCGTCTGGGCTTCCTCTTGGGCTGATCAGGCGCCCTGCGATCAGATGGCTGCGGGGTGGCTGGAGACTAGAGACTGTGTGTGTGTGTGTGTGTGTGTGTGTGTGTGTGTGTGTGTGTGTGTGTGTAAAGATGGGGGGTGGGATTGCACATTTGCTTTATCTACTATGTCCCTCCTCCTTCAGTCCACTGGCTCCCTCTTTATTACTGGCCACCTGGAAACCATCACAAGCCAGCCAAGTGTTTCTGGTCGCTAAAATTACCCTTCTCGTTCTCCTCTCCTCTCCTCTCCTCTCCTCTCCCCCTTTCTTTCTTGCCCTCAGTGTGTCACAGCATTTCTCTCTCTCTCTGTCCATCTCTTTCTCCTCTACCTCTTTTTTGTTCCTTTTCTTAATCTATCTTCTGCTCTTTCTCTCTTTTTTTCTTTTCTTTTTTCTTTCCCTGCCTCTTCCTCTTTTTGTCTTCATCTTTCTCTCCTCTCCATGTCTTTCTATTCCTTCTCTTAATCTATCCTCTCTCTCTCTCTCTGTCTCTTTGTTCGTGCAGTCTAGAAACGCAGCGTATGGATCACTGCACCTGTTCCCTCTCAGGGATCCAGTGGTTCCACTTCATCATCAGCCTAAATTAAGCACCATTTGCATCTCATTACCATGTTCCCTTACCCTTGGCTAAGTGCAGGGTGCCGGACAGGACCTCCAATATCTGAGCCAGATGTAAAGGCAGAAGAGTCAAACAGTTTTCATTTGCTTGATAAGACAGTGAAGAGTGACTGAAAGTGAATGGGAGAGAAGGAGATGGGGGCAGAATCAGGAAATAACCGTAGGTTGGAGGCGGACCTGGGTCGCTGTTGGCACTCGGCACACTTATGGTATGGGTGCTGTAGCCAACTACACCAAAGCACTCCACAGAAATGTCTTTGACATTGCCTTTATTGTCATATGACAATGAAGAGAGACAGATAATGAGTGGGAGAGAGAGAGAGAGAGAGAGTGAATGGGTGGGAAATGACTACAGGTCAGACTTGATCCTGGATCCCCTTGGGCATGGTATTGGTCCAGGTCTATGGCATGGTTAATGGGTGATGCAGCTGCAGTTATGCCACAACCCCCCCTCCCCCGCCACACACACACACACACACACACACACACAATATGAACATTTCTAGTTCAGTTTGGTGGCTCAAGGTGGAACTCTGCAGGATAATATAAAAACATGGAGCCCAGAGAAACTTGTCTCAGCTGGCTCTGTTTCTCCAATGAAAGGGCGTCATCGCTTGAAGGACAGTAAAGATGGATTGACGAAAAACAGTCTGGGGTCCATGAAGGACTGATGGAAAAACTGAGAACACAAACAAAGACAGAAGGCCACAAACAGACAGATAAATGTGTGTGATAAATACAGTAGTCCTGCTGTACAGGCCCACTTGTCTTTGAACTTACATTTTCTTCTTGGAGCATCACTGAGTGGTCATTCCTCTTTTTATCCTAGTTGTACATAATGTGATGTGCAGCTAATATTGCACAATCTTCTATAAATATGTTGGACTGAATTTCTTTGTAATTTGGACAATTGGTGTGAAAGTGTAGTGTAGACTCTTGTCTCTTGTATGTCACAATACAAGCACAGCCTGTGTTATTCTGGCATCCAGGTTTGTCTATGTCTGGCTCTCTCAAATATTTTGCCAATTTACATGCTCTGTTGAGAGTTAGATATATTTGTTTTGTTTTTGTGTTGTTTCATTCCAATCGTTACAGGTTTTTCCTCTGTGTATAATTTCAGTTGTATTTATTCTTAAAGCTGGAATGTCAGTGTCTTAAGGTTAACTGTTCTTGTTAGTTTCCTGCTGAAGCCTGAGGACCAGTTTCATGAAGGGACTCTTTTCTCAGTTCTTGGCTCGCCAGAGCTTTCAAATGCCTCTCTTTCTCTCTCTCTCTCTCTCTTTCTCTCTTGTCTCTCTTTATTCTATTTTTTGTCCTTCTATCATATCCTTCTCCTCCTCTGTGTATGTGTAACATGAAACCGATGACAGACGGTAAGCATATGTATATGTATGTGTGTGTGTGTATGTGTGTTAAAAGGGGAGGGGGTAGGTAGGAGTTGGTCCTTGAGATCTTTGATGGTCATAAATCTGGCTCTCCAAAAGCCTGTCTCTTCTGTACAGTAGAGTGTTGAGTTATGGACGGCCTATTGTTGCTGATGCCAGGGCATATAAAGTACATTAGCACTCAGTAAGAAAAGCAGCAAAGTCAATATCTAATTTCTTCCATTCCTTCCAGTGTCTGCCGTCTCCCCAGAAAAATAACTAAAAAGAGGAAATGAACTCAGAGCAATGCATTCTCTCTCTCTCATGCTTGAAATACATACAGTATTGTGATGTTTCTTTCCCAGCAGTCTCCCAGCCCTCTTGTTCCATCCATAAGTGCTTACCAGTCAGTCAGACTGGGTCTGTTTGACTCCACCGCTGTCCCGGAGTGAAACGTAGTGACGGGCAGAAAGCTCTTGCCACAGCAAAGCTGGTTGCCATGCCAGCAACCGTGCAGTACGGTTGGGTCACATTGTGTGTTGGAATAAAAGTGTATGGAACACAAAAGCAGAAATGTTCCACAGAGAACCACGGAGAGGACTGTTCATCCTGATATTAGTGTGGTTGCAGGATAATAGAAGTAAACCATTGTCTTCACAATTTCACTTTCCCCTAGACTTTATTCATTTTAATTGAGTATAGTACATACAGGGGACCTTGAATGATGGTGATTACGGCATGGTAACAGCCACCACAGTAACATAATTCTGTACAACAGCACCATTATTCCCATTGATTCCTCTCAATCGTCTGAGAGCTTCAGGAAGAAAACAGAGCCCGCTGTATGAATTATGTCCATTGCATTGATCCGTGGCGCCTCATTGATAATCACCTTTCAGCAGATTCGGCGTCATTAGGCGGAGGATTGTGCCCCTTTGTCTGTGGTCTTGACTAGATTAAGGTCCTTTTATTGGTCCCGTGTCGGCTTGGTTGAGATGGCGCAGAACTGAGTCTGTTTTGCCTCCCAGGCTCCAGAGAGCCAAGCCTCATCTGTCAGGGCCCAGGGCTGAAGACCTTTCAGCACATCTCAGCCCAGCTAGAGTTACGACTGTAAACAATACTGAGTGCATGATCACAGTAATATGATATGAATCAATGGAAATTATTTGTGTGTATGTGTGAGTATGTGTGTGTGTGTGTGTGTTTACTCGTGGTACTCGTTACTATCTTATCTTCTTCTTCCCCCACTTGGTCTCTTTTGTCCCTGTCTTTTCTACATCCACCTCTCTCTTCATCCCTTCTTGCCTACCTTCTATTTGTTTACCTTCTTCATATCTCCCCTCATCCCCCTCTCCTCTCTCTTTCTTTTCTTTCTCTCAACCTCTTACCTCTGAATCAGGTGGGGGACCAGATTCTGGAGGTGAATGGGCGCTGCTTCCGCACCATCCCTCATGACGAGGCCGTGCTCATACTCCGCAGCGCCCAGCAGCTACAGGTGGCCGCGCGAGAGGTGGGCCGCCTGCCGCACGCCCGTACCATCGTGGACGAGACGCGTTGGATCCCCAGTGCCCAGATTGCCGAGACCTCAGCCGGCTTAAACCTCAGCATGCCTGGGTGAGTGAGCGCTGTCTCAATAAACATGAGACAAGGTTGCTGTCCAGGCCCTGTATTACTTGTCTTTAAAGTTACATAATATTCTACTTGGTAGCCTCTACTGAGCAATTATGTATGTGTGTCTGTGTCTGTGTCTGTTGTCTGTCTCTGTCTCTGTGTCTGTCTGTGTGTGTGTGTGTGTGTGTGTTTGTGCCTGCTTGTACAAAGAACGTGTGTGTTGCATGCTACTTCATAAGCTATCAGCAGTGGTCAAAGCCACCTAATGCCCTGTCCTGCACACTCATGCATCTCAATACTAGTTCAAACTCTTGAATTCAAAACAGATGTCACATAGCTTGGTGGATGTCTGGTACTTTTTCTCCAAAAATAACTCTCAGTTAATGCCACCTGGGTAAACAAATCAGACAGTTTGACGTGTTCTGGAAAGTTCCCCAGTTGATTGGATGAGAGCTTTAATGCCACTGATGAGCTGCCAGGCTTGCCCATTGGGTAGCATGATGGCGGACTTTGACAGCTCTCTCGCTGGCTTTCGGGCTGGCTTGCACAGGGGGGCTCTCTAAAAACACCCACCACCACCACCACCCCTCCCTAATGGTGGCAGTCTGATTGGGAACACTAGGGGGTAGGGGACATAACTGCCTCCCTAAGATGTGGCACCGGGCTCTCACGCTGTTCCACAGTCCATTAGCTTCAGATTGCCTTAGACCGGATGTGGACCGGATGCTTTTGTGACTTAGGAGTCTTGCCCTGTATTTTTCGCCTTTTCTTTTCCCCTCTGTTTACAAGGACGGTTGCTGCTGGATGTCTAGTGTGTGTGTGTGTGTCATTGTGTGTGCCAGTAAATTGATGATGACCGCTAAAAGAATGTAACTGCAGAGTTGGTGCTGAGCCAAAATATGTTTGTCGCTCATGCTTCCTTCTTTTTTCTCCTCAAACTTTTCTCCCTAATCTCTCTTTTATATCATCTGTTATCTTCAGGCTAACAGTGGACAGTGGAGGAAAGGTAAGTCTCACTCCGAATTCAAATGTGCTGTTTTGGCTTGAAACGTCACATTGTTTTCCCCCACAACTATCTGACCTGCTTACAAAACTTATGTAACACAGTGTCAGGTCCACACTTGCAACTCATTGCGGCTAGAAAGTGAAATTAATTGCTTCAGCAGTTTTCTTCGAGTACACTGTCCATTCTATCGGCCTTTCTATTATTCAGGAGCGTAAGCAGTTTTGCTCAGCTTCTCTCTCCTTCCTATTTCTTCTCTGTGCTGCATAGAAACATCAAGACAATCAGCTCCATTAATGTTAGTCCTTCTGTTTGAGTCTGATTCGACAAGTGTCTCTGGTTTCGATGAATAGATTTGTGCCCAGCAGATTAAGTAAACAGTGTGTGTGTGTGTGTGTGTGTGTGTGCACATGCTCGCATGTATCACTGTGTGTGAGTGACAAAAAGAAAGAGAGAGAACACGTGTGTGTAAATAGTGGCGGTTTATGTAGATGGTAAAACCAGGCGCTTGCAACATCCAGATTGAAGTTTCAATCCCAAGGGAGTAGAGAGAATAATCTTCCTTACCTCCACTGGAGGCAGATCAAAAAACTTACCCATGTAGTTGATGGCATCTGTTGCATTTGTGAGGGGAGAGTGGTGAAGGCACCTATTTTTCCTCCCTCTGAGATCGATATCTGGTTAAAAGCATGCCTTTGTGGAGCCAGATAGGCCATGATCTTTTTCTTGCAGGGTTGGATTGTTATTGCGGTGGGTGAGATATCAGCAGTAAATAATGTTATTTTATTGCCACTGGGTCTGCCAGGAAGACTCAGAAAGGCCTTTTATTCTGTTTAGCAGGCTCAGAGTTCACCACCCTGGCAGTGAGAGATAGGAATTAGCTGGCATGTATTTGGCAGACGGTTTATACATTCTCAGGTTATTAAGTCCTGTGTGTTCAAGACCAAGGTTTTTTAGGGGTGAAATATTTTTGTGAGAAAAGGATTAAGACACAACATGCGCAAAAAAAAGGAAAAAAAAAGAAAAGAGCAAACACAGTGAATCCATTTGCATTTCCAGTCAGGAATTCATTAGCCTCTACTGCTTCAGGAGATGCCAGCACTCTGCAGTGGGAGCAGCATCCACCGCTGTCTCTGTCTTTGTCTGTGCACCGATTTGATTGGGGCAAGAGATATGGCCGGAGGGCATGACGTCCCTGCCGTCCTCCTGGTTCACACTCTCTGCATAGCTCCCAACACAGAACAGTTGACAGAGATTATATACCAATGACATATGGCAACTTACGTCGTCCTTACTGTTTTTTATCAAGATTTTCTTACTGTGCGTTCACACCAAGAGCTACTAAAACCGTAAATTTATAAAATATCAGCCAAAGTGTCAAGAGGGATTTCAGTGACAGAAGCAGTAGGCAACAAAATATGGGCGACTAGAGCAACTGGAAAAAGTTAAAAACAGCTCACCCTTATACAAATTGGAAGAGATGCTAGATGCACGACACATCGGGGCTGCCTTCGTCAGTGTTGCCAGTATTGCCGTGGCAATAGTATTGCCTGGCAATACTTTTTGGTGCGACATCAACAGCTTTATACCTCACATGGAGCACTCAAATAATATGCAATGGCATTAGGTAAGCAATTGACCTAATTGCTATAAACAGCTATCAAACAACCTGTTAAAATGCACCAGAATGCAAGAAATTGCATCTAATTCTTCAAAGAATTTCCAGGGGGAGACCACCTAAGGCAACCCTAGTACCTGTGTACACGCACATTAAATATGCTTTTAATATGTGGTTGATCCACAAGTGCTAAAGCAACCTAAGTTACTGTTTATAGGCTATTACTTGATGTGATGATAGATGATGATATGACTAATATCACTAATATATGCACACATTGTATATAACACATTGTAGTTGCCAAGAAAGTTGGACAATACTACGTACTGCTTTGAAACATGTGATGGACCCAATGCAAGACATGAACATACAGATATTTTAGCTTTTTTTTTTTTTTTTTTATGAGCACCTTCACTGACTTTAGTTTTAGTGGCTCTTGATATACATATACAGTTGAATAAGAATCCCATATGTTTTCAACAGGACTGAGGGTCCAAATAGGATTTCACACACCTCAGCCTCTTTTGGAGGCCAAAAATGAGCTTAAGAACATGCAGTTTTTCTCCCTTTCTTCATTCATACGATGGCTGCCAGGCACAACAGGCAAGTGGTGAGGAGTTACAACTGCTCTTGTTCTGTTTTGGTTTCCCCAAAGCCTGATAATTATTGTTTCAGTGTCCTGTGAATATTAACCTGATGAATCCCCAGGAGTGTTGAAGTGCTGCCTGCAAATTCCAATTTGTCACACTGTCATGCGAATTAACTAAGGGTGTGTGTATATATATATTTTTTTATTTCCCCTACTCTGTGTTCTCTCTCTCTCTCTCTACCCCTCTCTCTCCCTCCCTTTCTCGCCTTCTGTCTGTCCCCTCGGCGTGGGATGATTCATAGGCAAGGTGACCCAGTTTGATTTGCTAACCTCCCTGGGTCCAAAGTATGACCGGGCTGAAGTGAAGGGGCGTTTGATGCAGAGACAAACTAATGGCTGCCCTGGAAAAGTAGGGTCAGCTTTGATATGGCATTGCACTGTTGGTATGCTTTAAAACACCCCGATATACTATATCACAGTAACAGCGATGTGTTTGTGACTTGATTATACACCTGATCTATTAGGTAATACTTTATTCGAAGGTGTGCACCTAAGGGTGACATGAGCCTGTCAAAAACATGACATGCCATTAACATTAATGACACTTAATTCGGTGTTCAACATCTGCATCCCAAACTTTACAACATAAACAGAATGACACTTAATGACAACAGTCATAAACGTGAATGAAGTCCCATTAATGTTCATGTCATGCCATCAATGTGTCATGCCATGTTTATGACAGGCTCGTGTCACTCTTATGTAGACACCTTCAAATACTTCAAGTCTGGCCATCTATTTTTATCCTATCCTAGACTGGCCTACATTTCCAGCATCTTCGTAAGCACATCTGCAGAACTGCCTATCTCTTGTGTGCCTGACTCCAGAGAATCATGGGCAGAGTTTGGTTATGATGTTTGTGTGTGTGTGTGTGTGTGTGTGTGGCGGTTTTGAAGAAGAGACATACAGTTCTGTACATTGTCTGTGTACATAGTCCCTGAAACACTTAGCGGTGGCTATATATGAAGCGTGTAAAAGAAGGACTGACAGCAAGCAGCTGTGATGTGTGCCGCTGCTAACTGCTGTTTGCTATTTGGGCCAGAAGGGGCTGCACTCCCATTAGCTCACTGAAACACACTTTTTTCCTCTCCTCTGAGCTGATTTGGATTGATGGCTGGTGATAGATTAAGTGACTGGCGAGTGAACTGAGCATTCACTTTCAGTGCATATGACAGTTGGATTAACAACAAATTCTCAACAGTTTTCTCTGTCTTTTTCTCTAACACACACACACACACACACATCCATCTATTTCTCTCTCACTCACTTTTTTCCCCTTCAAGTGTGATCTTTCTTTCTCACACACAAACATTCCCACACAAATCCCCAAACACATAGTCCTCTGCCTGTTCATTTAGTGTTTGTTGCGCCATTGTTTTACTCTTAGCTAACCCAAAAGCCTTAGCCAAAGTATAGCTACCCATTCACTAATGGGTGGTAAAACAAAATAAACAGCATGCAGATTCATTATCAAGTCCAAATGAATCTTGATCTTTTTTTCATATTAAACAGTTATTTATTTCCTTCATCTTCATCTATTGCACCTCTGGGCAATTATCATGTAATGAGGTGTGTGATTTTGCATTAGGGTTGATAAATACTGGTTAGGGCATTAGCATATCAGAGACTGAGGTCTAGTAATAATGTATGAGAATTAGCCAAGTAGCTGTGTTTGTATCTGTGTTGCAAGCACTGGACCATCACATGATTGAATGCAGAGGTTTTTTTTTTAGCAAGACATTGTCCTTAAGAGCCTTGGGCCATGTTGTGTGAGCTTGGAACTAGTGGACTAGAATTAGAAGCTAGATGCGCCCTCTTGGCTGAGGAAACACACTGCCCTCAAGGAATGACTCCAGCAGACATAGTTCATGTTGCCCGCAGTTGAGTCACTGTGTGTTTTTATTTGTTTTATTCATATTTCTATTTATTTATTTATTTATTTATTTACCTCAATTTGGAGGTGTTTTTGACATAAGACACTTTGCCCTTCATGCCAAGAAGCTATATTTTCAGTGCAGGTTTGTATGGCAAGGCTAGGCTTTTTGCTAATTCAAAACTTTTCTCTCATCACATTATGCCCTTTTGCGGTGCAGCCAGAGGTTCACACTTCATAAAGCATTTACACTAAAATGAATGTGAAGTGTGGGGAATGGGTGGGGATGTTCAATACTTGAATACCCGAATAAAAAAGATCAATAGCTGGAGTCCATTCCGATTAGTGTATGTTCCTGCATGGACCTGACTGATTTTCCTGATTTTGGGAGAAGGTCAAGAACTATCAGTACAGAAACTCAGGCCCCTGTCTGGTTGCCAGGCTATGGTTGCATTTTTGGTGGTCACTGCTCCCAGACTCACTCCACCAAGACTGGATCCACCTCGGAGTGCCATCAAGGACCTCCACTATCCCAGAATGCCCCTGGTGAAATGGAAAGTGTCTGTGCTGTGTGTCATTGAAGTGAGTCACAGAGCGACATTAGAGGAACTGTGTGTGTGTGTGTGTCTGTGTATTTGTTTTATCTTGTGTGTGTGTGTGTGTGTGGGCGCACGCATGTGTGTGTGTGTGTGTGTGTGTGGCCGTGTGTTTGTGTGTGTGTGTGTTCCTGTGTGAGCAATAGCCTACATAAATGAATGCAAGGAGAATAGGGCAATCACAAGCGTGTTTCCTGTTTTCCTGTTTTCCACAAAACATCTGAGCAGACTGAGCCTTGAGACTTAAAATATCACACAATATCACAATGTCCTCCTCCTCCAATACTACACCATCAGACTAATTGAGCATCCTCTATCATGCCTCTGTTAAAGGCATAGTAAATACCCTCTAACTACAGAGTTAGTGCAGTTGCTGTTTTTTTGGTAACTAACACCAATGTCTTAAATTCTCACCAATACGTGTGAATTTGTTTGCTAACCAAAGAATAGGAACCAACAATGATCATTTTCACAAGGTCATGTTGACTCACAAGGTATTAAACCCAATTTCAGCCTCACAAGTGAGACAGTTTTGGTTTCATAATGAGCCATTTAGCTATCAAAGTGACTACGAAACTGCTAAATGGACCTAAAAACAGTACATGTCGCCTGGTATACCTTTAAATGAGTATGATGGCACACAACTCTCAGGGCCTGTTCTTTTTAATGTAAAGATAGTCTTCCCAATCCACATCCCAGTTGCAGGACAAAGGGTGTCCATTTTATTTCAAAATGAAAGTTTGCCTCTAATCATTTCTTGTGTTTTGCTTTTAAAAGACAATGTTATTTCTGTGAAACTTAATTTTTGCTGGCTTTGAGGGACTGTTCCTGTGCTGCCTTGAAGTGTCAAGTGATTAAGCTGTGTGTTGATTAAGGTTTATGTTTCCTCAAATATTTATACCTTGCGTGGGAAGACAAATGTGTAGCTGAACATGCTCTCTTGCAGCCAACTTCTTGGCCCACTTATGAAGCAGACAGTTTTTTTTTCTGCTTGAATGTTTTCCAAAACATAAATTGTACAGCTCATTTGCTGAAGAATTTGTGTAGGCAAGGGATGTATGGGAACTTTATTCATTTCTAAGGTCTCCTATTACAGGGTAGTTTCAGATGTGATCACTTGTACTGTAAGTCATTCTGGAGGAAAGTGATGGAAGAATGACAATGTACATGTGATTGCTAAAATATTGCAGTAGTGCAATTCAAGAGATATGTGTGCACATGTCTGTCTTCTGTGTTTTCCTTTCCACTCAGTAGTATGCCTATGTCTCAGGGTGCTTTACAGAACCCAGTTTGACCTTGAACCCCCCACACACATGTTGCCTGGGATTATACAAACTCCATAGTGGAAGTCCATATTGGACTTCCTTAAAGCACACAAACACACACATCCATCTTTTTCTCTCTCACTCACTTTTTTCCCCTTCAAGTGTGGTCTTTCTCTCTCACACACACATTCACACACAAATGCCCAACCACATAGTCCTCTTAAAAACAATCACTTTACTCACAGTCAACATGAGTTCTCGGAGAAACTCTTTCAAACAGGAAGAAACTTTGAGAGGTATCATGGCTCAGAGGTGGGGTGGGGTGGGGATAGGGATAGGGACTTGAGGGGAACTATCCGCATGGCCCCTGCTTCGTAGAGAGATACACCTGCCTGAACAATTAGCATATAAACATATATAAAGTATATGCTTAATCCAAACATATGGTATAGACATGTAGTTGACACATAAAGAGTTCAGTCTTTCATGCCTACACTGTAAAGAATAAATCATGGTTTTAACTTTAAAAAGGTTAGTGTCCGGGCTGCCTAACTATTTTAAGTTGACCAAATTTAAGATAATGAGTTGTGATAATGAGTTTAGACCTCAAAACACAAAAAATAGTTAACAATTTCCATATTCTGTAGTTATTCTGACAAATAATTGTAAGTTATCACAAATAAAAGGAAGTCTTATTTTTTACAGTGTATAGACTTGAGACAGGACAGACTCTCTCTGCTGTCTCTCCGGAGACTGCCGACACTGAGCCGCTCACAAAGCTGCCAAACACCTGTCAGGCCACTTAAGATGATCAATGGCAGCCGTCATCCACCAATGGGGTCACAGTTTAGCAATGACATCACATCTCCCAGAGGTCATCTGGCCTTCTATCCAACTGTACCCCCTGCCCCCCTCCTCCAAAGACCCCCCCTTCCCATATCAGTCATCAGGTTTGATATTCCTGTCAGTTTGGATGGGAAGAGCTTTATGTATTTGTTGCTTTATTCGAGACACTGTGGGAGCCATTTCTGTTGCCGTGACCGTTGCTCTAAATCAACAATTTACTTCTAGATAGTCAAACTTTGCCATGCACTTTTACCGTTATTTCTGAGCTGATAGAAGTCCTATTGCCACAGGTATTAAACCAGCAGTTTCACCGCAAATTGAATATGTTTGCTCGCGCTGGAAGGGAGTGTGTTACCAACCTGATAATCATCGCTCAGGTGAAAGTCTGGAGCTTTTCTCTATGCCAGAGCTCTTTGGATGGATTTATGATTTTGTTGCAGCGATTAAGCATTTCTCTGTAGTAGTCAGAGTGGCAGGTGTGTGTGTGTGTGTGTGTGGGAGGGGTGGGGGGGCAGAGGAGTATTGGAGTTAAAGAGGAGATCGACCCGGGGAGACGCTAAACTGCTGTGTGCTCGTTTTTCCCCCCACATTGGCCAGCCAGCGGGAGGCAACAAAAGTGCGGATTCCTCAAGGTCGGACACAATCGGCAGACCTTTATGAAGTATTGATTTTCCAATCCAGCTGGCGAAATGTCTCTCTTGTCCCAGCACAAAGCCATTTATCTCCTCGTTCTCTCATTCTCTCTTCATGGCTCACCTCTCTATTTATTCCTCCATCTTTCCTTCCTTCCTTTTCTTCTTTCTTTCTGAATCTCATCACAGTGTGTTTTTGCCTATGCAGAGAATTGTTTCAGTGTTCTGTGCTAGTAATGTGGAGGTCATTTCCTTTGGCGAGTAAGAGAGGAGTTTGTGCGTGTGTGTGTGTGTGTGTACACACAATTAGTGTCTCTTTAAGAGGAAATGGATGACTGTTTGATCACAGCAGACAGCAGGCTTGTAAATGGGAGAGGTGTTTTTTTGGCCTGCCCTGGTGAAAATGAGCTCTAATTGCTCCCCTTCCACACATAACAGCAGTGACCCACAGGGAGATGAGAGAGAGAGAGAGAGAGAGAGAGAGAGAGAGAGACTGTTTTTTTGGGCCCACTAAAAAATAAGGCACATGGGCTTCATCTCTCTCTCTCTCTCTGTCTCTCTCTCTCTCTTTCTCTTTATATGTATGTAACAGAATTATTTGTGTGTGTGTGTGTGTGTGTATGTGTGGCCAGAAAGATGAGAGAGACAGAGTTAAGAGGACATCATAAAAACTAGGACAGGAATCCGGAGTGAGAGATTTTGCGATGGGGGTTGTTTTTCGCCCTTTCTCTTCAGTGACACTGAACACTGAACCTGTTCACAGTACCTGTTCACATTATCCTGCCATGCTCCAGCCACAATAGCTGTGGGATGTGTGATATTGTGCATAACCTTCCTCAACCTTTCATGTCACTACATGGGGCAGGTCAAAGCCATTCATCCTCCCACCCAGGACATTCACTTTCCTGCTGGTCTACTGGCAATAACCACTTTTTCCCTGTCTGCTTGTGGATGTGTGGTCTAAGTTGACGTAATGACAACATTGTCAACATTGGTGTTGTGGATTACTTGTTGTTGATATGCAGCCAGTCTGCTGGGATGCACCACTTTAGTGAGCATAGGAAATGCTTACTTGAATGAAGAAGAGAATTGCTTTTTCGGTAACACTTTAGTTGATGGGTGAGCGCATAACACATTCATAGCAGCTGTCATAAATTGTTCACAGAGCATTCAGGACTGTTTCATAAGACATGACTCAACATTCATACCCAACCTTTCATACATTTGGAAGACATAATGGCAATGACTTATCAAAATAAAAGTGTAACATCTCAAAGCAGCATTGTCGTTTTTGTTTGACTGATCATGTTACAACTAAATATTTCATGACATTTTTTGAAGTCTACTTCAGAAGTCACTTTCCTGCTCTTTGTGAAGTATTCATAATTACTTATGTGAGTTTAACCCTGAGAGGTAAACTCAGATACACCTAACAATGTGTTCAGGGGATACTGGGAAGTGGGGAGTTTCTGATGTCAGAGGGGCTACACCACAACATTGACCAATCAAGAGTGATGTAGCCCCTCTGACATCAAAACTCTCCACTTCCCAGCATCTTGTGAATGCACTATAAGGTCACCCCCTTTTATCCCCTTTAATGACAACCGAAGGAGCTTCTGTTTGTTCTGTTTCCTGTTCTGTTCTTTGCTATTCTATTTTCAAAAGGTTTTCACTGAGGTCACAATGACAGTGGCACCATGACATTTAATCATGATTTGAAAAAGCCCGAAACACCTCTTTATTAAAAGAAAATGTCAAAAATGAGACAATGCTCACACACACACACATACACACATACACATACACATACACATACACACACATACACACACACGGATGGATGAAACACAAACTAAAAATAAGAGTGAAATAACAGCCAGTAAACCAACATCACTAACAGAACATGACTCTTCCACAGCCAGTGGTGGGCCAGCTTCAGTGCTCATTAGAAGAACAGGCCCTGCTGCTGCTGACGGAGACAGAGAGACAGACCCTCGCCTACTATCTCCAGGAGTACCGTGAGGGCCACATCGGAGTGGAGGCCCTAGCCATGGCCCTGTTTGAGCTCTTCAACACACACGCCAAGGTGAGAGACCAGCAGTGGAGTGAGGAGAGTGTGTGATTGATACTCTGTGTTTTTTAATTGCCAGAGTTGCTGTCACTCAGTTCACCATTCATTGGTTAATAGGCCTAATCCATCACATCACGCAGCCAATGAGTCTCGCTCAGGGTCATAATGTCTGCAACTAATGCATCCGTAATCACTAACATGACATCTGCAAGCACAGAGTATCAATACAGTTGGATCAAGGGAGGGAAATGGTAACTATGGATGTGTCCAAAACGGGAAGGTAGTGACTGGCTGTCTTCACTGTTCTAACTAGTTACCTGTCGTAGAGGGCATCAAGGTACCAGCTAAAAACTTTGTTTTGGATGACCTAGCTAGACAGCTAATTAGAACACCGTCTTTTTGTTTATTTAATTGCTCAGGCACCGTTACCAAGATACACAGCTGACAAGATACGTGGCTTCTCCACTACAGCTGACTATATAATTAGATAGAATGTTGGACATTAAATTCAAATTAAAAACACGAAAGATACATCTATGCCTCCTTCAAAATTGGGCACCTTCAAAGGCAGAATTTTATGCATTAATCTGATTCAGACATGCCTTGATGCCTTGCTGCCACCAAATGCTCCCTTCGAAGGCAGCATGTTTTTCTCGTTTTGGACGCAGCCCATGTGTCCAGAGGTGATCCATTTCCATTTGATAAGGGGGGAAGTAATCATGGCACTATGGACGCAGTGAGCCGAGGTGCCCTGGCCTGGTCAGACGTCTGAGGTCAGGTTTGTTTGCCAAGGGCTGAACATTGCGGGGGAACATAAAGCAACTCTCTCTTGGTCTGTGGTGTGCTGTCTGAGCTGTCACTCCCATTCTTTGAGATTTTTCTCACACACACACACACGCATACACACACACACACACACACACACATGCATAAACACACACACACACACACACACGCATACACACACACACATTACACATTTATACTAAAATTTACTCACATACAGAAATCACTCACAAGCATGCACACACACGCACACACACATACACGCACACACACAGACACAATCTCTCTCTCTCTTCACTAACATACAGTATTCTCTATGTTTAGTTCACTCTGCTGCCAGAGGTGCGAGGCCGGCTGGCTCCTCAGGATGTGGAGCGCTTTGACCTGCTGGTGCTGAGGCGTGAGATGGACCTGTGGAACGCCCGGCAACCGCTCATGATGGCCGTCCCTCAGCCGGAGATGCCCACCTGCCCCCCCATCCACCCTCAGCACCACACGCTCGCAGGCTGCTATGTCAAGGTGAGGGAAATGACAACTATACACAACTGTAGTGATAGGTACAGGTTTGTCCTTGGGGTGGGGAGGCAGTTAGTTGTTTGTATTCAAAGTGTGCGTATGTGTGTGTGTTTGTGTGTGTGTGTGCATGTGTGGATATGGACCTTCATCTGTATGTGCATGCGTGTGTATGTATGTGTGTGTGTGTATGCACGTTGATCTGGACGTGTGTACATGTGTCTGTGTGTGTGACTGTGTGTGTTTATGCATGTTTGTTTAGTCACCCATGCCTGTATATGACTACAGGGCTCTGTCCAACTCCATTTTGGCTTGGGGTTCATCCAGTGAATGTTTACTCCATTTTGGGACGGTATTGGATGCAGTGTTCCTTTTCTTCAGGGTGGGCATTTTAACTCCCCTCCAACCCCCCCCCCCCCTCTCTCGTTCTCTTTTTTACCCCGTTCCTGTTTTTTTTTTCCCCTCCGTTGAAATTCAGCCATCTGCCACATCTAGGGCAGCTGTTGCTGAAAAGGATTGCTCTGGCCTTGCATGCTGTGTGCTTGAGTCCCTAGAGCCATGGAGCCAAACTCCATTGTGCTCGTGCCCCATCTCTCTGTCTCTGTTAGAAAGGCACCTAGACTATTACCAGCTAATTTGAGCATGGAACGGTGACTTTTGCTCTTGCCGTAGCCAGAAATCTATCTGCGACTAAAAGGAGGAGATGGACTACACTGCAGGGGAAAAGAATAAAAGAGAGAGAGAGCAAGAGAAAAAGAGACCAAAGATACATTTATATACATAACAGTACAGAAGAGAGAAGGATAAAAGTGCCTTCCGGACACTGGAATAATCTTGCAGATTTGGTTACGAGTGAACAACGTGTTTCGATTGCTTGCCTCTTCATGTTTTCTCCCCTAAGAAGCAAGCAAGTGAAAGATGTGAAAGATCAGTAAAATTATTCCAGTGTCTGGTGGCAATTTTGACTTTTATATTGCTGCAACCCACCAGCATCTGACAGCTTGAAATATGTAAGTCTAAATGATACAGAAGGTATTAAGACATTTTGAAATAGCCCCAAAATGTGTTTCCGTCTCTCAATATCTGCCGCTTCCACAGGAGGAAACTTAAGTGTTTGTTAGATGCAAGTGTGTGTTCTCTCCTGAGGGGGGTATGGAGTGCTCTGATTGCCAAATTATTTTGTGTGTCACATGCAGCGGCTGATTTAATTGCCAGTGGTGTTGACGGCCCTCATTTCCATACTTGTACAAAATCACACCCAACTGTGAACAAGTAATTGCTCTTAATTGAGAGGTCTTTAGCTGCAGCTCACAGGAACCTAATGAGATGCATCAGATGGAGAACACAATGAAAATGGGTAATTTGAGAATTGTGTTTAGTATTACTGGTGGGATTTGTTGTGTGCATTGTGTGGTGTGTGTGTCTATGTCTATGTCTGTGTGTTTGTATGTGTGTTTCTGTGTATTCAGTTAATCTTCGTACTGGAACAAAATAAGGATGTTTCCGTTATTGTCTCTTTCTCTCCACAGAGTAAGACAAAAATGTGTATTTGTGTGTGTGTGTGTGTGTGTGTGTGTGTGTGTGTGTGCATGTGTGTTGTGTTTCCTCAGAGCGAGTCAAAAATGGAAGGTGGTCTGTCCCGAGGGGCTCACGAGATGTTTAACAGCCTGCCCGATATTGCACTGGTAAGCCTCTCTCTCTCTCACTCACTATCTCCCGTACAAACCCCAAAACAGCATCAGTAGACACTGCTACCTTCGCCTGATTGAGTTTCAGTGTTTAGAACTCCAGCTCTAATTGCCTTCTATGACTAAGCAATTACACAACGCTAATGCCTAATTATAACAATGAATTGGAAAGGGGAACATCTCCACGCCATGCTCTGCAAACAAACATTGCCATTAAAGTAAACTATGAACTACCTCTCTCTTCAGAGAGACAGAGAGCAGGAACGACGTGCTTGCAGATGTCATGTTAGTGATTACGGATGCATTAGTTGCAGACATCATGACCCTGAGCGAAACTCATTGGCTGCGTGATGTGATGGATTAGGCCTATTAACCAATGAATGGTGAACTGAGTGACAGCAACTCTGGCAATTAAAAGAGGTCACCCTGAAGGGGTTAAGTTCCTAATGTGAAAGCCTGACATTTTGAAATGTTGCCTTCACTCTTCCCATGTCTCTAAATGTCAAGCTGTTTTGCCCAAAGGCTGAAGTGACCTCTCAATAATTGTGTTAGATTAATTGGCCACCCAAAGAATACTTAGACAGTGTAAAGTGATAACTGTATGCGTGTGCAGTATATTATTTGAGCATTCATATATATGTGTGTGTGTGTGTGTGTGTGCGTGCACTTGTGTTTGTCTCCCCCTCATAGGATGAGGTCCACTCTTCATCTGAATCACCGCCTTCCTTCAAACCCTCCCCTCCTCCCAAGCACGCCAGTCCCAAGGGTCGTTCCAAGCGCCCAGCCTCCTCCTCCAAGCTCTCGCAGCTCTTCTGCGGCCCCCACAGAATGCAGCGCGACAGCCACAGTGCTCACTCCCACACCACCCACGCCCCCAGTGCCCAAACCCACACCCATGCCCAGGGTGCCTCTACCCAGCCTCACTCTCACCCTCACCCTCACCCACACCCACAGCCCCAACCTTCTCCACCTTGCTCTCACCACCATCACCCTCAACCCCCACTCTGCCCAGCCCACCGCGCCCCTCTCACCCCACCCTGTGTGCCACGGAATATCTCCCCTCTCCCCATGCATCCCTCCTCCCCTCTTACCATCTCCGTCTCTCCTGGGCCCAGTAGGGAGCCCCCTAGTGTCCACTTCTGCCTTGGGGCAGCCAGGCAACTACAACAGCAGCAGCAGCAGCAACTGCAGCAAGGGGGGGTCAGTCTCTCGTTGCACAGCCAGTCACCCATCTTGGCCCGGATGTCTGGTAGTCCAGCCCTGTCTCCGCACTCCTCTCCATCGATGTCCCCGTTGTCATTCCCGGTGCCGGCCGCTCCTCATCCCAGCCCGGAGAGGCCGGCACTGGGGCTGAGGCCGGGCCCGAGCTCATCTCCGGTGGCCTCCTGCAGCACGCAGACAGACAGGCTGCACCTAGAACCGGAGGGAGGGGACGAGAGGGCGCCCCCTCAGGCCAGAGGTGAGAATGCTGGGGTATGTGAGGTGAGAATGCTGTGAACTCACTTACATGACTGCATGTGTATTTAAATGTATGTTTGTGTGCGTGTGCGTGTGCGTGTGTGTGTGTGTCTGACTCTGTGTTTACATGTGCAAATGCATATGTGGTGCCATTACTGAGCCTCTCTCTGTGTATGTGTGACAGCTGGAGCCACCTTGTCCCAGCTCTCTGACAGTGGCCAGACCCTGAGTGAGGACAGTGGGGTGGACATCCCTGAGTCTGGGGGCCTGAGCAAGGACAGCAGCCCACGGCCCGGAAAGCCCCCTTCATCCCAGCCCTCTGCGGGGCCTCCTGGGACCGACAGAGCCGCCGCACAGTCGTCCCCAGCACCAGTGAGACACTGCTTCACCACACCATTGCTCCAACTTAGCTGAAAATCAGTGAGATGAGCCAAAATATCATGATTTATTCAGTTGTTAAGCCTGCTTCAGGAGACACTTCTCTAGGTTGTTGAAGCTCTTTACCCTCATTGTTGGATACCCCTAGGGACCTTCTCAATACCTACTGTGAAGGGTGGAGAACTCATTAGAGAAAGGTTGTGCCTTAGCTCTTAAAAAGCTGTTATAATAGTAGCATTAAGAAAATATTTGAATACCAAACCACTTTTTTTCCCCCTTAAGTTCAGTAAAGATGTATTCCCCAACCAAACATTATCTAAAATTCTACCATCATTCAGACATTTAGAGACCTTTCTTTGAACATTACGACTCTTAAATGTCTGTTATTGAACTGAGATCTCTTAAAGATAACACACCACCTTAAGCCCCAATAAGAGAGATCTTTAAAGAAAAAAAACACTTTTATACGTTCCACAGCTTTTTGAACAGCCTAGGGTTAGGGTTAAGTCAATGAAACCATGTCAAAATTTGCCTTGCCCTGAAGAATCGCCGTTGTGTGATCTTGTTCTTCAGATGTCACTATTTAAATGCACTCTTGGCCCATGCGGTATAAATCAGGCTAGCATGGGGAAGCATTCCCCTCACTCTGCACGCCTACCACCCATCTCTCCTGACCCCGAATATAAGCACTTAATTAAAAGCTGTCAAGACATTAGACGGGGAGGCTTGGCAGAGAGATTAGCTTAGAAATTTGCTCCCAACGTTGGAGTCAATAATGCACAGGGGGTGGTGGTGGTGGTGGGGGTGCGCTATAAAAGTCATTTAGTTCCCTTCTTTTTTAATGTTCCCCATATCCTTTTCTTCTTTTCTTTCTGCACCTGCTCTTTGTTCCCTGTTTCCTATTGCTCTGCGTTAATGGGCTGTGTTCGACGTGTGCTTGAATTGGTGTCTGCTCTTTTGCAGACTGCGATGGCAGAGCCGTCTTTGGTGAGGGTGGAAAAAAGTGCCAACACGCTGGGCATCGCTATCGAGGGAGGTGCCAACACTAGGCAACCCATGCCACGCATTGTTACAATCCAGGTTTGTCCCACTCACATTCACACCAACACACTAACTGACCTGGACCACTCACATTTGTTTGGTGTTTTCAGTTTTAAGCACCTTTATATATATTTATAAAATATAAATATATATTTATAAAAAATAAAAAAACAAAATTTTAAATATTATACTGCTCTTCAAGTATTCAGCATACTCAAAGATTAAGATGTGTATTTACTGTTGTTAAGGCTAATATCTCCATGATAAGACCGAAATAACGGTCAGATGTCAGGCTTTGTAGCCATTTACATTTAGCAGACACTTTTATCCAAAGCGCCTTATATTTGTCAACTATCAATTACATCATTTGTCAACTATCAATTACAATGGTGGTAGCTGACAATGAATCAGAAAATTAAACTGAAGATGAGTTTCTGGGCCCTATTGAGTTAGCGTTAGCTGGTGGTTTGTATGTTTCACCAATTATGTTGTACCAATTCTCATTCTTCAGAGCTCAAAAGTTGTGGAGCTGCAGCACCACAGACGAAAGCTCAGTGGTCCGAGGACATGACCTATTTGCTCTCCCTCTGCACAGCCTCCCCAGGCTGTAAAGTTAGACTTCTCCAAATGCATAGCATAAACTGAGTGCTAAGCCAATTAAAGGCATTTGTATGCTACTTTGGCCACTGCTTTTGGTCTCTCTCTCTTTCTCTCTCTCTCTCTCTCTCTCTCTCTGTGCGTGTGTGTGTGTCTGTGTGTGTGTGTGTGTTTGACAACTACTAAAAAACTCTTGTTATTAATCCCCAGTCTGCAGCACTAGTCTGTTGCTCAGATTTTCTAACCTGTGACAAATTTTAATTGGTTTCAAATGCCTCTTAATTAGAATTGATTTGATAAAGTTATCTCCTCTGTGTTCTTGCAGAGTGCATGTAGTTCTCAGAGACTCCCTATCGCACATGGTTGTGGTTGCAGTAATCGGTTATACTGTGGTCTCTTACTGAGGATAGAAAAGCCTTGGAGGGTCTGTCTGGGTGCTCAATTTTATGTTTGAAATTCACTGTTGATGACATTTTTGGTTGTTGATGGAAATGGTGTCTGCTCCCCGAGATTTGAACTGCTTTTTCTCCTTGAGATGCAGAGCACCCTTGAGAAATCAATGGCCCCATGCAGAGAACTCTGTCATCACAACCCTTGTTGCCATAAATCTCTGCAAAGATGAATTCTGATAAGAGAGACCAGACTTCTGTCTTGCATCCCTTCTACATTTTTTCTGATTACAATGACATAATAGTCATCATTTTGGTCTCTCTCTCTCTCTCTCTCTCCCCACTCTTTTTTCTGTCTGTTTCTCTTCCCAGGATGCATAGTTATGGTTGAAGTAATTCAAATGACACCCTTATTTGTGCAAAATAATTTGTTATATCAATGTTATTTTTTTTTGGCTTACAATTCAGCAGCATATTCAGCTCATTCTCTTTGCAATGCTGAATTAACTCAAAAGGACATGGCTCTGTGCTGGACCAGATGCTGTTTTCTGAATAGGAGATATAAATAGCTGTTTCTTTCACAGCAGATTTAGCTATCTGCCTTCTTTTTGACTGATAAAATGTGCTTTGGTTTGGTGGTGGGGGACTGTAATGTTTTTGCTTTTGACAAGACAAACATTAGACTGTGCCATTACATCTGTCATTGTCGTCAAACTGCTTCAGGCCTTTTTATACTTTAAGCAATGCAGTGTGCAGTGGTGTAATGCTGACAATAATGGAATAATGGATCCTGAAAATGCAGATACGTTCTGTAGTTTCTGATCTATGTCGACATTCTGGGACCTCTCACTGACAACAAAGGCAGAACAGAGGTAGAAATGAGTGTGTGTGTGTGTGTGTGTGTGTGTGTGTGTGTGTATGTGTGTGCATGCATATGTCTGTGTCTCTGGTCTGGTCTGTGTGTGTGTGTGTGTGTGTGTGTGTGTGTGTATCTATCTGATAAAGTTTCCTTGACTGCTGTTCTCTGCTCTGTTCTGCATTCCTCCTTGTCTCTGATGCTGTTTTCCTCCTTCACAGAGGACCCAGTAATGACTCCCATACAAAGTGCCAGATTGAGATCGGAGAGTATCCATTTCTCTCCCCATCTCCTCTCCCCATCCTTCTCACACACTCCACAGCAGCCCTGCTATCATTCCCAATCCCACTCCTCACTTTTTTCCTTTTCTTTCTGTCTATCTTTCTTTCTTTCTTTCTCTGTCCTCTCACACACATGCTCTGTTATTAGAATTGCATCTTATTTTGAGAGGAGTAGTCTATGGATATTGACACTCCTGTGAAATGCTGAAAAAGTGATGAAATCATAAATGATCATTGGCTGATTCATGCCAGGTATTTGAGAGGGGTCATATAATGGATGAATAGAGTGTTATACCTTGTTCTCTTTGATGTTGAAAATGTTGAAAAACATTTTATTGTTACAATTTAACAATATTGGTATATATGTATATTAATTTCACAAACCCAGTTACCACTTGAAATTGAGAGGGTGCATTTTTGGCCGAATGGTGACCTTTTTAGCAACCACATTTGGACTGTAGTTGATTTAGCAAATATGACATCACAGCCAGTCTTTGTCCAAGTTTGCCAATTTTTTAGTGGCCATTTCTAAGTTCAATATTTACATATGAAAAAGGGCACAACCATGTTTCACGTTCATTACAGGTCTATGGCAATGCACAATCTCTTCCAATTCAATAAGATAAAAATGGTTTTCCAAACTGTGTCTTAGGGTTAGAGGGAATTGTAGAATTTAGCTTTTATCCATCTTTCTGTCTGCTTATCTCTTCAGAAGGGTGGTTCAGCACACAACAACGGTCAGCTGCGGGTGGGTCAGGTAATCCTGGAGGTGAACGGCGTTTCGCTGCAGGGCATGGAGCACCGGGACGCGGCCCGTCTCATTGCTGAGGCCTTCAAGACCAAAGAGAAGGACTACATTGACTTCCTCATCAGAGACTTCAACACCGCCCTCTAACAGCCAACTACCACGCATCGGGGGGGTTGGGGGGGGGGGGGTGCAGAGAAAGGAGTCACTTAATAAGAAGTTAATGGATATCATTTATGACTGTACTATATAACACCTATACTGCATGAGTCTCTATTTCAGTTAGAGGCTCCCTGTCTGTTTTCACATAATACTAACTTCTGCATTGCTCTGGTGCTTCAACAGAAAATGATCCTTGTGAGAATGAGTTCAGATGTGATACCAACATTTCCTGCAATGACTTCCTGCAACAGGAAAAATCTTGTTAACCTCACCATGCTTCACGGAGGAACTCATATAAATCATGCTAGGGTTTTCAAACAAGGGAATATACTATCATTCTCTCTTAAAGGACAAAGTCCTCTCACCTGTTTTCCTCCCCCCTGTCCCTGATGTTCCCAACATGACCACATCCTGTCTCATGCTCTGGACACAAGTGGATTAAACACATGCACACACACGCGTGCACGCATATGTGTGCACCTTCAGTGGGAGTGCTATCGCTAGTAGCTCTCAGTATCTTTCCTCTCTCCTCAGATGTTAATGTTGGAAAAAAAGAAACTGTCGATTCCTCCAGCCATACTGTGCTCTGCTGCTCACAACCCTGTCAAGACCCTCCGAAAAGACTTTTAGATTTTTAAACGTCCATTTCCTCATCCTTAAACTAAAATATGTGTGCAAGATTGTGTATCTACTTGGAAGGATTGTAGACACAATGAAATATGGCAATATATTGTAAAAAGTAATACTTAAATTCATGTATTTATTTATTTGTTTGTTTATTTATTGAATTCAATACACTCAACTATCATAAAGCCTCTATTAGATTGTTTATACCCCATGCAGTAATTTCAAAAGTAGGTATTTTTGTAAAGATGCAACAGAAAGCTAGTTACATAAGGGCATTGCTAAACAGCATTGTGCCACAGATGAGATTTTCAGAGGGAGAAGGAGAAGTTTGCACTTTGTTTGAAATGACTGAACTGATGCAGAAACGGGGGAGGTTTATCCAACTGCCCTATTATCTGAGGTGTGTGTGTCTGTGCGTGAGAAAGACAGGGAGAGGTATAGAAAGAGTGGCTTTCTGGTGTATAAGCTTCAAGGGCTAGCTTGCTCAACCTGTTTGGAGCAGAGAGGGATCTCCATGGTAACAGCAGCAAGCCCAGAGCAATTTGGAATTGTTTACCCTGCACAGACCGTGAGTTATGTTACTAACATGATAGCCAACAATTGAGCCAATCACACGGGCAGTGAAGTTTTATGTCTGTAATTCCTCATGCAAATACAAGTAAACAAAATCCATTATTTTCAACAGTGAGACACTTCAGTCAGTGGCTTTGAATCCTAGACCTTCCACCCTTACCTGTACCTTAACTCAAACCCTTGCCTTAACCCAAAGTACAAATTATGTCATATATGTCGTTAAATGTTAATCTATGAGAGCTATTGTGCACTAAAGTGAAGGTTTACCATAAAGTATATTTTGAGTCACTATTCACCAACATAAAGTTGGTATTTTTGACATGAGGAAGGTTTAACAAGTACATTTACTCTGCAATTCACAGATCCACATAATACACTCACATATATGAAAATATGGATGGATATTTATTAGACTAAGTTGTACATATATGTTTATATCAATCACATTTGTATAGGTATGAAGCTTTATAGGGATACGTGTACAGTGACTACAAAACATTTCAGTGAGATGCAGGCATGAATCAGCCCCCAATCTAAGTAGCTTTTCTGCTCAGCTGCTGATGGCGGCCCTTGTGATAGTGGCACCACAGCCCACTCCTTTGGCTGAAGTGTAAATCACATTTACACTCTAGGTAGGTCCATATTCCACAGACTTGCAGGCTTTCTGATTAATTATTTTGCCCAGACACCATTCATTATATCACCTCTCTGCAGAGTGTGCACATACAGTAGGTACTAAGTGGCTTCAGAAATCATCCTGTTGAAAACGGAGAAAATTATGAAAACTCTGATCTTTTGATGACAACAATTACATACGGAACAAATCTCAGTTGGCACAATGCAATTTATTGGACTCTGTTGTAAGACTGATTGCTGTATTTAAATTTGGTTGATGCAGTGTGTGCAGTTCCCTGACCAAATTGAGAATAGTGAGTGCACAAACACCCACTTACTGTGTACCCAAAGTACTACTGACTCATAAACGACTGAAGATGGATTAAATAACTATTGAAAAAAAGGCTGGTATTGGTTTTTCTTCTTTGAAAAATTATACTCCCCAGTGTTCCATACTCCCCCTCTCTGTGAAAATCAGAACTGATGGTCCTTCACTTATCTAGTGAGCAACTCTGTCACCTCCTTGGTTATATTCTCTTAATTTACAGAAACCACTGTCTATGTCAATGTACCAGTAAGCTAGATTTGTACAAAAAGTATAGGGCCAGGTTTAGGAATCTAATCATAAAGGTAAAGCAATTTAGTACTCCAGGCCTGAGTCATGAAAAGTGGCTACTTTTAAAAAATTAGAACAGAACCCTGTTATTGTAATTAGCTGAGTAAAAACTGCCTTGCATGTAAGAATCCACTGTATAGTGCTTGCGCCCTCTTGTGGTCTTTAAAAAGTGGAGGAACTAAATAACTGGTGCGCAGGTGCGCTAGATTAAGCAGACTCAACCATGATCTAAACCCAATCCATGAATCTACACAAACTGGCAAAAAAATTTTTGTTTGTGGGTACCATTTTATTTCACATCTTCAGTACACCAAAAAGAGTAATGGTTGTGCTTTGTCATAATGTCCATGTTAAGAATTCCAATAAGGTCGACACACAGTAAAATTAATGGGTACAGATGATTCTCTAAAGACTTTGATCACACAAACTGGACAACTGTGGACAACATAGACACACACAGCAGAATGCACACAGCGACACAAACTCACACACTTACAAACCCACACACACACATGACTAAGGGAACACATGTCATCTCTGGTCTGGGGAAGCATTTCAAAGAGCGAAATCTGCAGGACCTGATGGATGAAGGTGACGTGAATCAGCTAAAATACAGCAAGATCTCTCTACTGACAACATCTAATACTGACTTACTACAATACAGTGTGTCTTCACATTGGCTTTTTAAGAGGACATAAAAACAGCAATATATATGGCATTCACTCCAACAAAAACAAACAAACAAACAAAAAAATCAACTACATACTACATGCAAAGGAGAGCATGACTACTATTTAATATAAGATATATTTAACAGTCTGTGATAGACTTGGTCCTTAATGGGCTAACAGAAATTGAAAATGAGTAAGCATTGCAAGCAGGCCTGTAAATCCAAAATCCATAGTTATTAATCCCCAGCTGAAACCCCTCTGGTCCCCGGCTATGCGTAGATGTAGTATCCACATTTACATTCAGCTGAGGAAGTGACTTCCTGTAACAGTAAAAAGCATATAAATATGACACTTTTTCTAATTTGCATTTTCAATATCCGTGATGATTACTCTGACAGCTGAGGCACATGGCTGTCCAGAGCCTTCCTTGGTCAACTATCAAAAGTTAATCATTTGCTGCGTTTGACTTCATGTATTTAGCATTATAAATACACCACAGTCACCTGGGTTTCTTTTAGTCAGCAACATCGACAGTATTATGGAGACTGTTGACCACATGTTAGCTATATGTTGTTCATCCATACTATAATTTTGTATATGAGGAGCCATTTGTGATAACCACACTTAGCATAGTCTGGAAAAACAAGATATGGAACAACTGTGATGCTTCGTTATAAAAACACGTATTTTGAGACATCATATGCAGAATGGTGAAATCTGTCGTCTTCATCCAGTGGTTGTAGGTATGAGAGTGTTCAAGATGGGTCAGGCTGTAGAGAGGGAAAGAGTGGACAGTGTGAGGAGAGTCTCAGACGAGCAGCCTATAATTAGGCTTGTTCATGTCTCTAACGGCTTGTAGAAGGCGAGTAGGGTTGATGATGTCAGTCGATCCTTCATCAGGGAGGGTACATGAAAGGAAAAGGAAAAGCGAGAGAGAGAGAAGTTATCAACATGGCAATAGAACAAAAAGGGTACAATTACTTTCAGCCTTTTAAGAACCTTGTTCAGATCTTTGAATCTGATTCTTGCCTGACTTGATAGAGGAGATTATCAGAGACCTTGTCAAGCAGATGAAAGATGTAAAGCCATCATGAATTTCAATAACTGCTCGTCTATAGTTCTAAGAGGAAAAGTCATCAGCAGGGATGTCTTTCAATCAGTAGACACTACTCAAAGTACACAAAGATTCAATTATGATTTTATGCTGTGACTATGATGAAACTGAGAAGCAACACAGCAGGTTTGGATAGCTGAGTTTCAAACAATGGTTTAGGCAGCCTGTAGAATTGGTTCATAAACAATTCTTAACAGTTGTTTGCTGTTCAGAGCTCATAAAAGGAGCTGAAAAGGCATGTTGCTGAATGATTGATGTTACTGAAAAATCTTTTCAGTTTTTTTAAAGGTGTCCTGCCACACTAAAAATGATAGCTCTATGCAAGTTTGACTTATATAGAGCATGTGAAAATGTAAAAAAGTCTGCAATAGCCAACGGAAAGAAATAAACAGAGAAATCAGGCCAATCCACAAAGTTGATCAAGTTTACGCAAGACAGACCAAGCTTGAGCCATTGGAGGCAGGCACTGCATTATTAACCAATCCATACTCTTCTGTATTTGATTAGTGCTGTCGCATGAAATCCTAACTATGTGAGATCACTGAATATCTGTGAACTAAAGATGATAAAGATCACAGGCAGAATAATAAAGATAACAGGCGATTAACAGGGAGAACAGCAACATCTCCTTTTTAGTAGGCTGAATAACAGGCGGCTGCAGTGGAGGTCCCTTACAATTTCTGTGTCCAGCACATTTAAAAAAGAATGACTTGTCAACTTTAGGGAATACAATGGGCCTCGTAAGTTGTAACAGTAACCTTGTGATAACGAAGCCGTTGTTGGGTTATGTTGGCAAGTGACTCATTACAAGCATATTACAATATTACAAGCTTACTGTTGCGAAGAGTCTGTTTACAGTCTTCAAGCAATTGGTGGATGTGCTTATCATAGTCAATGTCTTCCTTAATTTCCTCTGAAATTTAATATTGCAACACTTTTAGTTCTTCAGCCCTTGCAATTCTGACCTTAGCGAACTAATGTAAATAGCCTGTTCACTTGACATGCCTTGCTACACTGACATGATACAGCAGCGAATCAGAGCACAGCTCAGTATCACAGGTGGAAAAACAAGGTGTTTTGGGGCTTTTTGAATAGGTTGCATATAGTGTTGTCAACGTCTCCTTGGACCGTTTTCAACTGAAGTTAAAGACCATCTTTTGAGACCTCAGAGAACAATTTGAAATACCATATGGATGTATGGCAGGGCACCTTTAAGCAGCTTGATTAATTATAGATTTATTTAGATGACAAAACAACCACAACACATGGATGAGAAATGCAGGACAGCACACAGAAAGAGTCTAGGGGAGAGGGAGAGAGAGAGATGAGGGGTGGGTGGGGGGGAGACACTGATAGGAGGTTCTACTTAAAGGTTCAGGAACTGGGACACAGTGGAAACTAGAGCACACCCCTAAATGCAGGAACTATGTTTAAATGATGTCGGAGAGTCTCACTGACACACATGCCAACTAGATGACAGGCAGACCACAGCACCATCAGGTGGTTGGAGAGGTTGGTGTAGGTTTTTTTTTTTTTTGGAAGGGTCAATGACGGAGAGAGAGGAACACATGTTACAGCCTAAGGGACAAATGGGGAGCAAAGGGGCATGTAAACAATTTCTCATTACTCTTTCATGATCTCCTCCTTCTCTCTCTCTTTCTCAATTCTCCTCTGGGGTGACCTGATCTTCAGGTGCGGCATTGGGGTCCAAGAAGTCCTGGTGCTTCAGAGCCGTTAGGTATTTCATCGGTGTAATTATGTGGCTGGAACCTGTGAGAAGATAGACTCTTCATGCTCCTCTCGCAAACAAAACAAAACAAAACAAAACAAAAACCTCTCGGGGGAGGGGAAGGGAAGCCAGCAAATCTGATCCAGCAAATCCAGCTCCGCACACAACCCTGTGGGTCAAATTTGTTTCATAACAGCTGTCTCCAGACATCACTGCCGTCTGACTCCACAGCAGTGCTGCAATCTGAAGCATTGTAAGCCGATAAGTAATCGACAGATCAGTTTAAAACTACAGATCATCATAGGTTGACCTGAGTTCCTGATGACATAATAAGATCTGTAATGCCAGTAACTATAGCGACAGACAATATTGTGTACTGACTTGAAGTAGCAAAGCAACAGGCAAAATGAACCCAAACATGGTCTCAAATCATGGATCGGATGCAATGATATAGCACAGCGTCCTTTTCAATAACATTTAAAATGCAATGTGTTTTATAATTACTGTACTTGAATTTGGCTTGACTACACAAAAACCTTGAGCCAAACGATTTTTCTACATTTGGCAAAAAAAAGCTTCAGTTTGTCTGCACTCAACTTATTTGAGCTCTCAGCAAACACTTCAAACACTTCTCCAAACCCCACCTGCCATTCCCATCACATCACATTTTCATTCACTCGTTAATTCCCCCCTCCCCTGGCACCTGGGCTTGTTGGACCTGCTCATAGATTTGCCAGCACCCTCTGTCTGCGTGACAACTGAAGCTGAGTCAGCAGCCCCAGCAGCAGCTGCAGCAATGTAGGATCAGGCCTGTCTGCAGAGGAGCTCTGCTGGTGCTGATGCAAATATTACAGACAAAGAGCACAAACTACTGAACTGATTTACCTGAAAATGGGTTCACTCTGATACGCATTCGACCATTACAAAAATGACATACACTTCAACTCAAACTCAATTAAATTATGATGCTTGATGGTTGATTCATGGGTCATTGTTCCTGAACCGTATTATCTCACAGTAGGCCTACAGTCCAATCTCAGGTCTGGTTTATTTTGATACAATCTGAATGAGTTCTGTAATTATTCTGGGCTTCACCTCCACCTCCAGCTCACTGTGAGACTGGATTGATGCCCAGGCCCCTCCTCCCCATGTCGCCACTCACCAATGAGAGCCTCCCACTTCCCGTTGGCTTGTGTGACCTCGTAGGCGCAGCGCATCTCGCTGTACGACATTCCGCCGATGATGAAGACAATGACGCGGGGACCAGTGCGCACTTCACCCGGGCTCTTGTTTTTGTGCCAGTTGCCATAGCGGGCACTGTCAGGAGGAAGGAGAGAAGAGAAAAGGAATATTGGACAGATAGAAAGACAGACAGAGAGACAGATGAGAAGAGAAAGGTAAATAGATTATTCAATATGAACAACTATGTTGCATGCAAATGCATACAAAGAAGGATTATACACAGTATTTCATCATTTGCATCTTTCCTGTTTATGAATGTGATTAAAGATTCTTCATTGTCTCACCTCGTAGCAGTTGAGGTTTTGGAAGAGGCGGTTCGAGTGGAGATGTATGGATACTGCTTTGTGTCCAGTTTGTCTTCAATGGCATCCTTTAACCAGAGTGATAAGAACGTGAAAACTGAAACACCGAAACCAAACAAGGAGCCAGACAGCCAGACAGTTCCCAGTAAATTATCCATAGGATAAAGTCAAATGGAGTCAGGGCATATACAGTACAGTGCATATATAGTGAGCTGATATGAAGACATGACTATAAACATAAAACCCATGAGATCTGATAGAAGATATGTAGAGAAGGCACCACACACACACAACTCTTCATAAAACTGACTGAACTGGAATCTGAGGTTTAGCACCATAAAAAAGATAGGGAAAGTGTATCCTTTCAAGGAAACAAACAAACAAAAAACGTTACCTCCATGAGGTCTTTGACTAAAGGGGTCCATCGGGAGAGCTGGTATGTCTGCTCGCTGATCCTTTCCTTACGGTCCGGCTTCTTGGTTTTCTTTGGTGCTGCCTGGACATTGGGTCAGTGAACACACAATTAAAGAGTGAATGAGCTTGACACGATGAAGAGAATGAGGATGATGATGTGTTGTACAGGGTTACAGGGTCACTTCTGATGGTCAGCCCACCTCTGTAATGATAGGAATTCCCAAGTGGGCCATGTTGGAGATGATGTCACTGTCCTCTGGAGGGATGTTGGCATGCTGGAGGAGTTTACAAAGGTTCTCCTCAGAGACACCTGAGATAGATAGATAGATAGATAGATAGATAGATAGATAGATAGAGAGAGAGAGAGAGAGAACAAAACAGAAAGAGGGAGAGAGAGAGAGAGAAGAGAGGATCAAGCAGCTGTCAGAACAACAAACTCAACCACTACAGTGCTGCGAGCTGCTCATAATGCAACCACATGGGGGCAGTAAAGGTAAAGTGATAAGAATCTCATCCATATGTAGCATCTCACCATTCTTCAGGAAGATGTACAGGAGGATGATGCGAATCTTGTCGTACACACTGACGTTGGCATCAAGCAGGACGGGCACAATCGCCCGCATGGGGTCCTTGATCTTCTCCCCCTCCGCATCAGCACCCATCGCCAGGTCCTAACAAGAAACAAGAAGGACTCGGGTGAGAAACATAATCCACTTCTCTGTATGTGTGTGTGTGTGTGTGTGTGTGTGTGTATGTGTGCGTGTGTAAAATACAGAATAATATTGTTATAATTGTTTTAATACGTGTTGATCAGTGCTATAAGACATATTTTAACTACTTCTAGATCCTACTACATACTACCTACTACGAAGCAAGGCTACTGGCTAAGCCAGGTAACTTCAGGTCAGCTGCTGATCTCCAAACAACATGTCACTTCAGAGACAACAAATGCTTTCTGAAGTGTTCTTTTAGTGATCAGTTGTTACTCCCAAAGTTACTCCAGTTAACTTGTAACCTTGCTCTGTAGTATAGGCCCCTGGACTATGACCCAAAAGAACACATTTCATTTCCATAAGGTAAGCAACAAATACAGCAGATGTTTCCTTCACATGATTTTGTGGGCAGTATCTCTTTCTACAGAGTAAATTAGAAGCATTGACACTGTACCTGTTCCACACGGCAGAGCTTGTCGACTGCGCCCTGATACTTATTCATGCAGTCTTCAGCCAGGTGAAGATGAGTAGAGTACTTTGAGGTGGAAAGCAAACAAACATTAAATTAATTCATTCATTAATTAATAAACTAACTAACTGCTCTCTTTTACTGTCTAACTAGTAAACAAAGAAAATTGTGAATATTTTCAATTGCTGTCAGTGAAACTCAACTGTTGTAACTCAAAGGGCTGTGAGGTCGTTTGTACACATAAACATAAACATAAATATTTCTGTACCTTGCTCAGCTCTTTCTGGTATTGTGGCATTTTCTTCAACATCTGTGACAGCTCCTTTAATGAGGTCTGTAAAACATACACAACACAAGCAGAATAAGTCCGATAAGCTAAGACTAGAGGAACTGCATTATTGTTTTTTACACATTTAGTCAATACTTGTACTGTAATACAAGAGAGGGTAAAAGCAAGAGGCACAAACGTTTGTTAAGTTTGTTAAGTTAAGTTAAGTTTTTTTTGTTTTTTTTTTCGCAAGGGGAAGTGGGGAAAATCCCTCTTTATGCAAACCAAAGTTGTGCCCACATATGCCAATGCAGAGGATCATTGAAAAGTTTATATTGTGACGTTATGTGACACTCCCACTGATGCAGGCCGGAACTTTTCACATTTGCTCCCATTGTAACGTATTATGTTGCTCTATCTTGGTCAGTATTCAATGATCTTTGGTAGAACTGTAGCTGGAGAAAAATGTTCACCTTTTCACCAGTGTTCATCTTTTTGCTTGCTGTGAAGTCCTTCAGAGATTTAGTCACAGCCCTGTGCAGATGGAGAGGAGACAAAATAGAGACTTCAAGAGATTTGTCAAGGAGGGAGAAAACAGAACTCTATTACTGATCAATGGGGAAAACATATCTCATAAAAGGACACTTTCTGCGGGGCATGTAGTCTCATTGGAAAGGCTTACGTGGAGACTTCGGCAATGTGCTTGTGACGCAAAGTCATCCAAAGGTCATCATCCTCATCCAAAAGGACATCTTTCATTCGAGTTTCTCCCATTCCACTGGTCTCAAATCTGCCATACACACACACACACACACACACACACACACACACACACACACACACACACATTCAATGAACAAAGCCTTAAACGAGACATAGAATGGTAAGGTTGTGCATGGCCAAAGTGCTGGGATATGGTTGTGTCATCATTAATATGTATAACCCTGCTCTTAGAAATGGACACTAAAGCATGGGAGAATTAGAACAAAGACTACATGTGATGCAAAATATATCAAATATTTATTGTATATTGTATTGTTCAGTTGTATTTGGAAAACATACAATTTCAATACCCAGCCTAAATGAATGATTGTAATTGGGCCTGTAAAATTGTAATTTAACTTCTTTTTGGCAAATAACAGTTAAATACATTCTATTCTAACAAAAGAGAACAACAAGGTACAATTGTCCATTAATCCATTCTATAGTATATCACCTTTACAAATTTCTCAAGTATATAGGGTCACTGCTACAGCAACCACCAGTGTGAATGAGGAGAGTGTGATCTTACGAGTAAACATCATTCTCAATGGGCAACAGGTCATAGCTCATGGCCTGGAAGGTAAGTTCATGCAGGACTGGAGTCACAGGATCAAAGCCTCTGTCCAGGATCAACAGCTGAGAACGAGCCTTATCAGGACCCTATACAAACACACACACACACACACACATACACACACACACACGCAAAGAGAGACAGAGAAAAGAAAAGTTGGCATTGAATAAATGAACCATGATCATGAATGTATAAATACGTGCATATGTACCAATTTATGCATACATAAAGCAGACATTTATAAATGCATATTATGTATACATATGGAGAATGTTGTAAACCACATTGTTTTTAAATACACTTTTTTACTTATATTCTCTCACCTCTCCCATGGTGGGGTCATCTGCCTTGTACCCATCCAGTTTGTCTTGCAGAAGCTGAGCCAGGATGGCATTGTCTTTATGTTCCCTGTGAAAAAACAAACAAACAACTTAACAGAACACACTTCTAACAAATGTCTAACAAACATCTGAAGAAGATGCTGGTAGCAGACATCATTGTAGATGCAAAAGGACAACTGAGTAAACTGTATAATAATTGAAAGTTCAAAAGGCATTTTAAAACTCAAAGCTACCTACACTCGCTATAAAGTTAATAAAGTAAAGCAAAACCATAGCAGTGTAAACAACATCACAATATAATATAATATAATATAATATAATATAATATAATATAATATAATATAATATAATATAATATAATATAATATAATATAATATAATATAATATAATATAGATAATAGATAGATAGATAAGTACTTTTATGATCCCATACCCTGTATTTAATTTAAAGATGTCGTAATTGTTTTTATTTATTTAATCATTTAACTTTTTTTGTTTTAATTTTTGTTGTATTATGCTTTCCAATAGTAATGATTTGACCAGACAAAGTTTGACTCATCTTGGAAGCTGATATTGGAGGATTCACCTCAATAGTATTTTGGGCTCAAAACATTCTGAAATCAATGAATTAGCTCATTATTTTTGGAGAAAAATATATCTGATAGTTCATATCTGAAATAGTACCGCAATGTGAATGTTAGGCCACATCGCCCAGCTCTATGCCTTGGCATCTTTTATGACCACAGTGAGTCAGGAAACAATCCAAAGGATGGCCTCTCCCGACACCACAGTGTTCCCGTCACTGCACTGGGGCAAAACAAAATCGTATCAATTCCCTTCCCTATAGTTCCCACAGTCTCTTACACTCTGTATCTGACGGCAGGATACTCTTTGAGTGTGGAACACAGGGTGGCCAGCTGCTCAGCCAGCCTCTCCAGCATCTGGTTCTTCACGTCTGCCTTGAAGGGACTGTAGAAGTCTTGGAAGGCATCTGGTTTGTCCACAGAGAACACCTGTGTCAATGACAAGTCCATATCTCATATGGGCTGTTCTGTTAAGTCTGACCCCATGACAGAGAATGAGATGAGGCTAACCTCTGTTGTATTTCATGTCATAGTCATAGTTATAGTCATGGCCATAGTCATTTATTTTTCACATATGTTGTGACATTGTCCAAGGACACATGCAGTGAAATGAAGTTAGAATTAAATGATAGAATGGAAACCATTAGGACCATTTTTTCTTTCTCCTTTTGACACAAATTAGGATCTGCCTTAATTTCAATTACTATGATATTTTTCAAGACTTTTCAAGACTAATCAGGTGTGTGCGTGTGTGTCTGTATATGTGTATGTGTGTGTGTGTGTGAGAGAGAGAGAGAAAGAGAGAGAGAGAGAGCATACGTGAATGTAACAGAATGAATAAGTATGAATAAAGTTTGACAGTCACCCACAGAGGGTATTCTACAATAATCCTCTTTTGCAATGCTGCCATTAGTCCCATGTGCATTGGACATGCTAGTTCATTTAGCTTTGTATTCAGCTCCAGGAAGGGGGAGCAGGCATTTGTTTCTCCAATGACCATGTACTCTTTTTGGAAACAAGACAAGTAATACCCCTTCATTCTCCTTTCTTGCCCTCATCTTAACCTGTACTCTGTGTCAGCCAGCCTCCTCTCTCTTTCTCTTTCTCGCTCTCTGCATTTGTCTCTCTGTCCATCCATCTCTCACTACCCTCCAGATTCTACCCACTGCCCCATCTGTCGAAGGTCAGACGATAACAATCCCTCTCCTCTCCTCCCTTCCTCCTGTCACACAACCTTCAGACCATGCTATTGGTCCCTGGGTAGCATGTGGATGTATAGTCAGCCAATGGCACAAAGGATTAGAGGAAGGCTAGTCCAGCCAGAGTAATGCTGCATCTCTCTCGGGGATTAATTATAGAGGACAACAGCAGAGGATTGGAGGCAAAACTATGCCTCGGCTAAAGCCTCTCTAGAACATTCTATCGTGATTCACCCCTCCACCCCCTCCCCCAACGGTTCAGGCTAGTTGGGTGCTTTTCTGTCATGGTTGGTATCTGCTCTGCCCTGTCTGCACAGCATCTGCATCTTTACAACCCACCATCATTACCGCTACCACAACGTGACATATCTTCACCTGATATAACCTACACATTTACAAAACTACAGAACTACTGTCACAACTAAAAATATTCCCAACCTATGTCAACACATCACCAAACAAAGTTGTAGACACACTCATGACAAGAGCCAAATTGCAACAACAATCCAGTTGTCTTCAGTATTTGAACCCTTGCATGTGGAATTCAGTACCATAACCGCAACGACATCAACATCATAATTACAAGTAAACTACAACATCAAGCACTGTGATTTTTACCTGCGACTCGTAGGGTAGAAAGGCTGTATTAATCTCAGTCAAAGTCTTCATGACTTTGGAGGCCCGGGATTTGGTGAGCAGGTTGAACAGTGTGTCGGGGATAGCTGAGGGAAAGCGAAGAGGACACAGCAGGGGTCAAATAAGAAGAATATAGGGCCTTGCAGTCAAATACACTACAGAGAGTGAAAGTCTGGGAGAGGCAAAGAGAACATGGGAAACACTTGTGGCTTACTGTCTGTGAAGAAGACGTGAGCCCCCCTGTAGATGGCGTTGCGTGGATCTCGGAAGTCATCAATTAAAGCTTCTACAGACTGGGATTAAATTACAACATCAATTCTTTAATATAACTCTTTCATGTATGCATTTCTCTTTAGCATAACTGTTTACTGTATGCAAACTAGAGCATAAATCTGACATTTATTGCTCTTGAAATGGGGGAGGGGGCATTTTTTAGAAAGGTGGTGTTAGAGGTTATCCACCTGGCTGAAAATCTAATATGTGTCTACTGTGGAATGTTTGGGTGAGTTGGCTAGCATGCTGAGGTGAATTGAGGCACTCACTTCGTCACTGGGTGTGATGAGATAAATGGCTTCCATGCTGGGCAAGGGCTCACGCCGCTTAGTAATGTCCTCAACAACTATTAAAGAAGATGGGGTAGAGGAAGACAGGAAGGGGAGAATTGCAAAGAGGAATTGGCATTGAGAGGAGAGAAGGAACAGAGAGGAGAGGAAAAGGTGAAGGAGAGGGAAAAGAGAGAAGATGGAGAGGAGAGGAAAAGGGAGAGGTGAAGAGGAGAGAGGAGGAGAGAAGAAGAGAGAAGGTGGAGAAGGGAGGAAAGAAGTGATGAGGAGAGGAGAGGAGAGTAGAGAAGGGAGGAGAGTAGAGAAGAATCAGAGGTGAAGAAATGAGAGGAGAGGAGGAAGAGAAGAGGAGAGTGTGAAGACAAGGCAAGACAAGGAAAGAGAGCAGGCGACAGAAGGTGTGGAAAATAAAGAAGAAATAGAGAAAAACAGAAGGGATGACAGAAGAGAGAAGAACAGATGACAGAAGAAAGACAGGAGAGAGGGATGACAAAATAGAATAATGAGGAAAGAGGAAAGCAGGGTGTGAGGGGGAGTGGGGGTGGGGAGTGAAAAAGGCAAATGGAGGAAAAGAGTGCAAGAACGCCGCATGAGGTCCCTCAATATATTTGTCATTTCACTCATTTACATTTTATTGCCATGGGTTTCAACTCACTTGTGATGCCCTCCGACATGATGTCTGTCATCTTGCAGCAAGAGGAGATCATCCTCATGCTCAACTTGTCCACAACCAGTACCTGATATATGTTTTAGTAACAGATATATGTTTTATAGACAGACCGACAGATAGATAGATAGACTCCTTATAGTCCCATGATGGCGATCATCTTTTTCACACATTATTTCATATTCCAAACAGAACAAATGCCTCAAAAAATACATAAATTCATGCCTCCATACATAGCATGCAGGCCTTACCTTCCATTCTCCTTTCACGTGGACTTTCTTGATGACATTGTTCATAATCTCTGTTGGTGAAAATAATGTCCAGTTATCACAAAACAAAACAACACATAAGTTAGTTTGCTTCGGTAAACCAAACTGCACCTCAGCCGAGGAGTTGAGTTATTCACTTCCCAGCTCTAAGGGCAATGACAGCGAAACTTTAAGTTAAATTGGTCCATCCAACTCTTTTCATATCTTTTCAGAAGTTCAATTTTTCTTGTAAAACAATGTATTTACAGACAGTTGTTTACTCAGTTGTTTACTCACACACATCCATGTCTAAAAGTCCTTTAAAGCAAATGGATAAATTTGTGACACCAGCCATCTGCTCCCAAATATTCTTATTTATTTGTTACGTTTTGGGCGTGAGCCTGTGGTGAGCTCTGCTGCATGTCTGCTATTGTGTGTCATGATGTGCAATTCACACCAGTCAATAGCCTATGGGAAAAAAGAACAGGCTGGATGTGGTGAGAAGTCTGTGGCCTGTTGCTGCTAAGAGAACTATGTGAGTGGGGACGAGAGGCCATGTTTGACACTTTCTAAATATACTGCAGAGGTGTCTGTCAGTGCTGGAAAGCTCTACTGCATTATGATAAACCTTTAGGACTCATAGCATCACTGCAAAAGCATTTCAGTGATGACAAGCATTTCCAGCCACACAGCTAAAGACAGGGATACAGTGACTGAAATTCTGGGCCAACACTATTATCAGTGATTGGCAGTTTGGCTGATAATTGATGACAATAATGAAATTTTTTGTTTGCTGATTTTTTGTTTGGTGATATTTTTGTATTTGCTGGTAATTATGCCCTTTAGTGATAGGAAAAGTAACATATCCATTGTAAACAAACAAACAAACAAATAATTAAATAACCAAACTATTTCAAACTCTTTCAGCCCTTCATATCATATCTTTGCATATGCCAGTCTTTGATAAACCAAAATATTTAGCTACTGCAGAATCGGGGAAAAATAGCAGATGAACTGCTACTGCCATTGGTAAAATGTCATAATATTTGCCAATAGCAAGTCAGCAAGGCCAATATCATTTGATACCAATTATTATTGGGCCTAATATCACAGAATTTCTAATAGCACATGAACACTTAAAGATGGTTTTGATTCAACTTTTTGACGAAGCCTTGTTTTGTGATGCCAATGACATGCAATTCTCTTAATCTGAAGCCCCAGCATGAGACTGTATGAATAGACTTCACTGCTTCCTCTACATAATTAGTGAAGCCACAGAACTGTGTCACTGACTGTGTCACCAAACCAAAACATTAAAAATGTATTACTGGATGTCAATGTCTTAAACCAGGGGCGGCCAAACTACAGTCCTGGGACCAATCGCCCTCTGGTCCTTTTCAAGTGGCCCACAAATAAAAGGTAATGTGACACATTGTTCCATTAATCCAATATTATATGTGTCCCGCACATCATCGTAGTAGCAGTACTGTTAGAATGACATGTTTGTCTGTAGTCTCATCAAGCAGTGTGGCTTCATGCAGAATGTTTCAGACAGCCTGTTGTTTTTTGATTGAAATGTAGTCGCTCTTTCACTTGAAACTGGTGCTTCATTGGCCCTTGGCAGCTTAGATTTTTCAGTATGTGGCCCACAAATAAAAGTTTGGCCACCCCTGTCAAACATTTAAAGAAGACGCAGAGAGAAGGCTATTCTTGTGTGATATCTACTGAATGCATAGTTATTTGCAACTATATTTATTTTCAATATTTATTTGATAAGCTCTCCATGTTTTCTGACACTGGTATGACATGCTCTAGATCTTTAAGACATGCTATACATATTTGTGTTGTTTCTCAAGCAGATGCCATCCTCTTGGGGATGCTATGCCAGCAGTCAGGCTACGGATTAGCTCTAAATAAACAGTTAAAAAATATCTCCTATCTGTGTGCAGCCAGAGGGACACTGCAATCACTGGGGCCCCTAATCTCAGGCCAATCCTCTTACACCACAGGTCCTGCTATTTCTGTACCACCGGACATGACATCACAGGAGTGGAGAAAACATACACTTGCAGACATTTTGGCATCCAATCCCCCAAAAAATATAAATATACAAAGAGAAATTGTCATACATCAATCTGATTGTGGCAGCTGTACATGGTTGGGTATTGCTCATTGCCATAGTAAAAAAAAATCTAAACATGTGCATGAGGCATTCATAGACAACTCTGGAAAACAGTTACCTGACAACATAATAAATCAACTAATCATAGACTGAAGAATACTTAAAAACGACCAGATTGAAAAATGCATGCTGCTCTGCTACAATATCCTCTACAAAAAAGCCTGCAACAAATGAGAAAGCATAATCATATACAACAGGATTTAGGGTAGAGCTGTCTATGAACAATGAAGTAGTGACGTTCTAATGACGGCTATCCCTTCACTACCGAAGACTTGAGGAGTCTATCCAATTACTCAACTGGATTAGCTGGAAGTGCTCCATGCACATGACATAGGAGTCAGCAACACAAACACAAAAGCAGCTTTAGGAAGTGTCTCAAGTCCTCGCCACCATAGAGAAGAATCTCCACTAGTGGTGGAGAACCAAAATGGGACACAAATGACTCATTTTCCAATGGAAAAAAAACATGGTTGGAGTCTTGTGAAAAGGGAACATCCTTTTATTCTATTAGACTTGCTAAGGTGTGACATAGTATTTTAAAGGTGCACCGAAACAAAGCAGGTCATTGACCCACTCCTGCATATACTGGCTTCTCATATTGTTAAGATATAAGATATATATAAGATATATTGTTAAGACTCATATGGAGTTTTAATAGTCCATAATGGATATTGTGGAACCTGAGAACAGAGACCACTTTAAATTAATTTCATTATAACAGTATAACCTGCTGCAAACTGGTATCTGGTATCTTACTGTTTCATCTTCATTTATGAAAATGTGTCATACCTAAAATGTATATTTGTGCACCACTTTGGACAAAAGTGTCAACTAAATCCCATCACCATAAACATGCCTAAACATAAAAAAACATTGCTGTTCTAATACCACCATTGATATCAGACCCTTTCACATATAGGAAGCATCATGACTTGAGTAACCACAGTGAACATATGAGAAGATGGCTCTGTGCAGGTGAAAACACAGATGTGGATAATGCAAAATACTGAGTACCCAAATCTAATAGAGCTGGGAGGATGTCCCTTCCAGACAGATTTGGCACTATAAAAACAAAACTACATTACCAAATTGAAAACTGAATTTTTATAGAAATCTATATATTTTTCATTGCAATTACAGGTCATAAGCAACACATCTAACATAATTTGCAACACCAGGGCTGACAATAACACAAACGCACCAGAATAGACCCATGTAGTCAATCTGATGTCGTTCAAGTTCATCATTACAAAAAATACCTTGTATGATACTCTCGGAATTGTGTCTACGAGACCATGTAAGGCCATATATCTCAACACATCTTTTTTTTACAGCGATATAGGGTGAAATAGTCACTTTTACAGAAATATTTAGGATTTTTAGGATTTTGAAAATTGCTGTCAACAGAATCCCCCGTAGGGGAAGTCTGTATGAATACACATTGGATAGCAGTCTTCATGACTAAAATATGTGATGTTCAAAAAAATATGTGAAAGTCTGTTATCAACGTTTTACTTTTATTACAACTTTACGTGAATGTCTGTCTATGCGCAACATTGCCTACGTGAGGTTTTATAATAAGCTACAAACAATATAACTACACTAAAGGAAGAAGATAAAATGTTAATAGTAACGACAGTTTGTGTGTGACGTACGCCTATAATAATAAAAAGAATAGGAAGAACAATAATAATAATAACGATCTATTCGAAAGCAAATCAGTGGTTATCAGTGGTTATCCAAGTTTAGCACAAAAAAAACTATTAGTACAGACGAAGGAAAATAGCTGCAGTGTAGTTTTAGTGTACTACAGGAATGGACGAAGAGGCTACATAAGAGACTTCCCCAGACCGGTATCTGTCTCCTGATCGGGCTCTTCTCAGTTAAACACTTTCGCTCTGAAGTTTAAAAGTCGAAGTTATTAATATATTGATATGCAGTAAGTTTCTTACTGTCACAGACAACCGCCTTGAGCCCCGTGGGTGGCATGATGTTTGCGTTGAGACGGCGCGTCCGCGTCCCTCTCTATTCCTTCAATCCGACCCTCCACTGGACCGACGGTGAACTACTAGATAATACCCTACTTCACTACTAGATGATTAGAACGAAGGGAACGTGATTGCGTCGGAACTTAATCCTACGCCTCCGCGCGCCAGTTCGCTCCATTTAACGCATCTGTTTATGGCGCACGACGCACGTTTTTACACCATTAGAAAATATCATTTGCAAACACTTTTGAGTTCACTTTTTATGTCTAGCTTATAAACCTAACACAAAAGGTGTAAACAAAATAAGCGCGCTTCTCTAAACACACAGTATGGTACGCAAACAGACACAGACTATGTGTGTGTGTGTGTGTGTGTGTGTGTGTGTGTGTGTGTGTGTTAGGGGGGATTTGGGGGTGCTCGTGGCCCATATCTTGTTTGGTCAAGATAGCAAGAAACTAATTTATTAGGCCTATACCAAATTCGAAGGAGGAGGCGCACCTGTGGAAAGGACCAGTCAGTGTGTTGGCGTTTTCTTATCCACACGAGGGCAGTATCGCCAAGCAGTTGATGGGTGTAACGCCCTCAATAATTTGTCTCATTTCAAGAAAGCTCATGAACGAGAAAAATCTATAAATACCGAAAGCCCTAGCATTATGAAGTTTAAACAAACACATTCCCAACTGAATTAAAAGGCCTTCTCATTGACAACGGTAACGCAGTAGGTCTAATTCAATATGGGTTGACTTCAGTCACTATTCAGTCAGTATATTTACCAAGTCAAGAGGCTGCAGACAGAAACATTTCTTACTGCTTATTGGTGGATAAGATGATCGATAACAAAATTAATCAACTGATGTGAAAAATGGTACTCGCCTCTCTGCTTTGTGTTGTGCTTTGTGTTGTGCCCCGCCTTTAACAGGCTATTTAACGTCGACCTGATCTCATGAAACCACACCTTCGACATGCCATAGAAATCAGATAGGTTAGAACGCTGAACTTTCAGCAGCGAGTCAGTGAGAGGGTGTGCCTCTGTGCTGTGGTGGTGAGTAGGCTAGTTTTCTACCGTGACTCCACCACTGGCGAGTCAAAGTTGGTTGGTCTGCCCTCACCTCATTTGTTGCATTAACGTTACACTACCCGTCCTACTCCTCCTGAGGACATTTTCGCTGATTTGACGAAGAGATTGGAGGGGCACTTGAACTTTGTATGCTTCCAAAAATCTGTTTGATCTCTTTAGTTTTGTGAAACGCACTAGACTTTCCAAGTTCATTTCTGGATTTGTAAAGGCAATATCGCAATGGGGGATGTGATCTCAACACACCTTGATGAGGGCAAACGGGAGCTTATCACTGGTAAGTAAGCGAAGAACCGACAAACTTCTTACTTTTGGAAATCTGATAGATATGGTGATGTACTACGTCGTCACATGTCTGACAAAAGTTGGTATCCTATATTCTGAACGGTAGATATTCCTCTCAACAACATCTTAACCTTGACACTTCTTCAGTCAGAAACGCGCAGGATTAAACGATGCGTTTCTGTTAACGGTAGTTAACGTTACCAGTTGCGTCCTAAAAATCAATTTCCACGGTTCACGTGTTGTGGAAAATTTGACCATGCACAATTGAAATAAAAGAGGATCTGAAAGTTGCCTAGCATTATTTATACCAGGAAACCTGTGAAATCTTTCGGGAAGTTTGTGACCCTTCTGTGAGAGTTAATGTTCTGAATGCTTTGGCTCATTGGCATTGCCTGTGTGTTGTAACGTTAATGGTCAATTTAACAAGAGCAGTCTTTGACTTTGATAAATTCACACGAGATCACTGTGGGGTTACACAGGTGATAGACAGAGGGAAGGAGGGTGTGGTAACTGGTGAGGCTGGGTCAATCCAGATCCCACAGCTGCTAGAAATGCTGAATCCATTGTAACGTCACTTCAAATAGAACAGCCTTTTTGTCAGTTGCCGTAATGCCATCAGGACCCTACTTTAACACAGATGCCCTTTGCCTTTTCAGAACAAAACAGTATTCAAAATGGATATTTTTTAATGGTTTAACATTGGTCTCTTATGTGATCATTGGTCATGAAGCTCATTGAAGAGATTGAATTGAAAAACAAATTGTGTATTTGTTGAATAGTGAAGCCAATTGAAAAGTTTGACTTCTGTTTATATTTTTGTGTAAAAAAAAAGGCAGTTGCTGTTCAATTTCTCAGCTAAACAGAGTGTCACAATTTGTTTTTGTGTGAGTTTGTGCTGGAGAGAGTGCATAAGCAGACACTGCAACTCCAGGATGTGGAAGTTCTATCATGCCCCGACGCCACTTATATGTTGTACTCCCTTGGCCCTGGCTGACCAATCGGGATCTGCAGTTCAGGCGGCGGAATTTGAGGAATGTATAAAACAAGTTTTGAGGGGGGAAAGTTGGACGCCACTCTGGTGCAAGTGTCATGGTAGGTTCAGTTCAACTCCACAGGATCTGTAGATCTCAGCGGGGTGGATGTCTGGACACTGAAATTCTCTCTTGTTTTTTTGAGGGGGGGCATGATGAACCCTTAGAGACTCTAAGCTAAACACAGTGCCACAGTGCTGGGTCTGTTTTCTGCATCTGTGATGGACGAGGAGGGTGGTAAGACTGTGTTGAAGAGAGGGCGAATGTCCTGGAGGTGATATGAGGAAATGCTCCAAACAAGAGCTCTGTCGAGAGGCAATTACTCTTTAACGTGGTCTCAAGCTGTATTGTGACCATATTTGGGACCTCTGTGATGAGTCAAGACTGAGTAACATCAACATTGAAGCTGTGAGGTCCGCCGTTAATCCAGTTTCTTATGAGCTGATGAGTGCTTTCTGAAGGACGCTTGCTACCTTATCAGCATAAGGGTTTGCCTTTTTTACTGTCTGTTGTGTAAGAATAAGGTATCATGTCTTTCTTCCTGTAATGTAGTTCCTGTTTAAAGGTCCAGGCACGGACAGCTTTTTTTTTTAGTTTTTGGTAATAACTTTATGGGGTTGATCGCCAGATAGTCTGGGAATCCCTTGATTTGGGCACATTCCAGATATAGACGTCATAGTCATTGTTGTCATCTTCCTGCAGCGGCCCCCAGGATGAGGTCATGCCGTAGCCTTGAAGGGGGTGTGTGTTTGGAGGGGTTGTGTTGGGTGGATGGTGGATTACAGGCAGTTATCAAGAACAGATTGCATGGTGGCCCCATGCACTTCCTGTGTGTCAAGGAAGACTGTGAGTGAGTGTTGATCTAGTGGAGTCTGGCAGGAAGTTTAGCATTCAAGTATTTGCCTCAGGACCACATATCTTAAGGCGTCTGTAAGGGTAAGCCATAAGGACGTAAACAGGGTCTCTCTGTATGGCCAATAAAATGCCAGGTCCTCTCACCTCCACACACACACACACTGGACAGAAAGAGCCTTGTCACGACCCCAGGCCTTGACCTTCCTCACACCCTGGTGTGGTCTCCCCACACCCACAATTCCCCGGCCACCACCAACACCACACACACACACACACACACACACACACACACACACACACACACACCACCACGCACACACACACACACACACACAGGGATTTAAAGAAGAAAAAGGCATTTCTTACATGTGCTCCCCCTAACTTCCACTTCTAGTCCCATACTGTGACTCACCCAGGGCTTTTGACTGGAAGTCTGTCAAAAATTTGACCACTTCCTTGAGTCACTCTCGGGATCTGGACGATTCCAAAGGCATTGTGGTGGCCGTGAATAGCGCCACCGAGGCCCAGCACAAACACGACCCAAGGCCTCTGCTTTCTCATCTCCCTGTTCTTTCCACAGAATTCACCAGTCCCTGACTCACGCATGTGAAGCTCGCAGTGGGACGGATGGGAAAGTTTGTGAGGAGAAATTCTGTGGCTTTTTTTTTTTTTTTTTTTGAGAAACACAAACACACAAAACAGCCGTTGTTTACAGCGCCTCAGAAGACTTCCCCATTTTAATCCAAGTCAGTGCGGAGCTGTGAACAGAATTGGCCTTACTCGACACTAGCGCTGATTAACCACTGTGCAAATGAGTCCCTCCTTGATAATTACAGCAGAATACTTGCGTTGCACAACAAATTGCCAACCTGAACAAGAGCACAAGAACTGCTTTGCTTCAGTCAGCTATGAAACCATTCAGATAAGCAATCAAGCATTATGCGAAACCATGTAAACAATATCTATGTCAATGTCTATGTATAAATGCAAGTATGTAACAATAAGACTCCCATGCCTTATGTTGTTTAGAAATAAATATTAATCAGATACTAATACTTCTAAATACTAATCAGGGATCTGTTTACCTAAACCAGGCTTGTAAACCAGTTAGCAACTTTAACGGTTGGCAATTGCATTGCAACCACGAAAGTTGCTAACTAGGCTAGCAGTTATGGTGTTAGGAAACACTGCAGAGTAATAATCAGAAATGTAGAGGAGTAGATGAGGTATTGTAATGTGTCCATCTTCACCAAGCCTGTGGTGCTATGTCTTATTTTTCTGTCAAGGGTGGGGATACTGTACATTTCCTCTTTTCTGCAGTCAACAGCAGCTGACTGACAAAGGAAATATGATTCTGAGCTTGTGACTGAGCCTCATTCTCCAAAGTGGCTCCAATCTCTATCAATGTCTTCTGCCTCTGGGCATTTAAATCCACTGTGTCTGAATCACATGGCATAGTCAGTGTGTCTGGAAAACTGGCTCTAATTGAATTGTGCCATTTTGATTTGTTCTCGCTCAACGGCTGCTTTGTCTGTTTAATTTGGTTTGTACCCTGTCAACAGTGATAGCACATCCCCTCTGATCACTGACAAACCACTGAGCCAGCCCGGCTCAGCAACACTCTGCTCGTTTGTTTAGGCGTCAGCAAAGCTGTGATGGAGGTTTGTTTAGTACCAGAGTGCTGTAGTGCTGTGATATAACTCCATAAATATTTCTTCATTCTGTGGTTGGGGAGTGTTTTTCTTTTTTTTTTTTTGTAAATGCTACTAATCAAAACTTTATGACAAACAGACTCTATTGGAAGCGTCCGTAGGCCTATCCTTTGGGGTATGCTATCCAGCAGGACTAAATCATAAGAATGCCAAATTTTTGGTGTAAATAGTTGTCAGTCTAAATCCTTCAAGCTCCTAAATTAACCTTTGTGTGTGTGTTTGTGGTTTAGTCACCAAGAAGAGAAACAGAGAGATTGCTTTAGCAGAGCAAGGATGTCTGCCTGTAGGGATGACCCACTCCCACCACCACCCTCCCCCATCTCAGACACACACACACACTATCACTCTTTCTCTTTTTTTCTCTCTTTCTTTCTCTTTCTCTCTCTATGTCTGCTACACACACACACAGTATCTCTTTCTCTTTTTTCTTTCCCTTTCTCTCTATATATCTGCTTCACACACACACACACACACACACACACACACACACACACTTTAGAAGATTAAAAGTGATACAGTACAGTTTTTATACATGTGAGCGTTCATAGTTAAAATACTTCAGCTCAAGATAAAGTGTGTTGGAAGCCAAAATTTGTGTTAGTCAGTCATATTGGTATGTCTGTTGTTTTCTGTTTGACCTGATTCTCAACCTAGATGTATTGTCACATTCACACATGTCACACATGTGATGTGCTTTCTGTTTCTATCAGTTTGTAATGTCAGTTGTTTCCAGTTCATCCATCCATCTTTTTTCATGCGTCCGCCCATCTGTCCATCCATCTATCCATCAGTCCATCAGTCTATCTATGAGCTGCAGATATTGATGTTAAAGATTTATCAACTTAAAAGTAGAGATTTTTTGTTACTATATTGTCAAGCAGATTTGTTTTTTGTCTCATGAGCTCAGTACTGGAAGGTCACATGAAACTCACTAATGGGTGACTCACAGCAGCACCAGGAGGAGCTCTGGCTCATGCTGGGCCACATGTGTGGACACAAGAGGAGTACTTAAAAAAGATATAAAGATATCAGTAAGTGTTTAAAAGATATCAGAAAGTGGTTACGTTGTCCCTGGCTGTGTGATTATAATCAAAGAGCCAGTGGGAGGCTGGTCCAGTAATTCTGTTATTCCACCATCACACACAGTAAGCATGTCATTTCATTTAATTCTCACATGATCCCAGACACAGACTATTCTATTACACTGCCAGCCTGTGTGCTAGCCTAGAAATCTAGACGTACCCTGGTGGTAGAAAATAGTTTTGCTCAACAGGTACTGGACCATAGAGCCTCAGTAGGTCTTCTATCAAGGCTAGTTGGGTCCAATCACAATGCTCTATCTTTACAGAGAATCATTGGGCGGGCTTAGCACGTCTGTGACAGTGCAGACAAGCAGCGGAGATGGCTGTAATTGGTTGTAGCGCTGTCCTATAGCATGCAGTGGAAGTTTGAAAGACAACTGCTGATTTCACCCTGAAGATTTAGCTATCAGTCATGGCCAGACTGTACATTTTGATGTTATAGTTTGGCTTGTCAGGTTACCTGTGTGCTGTAATTGGATAATAAATAAATTCTTCCACTTTCTCCTTGTGTTCTATCTGCAGTTAAGATCATTTACGTTATGCTTTTATCAGACACCTTATCCAAGGCAATGTACCCAAGCGATTGCCAATTACTTCTCCCCTAGATAGAGTTAAGTGCCTTGCTCAAGGGTAGTGATAGAGTAGCGGTTAAAGAACCTGTCTAGCGTACAAATAGCCACCGTTGTGCCCCTGAGCAAGGCACTTAACCCCAAGTTGCTCTAGGGGAGGCTGGCCCTGAACAATTGATAGTTGACAAAATGTAAGTCGCTTTGGAATAAAAAAAAGCTAAATGCGTAAATATAATATACAATCTACAACGGTGGCAGCTGGGAATCGAAACCACAATTTTCAGGCTGCTGGAATGCTGACCTGGTCCCTAGCTAGCTATGCTCCTACCACCACCCCGAGATCACAGTAATTCCCATTTCACATGTGCTGTTTTTTGTCCTTCCCTCTGCACACCTTAGCGATCAGAGCGCTTTGTGTGGTGGCTGAGGAGATTTCCAGCTTTTGTTCTGGACCCTGCGGTGAGTGTGAGTGGGAGATGGTGTATCGTCAAGGGACTGTTGCATCTGATCTGCTCTGTGAGTGGAGTGGAGTAGAGTAGAGTAGTGTGACGTTGACAGACTTGGATTCTGCCCACTGCACTCAGGATGTTTGCTTTAGAAACACATTTAGGCGGAGACTAATTTCAGTGAGTCAGCTGTGTGTGTGTGTGTGTGTGTGTCTGTCTGTGTTGTTATTGCAGCCACACCCACCCTTAATGTGCAGTATTCCTCCCTCCTGATCGCTTCAAGACGGTGAGGGAGGAGAAGGTTTAGGTGAACATTACTGTAGGATTTTGATCCTTGACTGTCTTGGTTTAGAGCAGACAGTGGAACAGAAAAACATCATATTCATCAAGCTCAAAACTGTCTGGTCCAGTCCAGTCCAGTCCAGTCCAGTTTAGTTCCCTCATGGCTCAACTCTGCACATCATCTGTTCTCGCCTGATGGCTTTACCAGCGTACCTAATTATATCCTTCAGCATGATGAAGAACCTACGATCTACCTCGGAGAATCGTCTTGGTTCCCGACCATCTCCATTCTGTCACTCACTCGCTTGCTCACCCGTTTTATTTTTTTCTCTCTCTTTTTTTCTCTCTCTCTCTCTCTTTCTTCCTCCCTTTTTGTTTCCAATCTACAAGAAGAAACGTTTCATTACAGCAATGTACAACAGATGGGATCAGAGAGAGACGCTCGGCACTCTGCTAAACTTTCTCTCGCAGGCACCCAGCAAGGGTTCTGGCATGCTGCTCTGTGTGTGTGTGTGTGTGTGTGTGAAGCCTGGAATGCAGAGCCCATCGTGCACACATTGCGTCTGTTTGTGATTAAGACTCTGCTGGGACATTTTTAATGTCTATTCCAGCATTGATTGTAAACATACAGTAAAAATCAGTCTGTATAAAATGTGCTTGATAAAAGCGACGCCTCCTCAGGGCAACCTTTCTGAACTTTGCTGCCCTTTGCTATTCATTCAGACATTCAGAGACATTCATGCTATTCAGAGACAGTCGGAACAAAATGCCTTCAGGATGGCAAAACACTAAAACCCTGGATGTTATTGTAGTGCATATTGTCCATTGCCCTCTCGTGCTCAAACTGTGCTGAGTGTCAGAAGGTTGAAGGTGAAATCACTGCATAGTCATCATAATGGAATTAAATTTGGATAACGGCTAAGTTTGGGTTACTTTTTCTCCCTGACTGATCACCACAAACACTTCACATACACATACATACACACACACTTTTCCTCATGCTCTTGGAAGTGTGTGTGTGTGGGAGCTCAGTTCCTCCCCCTTGTCCTGGAGGAGATTCAGAGGCTAAGTCTCCAATAGCTTCACCATGTATGAGTCACCTCATGCCCCCACCCCACCCCGGCCCATCCCAACATCCCAACTTCCCAACTCCTCCACCCACTGTCGAGTAAAGCTAGGTGCACCAACAGACAAGCTCCCCACCTCCTCACCCCACAACTTGGTATTATACACAAACTTTGGCAAAAGACTTCTACAAAAGAGAACAGTTAGAACAGTGGAGGCATAGGATACATTGCCAGACTTATGGTTTTTGAAGTCCTTTTCTTTCCCCTGGCCTCGGCTCAGTACGGTTTTACTGTATGCCAGGTTAGATTGTTTGGCCAGAGACAAGCATGCTCTGAAGGCTAACCCAAGGTAAGTTAAACATTGCAATCTGGACAGGTTGATAAAGGGCCAAAGGATTGTATGAAGTGCTCCATTGTGCCTGTGTGTGTGTGTGTGTGTGTGCGTGTGCTTGTGTGTGTGTGGGGCCAACCTCTGATGGCGCAGGGCTTGACGCATGATATAACCACCATGACACACTGCCTTTATCAGTCAAACTGTACGTTTTAGAATGATTACTTGAGTTTGACTGGTCTCAAATAGCAAATGTCTGCAATTGAATGTTTAGAATAATGGTCACTGGCTATAATGCCGTTGCTTGCTCCATCCTGTATACCTGCTGAGTGTCACCCCTGCCACCTTCCGGCAGACTCCTGTCACCTTCCCCTCCTGAGTGGACTCCTCACTGCTTGAGTTTAACACTATGTCTGGCCAATACTACTCTGTCCAGCCATAATTCCTGATACCCACCTATGGACTGACTACCATGTAATGTAAAGTGGGATAATACTCTGGAACTATTATGATCCTTAGCTAAAACCATGGACAACTTGTAGTCTATCATGGTTACTGCTGCTTGTACTTTTCTTACATGGCCCCTGGCAGTTGGGTTAGCACCTTGAGTTGTGGATCTGGCCAAGGGTTCTCTCTAGACTAACTAAACATAAGGGATTTTTTTTTCTTTGCCCCTGTTGCTCTTGGGTGCTCCTTCTGTTAAAGCGTTATGAGACAATACTATATACTTACAATAACAATACTTACAATACTTTTAAAAGGCACTGTATAAATAAAATGAATAAATGAATTTAATTGAATATACTGAACATACTGCCTTCCAAGTGCTACCAGATCAACAGATACTCTCTCCACCCAGCTCTTCCAAGAATACCTCTTGGCCTAAATTTTAAGAATGCACTTAACATATTATACTTAAGTTCTCTTTTATACTGCACTTTTTATTACACTATTGCACTTTCTACTTAAAATAGTGACATTTTTATGTTAGCAATATGCACTCTTTGTTAGTTTCTTTCATTGTGTTGCAGCTTGAATGTTATCCTCTTTTGTAAGTCGCTTTAGATAAAAGCGTCTGCTAAATGCATAAATGTAAATGTACTGCAGTGATCTACATGGATGATTTTGTAATCTGTGTCTGAATGTTGCCAGTGAAACTGACAGTGAGGTGGTGGAGAACTAAAAGCCGCTTCATTTGACTTTGTCTTTGTTCAGCCCGTACAGGAGAGGTGATTGGGGACTTTGGCCGCTTGTACGAGCAGCAGTATGCCGTCGCCCTGTTTAACAAAGTACGCTTTGATATCGAAGGGGGTGGAGGACCTCAGCCACAGCTGCTGCACCGCAAGGTAAGGCCTCCACCCTCTCCCACCCAACCCTGTCGTACCCCACCTCTCTCTCTCTCTCTCTCTCTCTCTGTCTCTCTCTCTCTCTCTCTCTCTGCATTAATGGAAGTATGTGTAGAAGCATGACCTTAAACAAACATTAAACAGCATGAATCAACATATGCCCTGCAATTGTGTCTCAGCTTAAAAGTTCTAAGAAGCTATGTGGTCTTCACAACACAGGCAAGTTTAAGGCAGGGATTAATCTTAAAGCTAGTTGCGACATGTGCCTGTCTCTTTAGAAATGAGGCACAGTTGCCACTCCGTTGGATTTTCAGTATTCCCAGTCTCCGCTTTAATGACGGCCTTTTCGGATTGTTTAAACAAAACGGTCACATTTGTTTAGCTCCATATTGGTACAGCATTGTGGTGTCATTACGGGAAGATGAAAGCTCGTCTCGCAAGCACAGCCGACTGGGTGGACAAAGAGGTTTTTGAGTAAACACAAATTTTCAGACAAGACCACTTCTCCCCCTGGGAACGCTGTCTTAATTTATGATTGGACCACAGTCGTACAGCTAACATTCTCAGGCCGGAGCTGTTTGGCTTTCTAACACAGCTTGAGCCTCCGATTTAATTGTGCTCGTTGGCCATCTGTAAAACGCAACCATACAATTACTGAAACATTCAGGGCTTTACGGAAATCCCATGTCAATACTTTCCGTAATGCTGCTTCCCATTATTATTCCACACTGCCTGTGAATTTTTCCAGCCTGCAGTCCCTGTGAGTTATGAGGCTGCCTCTCTCCACAGGTTCCTTTGCAGGATAAGTCCATTTTCTCGGGGTCCCTGTTCCAGTACCTGGAGGACAACAAGAAGTGGAGAAATCGATTCCTCTTCATCCCAGATTCCTATAATGTCAACTTCTATGAGAGCAAAGCAGTAAGTGATCTCTCTGCATCCTACACACACACACACACACACACCTACCTACTTCCATTCTCCAGAGTCCTTCCTTGGACTTGTGGACAATTTCTCCTCTTTGGACCGTGAAAGCATGACAAGAGGAATGCACAGGAAAAACAACCAGCACAGTTGCCCTCAAGCACAATATGCTACACAAATTCTCTGGTCCACATCTTGACTAGTTGATATTGTTGGCAAGGCCTGTGGGAAAGGAGAGGTTTTATTTCAAGGCAAGGAGAGGGATGAGACATCAGGTCTGTCTCGAGTTTGAACTGCTTCCTTGTGCCACATCACGGTTGACACAGATATGTATGATCTTTGGCTCATCACGCAGCTGGCTAGATAATGTTGACATTTTGTGTTAATGTCATGGAACAGAGTGGGAGCGATACTGTAGCTACTGATGCTACATTTGCTCTCAACACTTTACTTGGTCTGTAAATATATTTTTTTCCCTGTAGAAGCTGAGAACTTTGAACTTCTTCCTTTGTTTACAAAAATCACCATGTTCCCACCGACTAACACTCTGTTCATCTTCAATTCTGTCAGAGCTACGAGAAAGGCCTTCATCCCAAAGGAATCATTAACTGTGCAGGGTATCGGGTGTTGACTTCCATGGACCAGTACCTGGAGCTACTGGGCAACAGTTTGCCAGGTAAGACTGTGTGAGACTTAAACACATTTTAAACCACCTCTTAGGTTGGTGTAGAATTCAGTATGTTGTTTAGTATTTCTTCCTCACAATTCAGCAAGTCTATTCATTGTGAGGAATTATCTTTTAAGGCCTCAGGGAATGTGGTTTTAACACCTCTGCTTTGCCAATAGCTGATGATTGGGATGGGATGAAGTGGGATCTTACACATTCGTTTATGTTCTGTGCATTGACATGTGTTTGTGTTTACACTCTCTTCCTGTGTCTGTGTGTGTGTCAGGTGTCAAGGCTAAATCTAGCAGCTCTCCATTTCTGAAGTGTCCCACACAGTTCCCTCTGATCCTCTGGCACCCTTACGCCTGCCACTACTACTTCTGCACAGTGGCAGAGAAAGACCAACAGAAATGGAACGCCGTCTTCCAGGACTGCGTCAGGCACACCAACAATGGTGAGTACCTGACACAATAAAATGGACACTGCTCTTTTTTCGGTCTCTCACCACAACCACCAACATTTTTTTTTTTTTTTTTTTTGACTGTGAAAAAAGTTCTAGGTATTGCTCAGTTTTGTTTTTCAGTTATGACTCCTGTATGTAGCTTATCTATGTTATGAAAGGTATATTTGTTGCTTTCAAGATATGATTTGTGAATCTTATAAGCAGACACTTTGAAACACTCACACATGTCAGTAAAGTAGCAGGTCAGGCCAGGGCACAACCATTGTTTCAGCAGCAATCTCACTTTACATTGGTACTTTTATGATTCCTCAAGTTGTACTTCCTGCAGTTTCTTGACTGGAGTCTTATCCTCCTCAGGTACTAGGTCAGGTTACCCATGGTGCTTTGGCACATTCCTTCTTTAATTCCCAGGAAGTGGTCAAAAGCCTCATTTGGATGTAATATGACACAGTGGCAATGCCAGGGTAAGAGGCAGCAGGAGGCCAGATATGTTTTTAGTCCACTTTAAATCCGCTTCTGTTCCGTCATATTTACAAGAATTGTTCTTGTATAGACTTTCTTTTTGTGTCTTTTCAGCTCAAACTCCTTGTTGAGTGCACATTCAATGACAACGACTCTCCTGTCTTATTATTTCTAATTTTTTTCCTCTGCGCGTGTGTCCGTGTGTGTGTGTGCGTGCGTGCGCACAAATGTGTTTCCTTTTGTCATCACATGTCTCTTGCTCAGACAACCATTACTCACTGTCCTCCTGTCTATGCTCCCGTGTGAGAGAGAGAGGGAGAGAGAGAGAGAAATATCTCACACTCTCATGATCAGCGTCTTTCCCTGCCCTGATGCTCAGCTGCTACTGAGCACAGTGCCAGCTCTACCCAACAAGGCCACACTTGTTCTGCCTCCTCTTGCAGATCCTGTGAGCTCCTGTCTGTTATTGTGCCATGGTAAATACCATGCGTTATGTCCAAGATGCCACTGGATTTCTGCTGAGAGAATGAAGCTTAACACCTCTCCAAGAAAAAGGGATCTCCCTGGAGTCTCACCAAGCCACTCTGGCACAAAATGTGGGACAGGAGTTTTCTGTCCAAGATTTATCAGGACGCAGTGTTCCTTTCCAGCATATTTGTCTTAGGACATCGCATTCTTCAACACTATATCACACTACAGACATTTTCATGAACTGGGTCACAATGAGCAGTCATCATGTCTCTCTCTCTCTCACTCCGTCTTTCTCTCCCTCTGTCTCTATCTAAAGTATCTCATTTCTCTCTGGTTGCAGTCAGAGCCACAGCTTTGTATGGGCACACATAAGTTGGATTTTCACATCCAGTAAATTTGGATTGTGTGAACTATGTGCCGTTGGTGGTGGGGTGGAGGAAAATGTTGATCTCCAGATGTAGATGGATGGCGTGTGTTCTGTAGGAGATACATAGGCTATTTCAGACAAAAAGTCCTGGTGCCCTAAGCCATCCCACAGCTATGCTTGTGTGTGTGTGTGTGTGTGTGTGTGCGCGTGTGTGTGTGTGTGAGCGCGTGTGCGGGCAAGTGTTCAAGCGCCCTTAACCTCACCTCCTGGATGGCAGCTGTGTGGGAGGGGAAGCGGCTGAGCAGTGGTGACGTCTCCCAGCTGTTGGATTACCCAAAAATTACCCATCTCTGGGCTCCTATACAAACATAGAGCATACGTCCTTGTGCTGGGGTAGATTTAGTCAAATGCAATACCGCAATACTACAAGGTAGCCATTGAAATCATCATGGTATCCTGTTATACCTAGCAAAAGATAGTGTTTTTTTAAGCTGTCCTGTTTGTGTGGAGCTCTGTGGTCCTGCTTAAGTTAACCAGTTATACTCAAGTGACTTGCCTAGCTGTGTGTAGTTAGATGCTATGCATGCATGTGCAATTTTCTTGTTCCTTTGTTTTTTAATCTGTTGTACTCCATGTGTGTGTGTAGTCTACATGGAGCTCTGTCTTTGGAGTAAGAGAGAGATCATGAAGTAGATCTTTGTCACATGTTAGCAATGATCATAATCTGCTGCATGAAGCAACTGCTTTTTAAATGTCATGCCTCCACTGTGGAATGGAAAAGAGTGGCCTCAGGCATTTCACTGTTTTGAGTCTCATTCCAGAGCAAAAACAGGTGGAAGAAGTGAGGCATAATTCTGCGGAGCGTGATCTGGACTAGCCGAAGGGTTTGGGCACAGTTGGGACTAGTCTGTGTCTGTCAGTGAAAAGCGAAAAAGTCAAAGAAATTATTCCTTTTGCACATATTGTTTGTGTGTTTGTCTGATGGCTGTAGCAACCAGTTGCAACAACTAATTGACAGCTTTGTCTCAAGGGTGAATGAGGTGACCCCTCCATCTTGCCTTTACCCTGTCGTCATGTTTACCTTTTCCTGATCCAACAATAGGAAGCCTAGAAAGGATTTCTCCTTTATACAAAACCAACCTTGAGTCTCTGGTTTAATCATTTACAGTCTACAAGAACAGTGAAAGTATGAGACATATGTGTGTCTCTCTCTCGTTCTCTCTTTCTCTCCCGCCCTCACTGTACACTTCTTTTAGCCACATTCAAAGCATTTATTTCCCCGCAGTCATATGACATGTGCCCTAACTCTGTAATTTCTCCCATGTGTTTATACCGCTGTGATTCATTTCTCTTCCCTCATAATTGCTTAAGAATACTGCAGTGGCGGCTGGGCGCCGGCCCCATCATTGGACCTGCAGAGGTGCAGACACTCATGCCAACATGAGGGAGACTGGAGACAGTCGGTGTAGTAATTCATTTGAAGAGGTGTGTGTGTTGGCTGTACGTGCATGTGTGTGTGTGTGTGTTGTAATTGTACAATAACTTAAGTGGAATCATGGCGCTGTCCTGCTGACTGCTCGCTGGAGTACACAGCACAAGGTGGCAGCACCCACAGGAATCTGGTGCAGTGTGGACAGGCGGCACAGCGCAGCGTTTGATGGAATAACAAGAGGACGTCTGCAGGGAATTTGCCCTAAACTGGAAGCATAAGCTAAAGCACATGTTTAAAGAGCCACCAAGCTAGAGACTAGTGCCCTGTGGCCAAGGCCCTCGAGGCCAGCTTCAGTCAGCTCTCTCCCACATTGTCTCTGCTCTCCGTAGTTCACTTATAAAGAACTGAGGGTGGACAAAGAGTTTTGCATTCATATTGACTGTATGTAGAGCAGCAAGTACAATGACTTCAGTGTTAAAGCAGCAATATGCAACAGTTTGTCATTATCTGTGTTTATTGCACAGTAAATACACACACACACTTCATGTTAGTGTTATATTCAAAGCAATCTTGATAGTGGTCACGTGAAGGGCAGATAAACGTCTTTATTACAGTAGCCATTCAGAGGCTGCTCTATTTACTTCTGTGGAGCCATCCAACACTTCAAAAAATAACCAAAACCTTTCATAGCATCAGTGCTGACCAATATTAACAACAAACACTAGTTAGCATGTTCTTGTAGTGCTGGTAGCTAGCTCACACTCACGAGTTTTACTTCAAAACTCTTCCGTTTTTTCTGAACGCAGCTGTAATCAGGCTTGAGGATCGAGGGGTAGTTTGAGGTTATTTGCATGGCCAAAAAAAGACAGAAATGTGTAGAGAAAAGAGAGTTTGCGAGACAAACACAAACAGTACACAGATGGAACTGCACAAGTCCTCCCAAGTGGCTGTCACCCCCCCCCCCCTCTCACTGGTAAGAAAGACAGGGAATTCACTGTGTGTGATTGCGGCGTTCTCTTCATTGCATGTCAACACATGCCTCACATGCTCAACAAATGTACTGTGCACACTTTATCAATGTGCTTTTTGTGAGAGTGGAAGGGCGTACATAACTGCAGGTGTGTGTGTGTGTGTGTGTGTGTGAGCGTGTTTATGTGTGATTCATACTATTGAAGCAGGTGTATGTGTATGTATGTGATTCATACCATTCTAGCAGGTGTGTGTGTGTGTGTGTGTGTGAGAAAGAGAGAGAGCGGGAGAGTGGAAGGGCGTACATAACTGCAGGTGTGTGTGTGTGTGTGTGTGTGTGTGTGAGCGTGTTTATGTGTGATTCATACTATTGAAGCAGGTGTATGTGTATGTATGTGATTCATACCATTCTAGCAGGTGTGTGTGTGTGTGTGAGAAAGAGAGAGAGCGGGAGAGTGGAAGCGCGTACATAACTGCAGGTGTGTGTGTGTGTGTGAGCGTGTTTATGTGTGATTCATACTATTGAAGCAGGTCTATGTGTATGTATGTGATTCATACCATTCTAGCAGGTGTGTGTGTGTGTGTGTGTGTGTGTATGTGTGTGTGTGTGTGTGTGTGTGTGTGTGTGTGCGTGTAAGGAGGAAGTGTTTGGTGCCGCAGGGGACACATGGCTCAGCTGGCCCTGCTGTTCTGTGTTCCATGCCCACTCTCAGTGTTTAGGCTGAAGTCCAGTAAAAGCTGGTATGGAACAGCAATTAATTTTCCTAAAAGACTTCTCTCAAACTCTCTCTCTCCTTCCTTCCTGTACCTCTCTTCCATCTGCAGCTCTCTCTCCCTTTCTTTTTTTCTCTCTGTTTTGCACAGTGCTGGTAAGAATGCCTGCAAGCACCTCTGTCCTTCTTGACAGTCTTTATTTGTCACACTCTGTCTTTCATCCTCTCTCTTTTCATTTCATTTCTTCTCTGCAGCTGTTTCTCTGTCTTTCTCTCCTGCCCTCTTCTCTCCCTCCATCGCTCTCATACTTCTGCTCTGACACTGCAACATCGAGCAGGCATGCAGTGGATATACTGACAGTCTTTGATTTCCCCCCCATCTCCTTGGGTTAGAGATGCCATAACTTTCAAACATGCTAAAGTGTGTGTATGTGTGTGTGTGAGTGTGTGCGCATGAACAAGCGAATGTGTGTGAGCATTTCATACTCATGAAGATTGAGATGTGGTTTCTAATCTGAGAGAATTCATCATGTGATTAAGCAATTTGTTGGACAGAACAAATTGACCTCAGTGACTCCACGCTGCAGGTCGTCTTCCTTAGCCTCAGAGCATAACATGGAGCCCATTTGCCCATATACCATAAGGCAAAACAGCATGATCTTTACTTTGTAAACCCTGACTCACAAATTAATTTGATAGGACCCTATGGAGGATAGGACCCTATGGAAGCTGCTATTGTTTAACTCTATTGTTCGGAGTTGAACTAGTTGAAGAACAACGAATGGCTGAACAAAACAAAAAAAAACGAAAACAAAAAAAACCCCTCATTGTTGAATCTTAGGCGTAACCCCAGTCTGAGGTGACGAGGCTGTTCACACAACTAACTTCTCTGCAGACCACTGAGAATGTTGGCAGCTGTGAAAATAATGGCTGAAGGAAATTCTCAACATGCTGAAGATGCCTGACTTTTAACATCACCGTTCTGGGGCTCTCTGGCCTTCACTCATTGCCCTCTGTGAAGTAGAAGAGAAGATGCATGTGTCTGCTGAATAAACTAGACTTAACAAGGCTGAATAGACTAGACTAGAATAACAAATGCTTCACTTTGTTCATCAGAGATGCTTTGCTGGTCAGGAACCCAGCACTGGGTATTGCAAGCATTTGTGGCTGCAGAGTCTGTGGCTGGAGAGTTGTGAACATCTGGAAGTGAACAGTAGTCTTTTGGGTGGGATTCTTATTTTGGGGACACACAAAATGGTTTCATTACTCCTTCACGGGGCTATTTCTAAGCTCCTCTGGTACTTTTAGAACCTACATAGGTTGCCAATTCATTCTCACAAGGGACACTGCCAAAGTAAATGTCCCTCCACCCTGATTATACACACACACACACACACACACACACACACACACACACACACACACACACATGCCTGCCTGCCTGCACACACGCACACATGCACACACTCGCATACACTCACACAATTAACAGTTCCGCTGTTGACTTCCTGCCTAGTCTCCCCCCTCCTCTTCTCCACCCCTGCCATCTGCCCCACCCACCTTGGTTCCAACTCACTTCCTGTCTTTGTCACTGCTCGCACTCACAGACACACTGACAAACTCCATACACACATTCCTCATTGTGTTTCTCTCTCTCTCTCTCTTATTCTCTCACTTTCTCCCTCACACTCTCTCGATTTCACTCATTCTCTCTGTCTTACTCACTCATTCACTCACTCACTGTGTCTTCCCTTAAAGCCCATTTAAAAATGTAAAATGCTAACCAGCCAGATATGCCTGGTCTGTGTTTTTATTGTATGGATCAGATTTCTCTTCCTAGCCTCAGACAGACCAGTGCTCGCTATTTGCCTCTGTCACAAGAGGGACTGGAGGTTTTTTTTTTTTTTTTATTGAGGCCCAGAAATCAGAATGTGTAGGACAGTTCAACATTGTTGCCAAAACCACAGAGCACAAATCCCTGGCCTCTGTGTAAATTTAATGATGTGAGCACACATGCATTTTCATTACGCATCATTTAGGTTTTGAATTCCACCATCAGAATGGGAGGTGGAAGCCGTACGGACTGCAGGAATAAGCCAAGATTAAATCCACATTTCATCGTAACCAAAATAATTGGGCCTTTGAATTTTTATCTTTGGGAGAAACCCCACAGAGAGAAGTGCGGTCTGAAACCTCATTACACTTGAACTTCCTCTGGTTACCAGGGTTGTGTATTAGTTGGATGAACATTACTATGGAAACTAACATTATTTAGAACCATTGCTTCCTGTTTTTGGGAGATGACGGGGTGTGTGAGTGTGTGTGTGAGAGAGAGAGAGAGAGAGAGAGAGAATCTCCTTAAAGATGTGCCAGTTGCCAAATAAGGTGATATGGTTTGGATGACCGAACCCTCACAGGAATTTTAACAGTTCTGTTTGGGGAACTGAAAGGCAGGCATTTTTGGTCACATTGGTCACGAAGAAAATGATGGGCTCTTGGATTTTAACACAGAACACTTGTCATCTAAAGGAAGTGATGGGGGGGAGCTTTTCATTGCTGCCCCTGCCCTGTAGAACAAACTACCTCTCCACATCTGCTGTGTGCCCCTTCTCTGGTTTAAAAAGAACTTCAAAGCACACCTGTTCATTGAGACCCTTTTGTGTCTAAACCCTTCCCTCCTATGTTAAACGACCTTGGGTATCTTGTTGTTCTCAGGGTGCACTAATTGTCTGATGTTTGTTCATTTTAATGAGCCTCTGCAAAGCAAGATGTGAAAATGTTCAGGAACTGTGAGGATGACTTTACATGAGGGGATCATAAACTAACTAGCTAACTAGTGAAACAGCTGGTTGCTGCTGCTGCTGTTGTTGTTCTGGTGGACCTTGCTAAGTGATGTCCATTGCTATTTGTCTGTTTGTTCTCCAGGTCTCTCAGAGGAGAGTAAGGTCCAGACCCCAGCATTCACAGACGCAGTGCGTCTCTACCGGCAGTCCCATGGCCAGTATGGCACTTGGGACATGATGTGTGGGACACCACCACAGGTGAGGAGAAGCCAGAGTACCTCTGAAGCAAATGGTTCCCAAACTTTTAAATGCTGTGCACCATGTGTACTGATTACACCCCCCCCCCCTCCACACACACACACACCACAAATATCTTGATATAGCAATTAATATTCCTGCATAATTACTGCTGCATTACCATGTGAAATGTGAACACGTATGGTAGGTAATAAAGTTGTCCCAACTGAGAACTGAGTTTGTATTGGGGGATAGTTTGATCTTTTCTCCATGTGTATGAGTCTGTACCTGAAGTTTACCTTGTGAGAGATGAGAACTCAGCAGATGCACAGTTTTCTATCGCGTACCCCCATAGAATTGATCCAAGTACCTTCCAGGGGTAGTTGTTTGACAACCACTGCTCCAGAGCAATGATGAATGACCTAGTCTCTCCACCTTCCCACTAAACTGCCTGTTACCACCCTTGTTGTTCTGTTGACAATGCAGAATTTAAAGAAGGGTTAGACTTTAGGGTTTAGTTTAGAGTTGTGGTCAGAGGCAAGCCAGAAGTTATGGCCAGACTATTATCATAGGTGGTAGATGTTTATCTGAGAGTTAACCAATAGCATACTGACTGAGTTTCTTTCCTTGCTGTTGTTTGAGGGAGAGTATGAAGTGTTGCAATGTGCATCATTGAAATTCAATAGCGTCTCTTCTTTCAAAGACAAGCACCTCAGTTTGAAAAGGCTATTGTTTGATGTAAGAGAACCATGTCTCAGACAGGTGTGTATGCTTAGTCAGGTCTGACCTGCAGGTTTCTATGGCCTGTCAAGGAGAGGTTGTTCCCCTGGATGTGCTCTTGATATCAAGGACATTATTATGACAATCAGTGTTTATTACTAGGACCAGTGCAGTGGCCCTGGCAGTGTGGTTGAATGTGGGTATTGTTATGTCATCATCCCAGCTGATTGTAGAGAAGTGGAACTGAAGAAAAGAACCTGAGATGGTATCACTGGAGATGCCAGCTCAGTGACTTCTCCCTGTCAGAGCTGTCATTGTAGCATGTTTTTATGATTGAGTGTTGAAGGAGATATTTGTGTGTGTGTGTGTGTGTGGGTGTACACATGTGTGAGAGAGCGAGAGGGGGAAACAAAGAGTTCTGTGTATTTGTATTTCTGTGTATTTGCGTAAGTATTGATATTGCAGGATACTCGTTGACTAAATTGGTGCCAGCATCATGTGCTAACATTAGTGTTTGCATTGCAACACTCCCTGACCTATCAGGGCCTATCAAAAGCGGGTTACTCTCAAAGGTGTGTGACAGTGATTTATAAGTGCCGCATGTGTTTCTGATATAGTCCATTAGCACACAGATGTAGCCAGGCTAGCCCCGCCATAGTAGGCTACCTCCACTCAACGTTGTATTTTTCTGCAGTACTACATCAGGATAGGCTACTCTGACTCTGAAGGCTTTGGACTCCATAACTAAAAATTCTAGCAACCAATTAGCAAACATAAATTGAAGGCAGAACCAATAGGTTTAAAGTTTACAAAGTGCCCACCCACTACAAAGTAAACCCTACCCCTATCGAGTGTTTCCACAAAGTGAGACTGTGGTCCATTAGGTTAACTCAGATGGGGAAAGCCTTACCATGTTTCTTTGGCTTCATCAAGAGATATTTATTCCATAAATCTCTTGGTCTGTATCAATTGTTAATCTTCGAAGCTTCCCAGTTTCAGATTAGACTTTTATCTTCAGCTCCGATGGTGAATGAATGTTTGGAATCTGAGGTCAGAGCAGTTGGCTGGAAGATAGATGTCAACTCTGCTTGCCCTCACGTTTGAAGTGTCTTGTCTATATTCTGTTTGTGTGTGTGTGTGTGTGTGTGTGTGTGGCAGCAGCAGCAGCTGGGCCCCAGGCTCATCATTTGACCTCCCCTTCCCCCTTTTTCCATCTGAGTGTCAGACAGCAGAGTGCATGCTGGGAGTGAGTCATTGCTGGCCCGCAGGCATCTGGAGAGCAGTCGTCTCGTGCTGGAGGGCTCTAAGGGTTCACAGAGGCCTTGGCTAGCCAGACAGGCTGCCTTAGCTTGCACCCCCATACCGCCCCGCCCCACCCCACTCCACTTCAGGTCCCTCTCTGTCTGTCATCGGAGGAAAAATGAGTTTCCTTCAAATTCACTGTGTCTCCTATGGAGATTTGATTTGAAGTCTCCTATGGAGATTTGAATGTTTATTCACAGATCACTTGCAGGAGGGGGAAAAAAATGAGAACCATTTCAAAGCACTACTGGATGACGCACTGAGATGCTTTGAACTTGATATGCTGTATTAAATTTATAGAATGCATAGCAATTGGTTGTGGAAAAAATACTTAATAATAGCTGTGCTTGGAGCAAACACTCCCATATCCCAGAGAGAAAAGAAAACCCAGTCTTGACCTTCATATTAATTTTAAAAACTGAACATTTATTAGATGGGTATAGACTGAACACAAAAGCACATTCTGTGTGCTGCATGTTACAAAGCCTTCATTAGTTTCCTCTTCATTGGGCTCATTTCACCGCAGCCCTTTTTCCAAGATGGGGCAAGGTAAGCACAGGTGTTATTAATGACATAGATTCTGATTCAGTGTAGTAGAATCAGATCCTGATTGAATGTCATCAAGATGTCATTAGTAACACCTGTGCTTACCTTGATACTAACTGGGTGTGAAAACTGCTGTTGTGAAATGGGTCTATTAGTTCCACTTCCCCCAGTAATGCTTCTCTTCCCTACAGATTCTGGCCAACCTGGTGATGGAGAAGCTGTTGCCTGAGCTGCGAGATCTCATCTCCCCTAAACTGAAGGGCAAATTGCAGGAGAGGCTGAGGAGCTGGATGCTGGTGAGATTATGGCACTACAAGCCATCATCACCACCACCAATCAGAAGATCTACTCTCTGAGTTTAATCTGTCACAGTAAATCGCCTGTTGTCTCTGAGACTAGGGGTGAATTACATGGGCAGATGTGATTGTAGACCTACCAGATGTGGAGAGGTCAAAGAGCTTGTCTCCCACAGCCCCAGACCTCTACCTCCTGAGTTCTTAATGTTGTATTAGTCTGTCTTGCTCCTGGTGTGTCTTATTAAGCCCGTCAGACTCCTTGGGAGCCTCTCCACATCAGTTAGTTAAGTGTGTTAGGTTAAGTTAGGGCCCTTAACTAAGTAGTTATGCAGTGGGGGACTTCTAAGACAGCAAGACAAGCTTTCTCTAGAAGACTGTTGTAGCAACCTGATATAAAAATGGGGTAAAGACCCATCTTCAGTGATGTATTGAATTAATGTATTTATAAGGTACTTTGGCATTTTTACATCCTTTGTTTCATAGAGAATCATCAAGATTGTAAAATAAATATATAGATATAGCACAATACCAGCAAAAAGGCAACTGCTGGAGTGCTGGTGTAAAAGACACAACAAACTCTAACAAACCATAAAAATGAATAAGTTGGTCTTAATGACTTCACTGGATAAATTTCAATTCAATGTCCACAGACACGACTCCATAAATATAAAAAGAATATTAGTTACACACTTGGCCTTTAAGCCAGTTGAGCTTTCTGGTGATGTTTCTGGTGATGAACATTCACCATACACACTAAGTGGGACAGCAGCAGTACCTGACCTATTGTTGCTCTGATGTTTTGCCACCAGATCTCTGATGCAATGTACAGGCTGGTGCAGTCCCAGGCCAAGGCCCAGTACGAGGCCATCGTGCAGAGCTGCGAGGCAGGCAGCCCTCCTCTGGAGGCCTCCATACGCACCGACATGGACCAAATCATCACCTCCAAAGAGCATGTCACCGGCAAAATCAGAGGTAGACTCCTCACTCAAAGTTGTCACAGCTCATTAACATGTCCTGTGTAGGAATCGCTGACTCTACGGGTTATTTTTGAATGTCTGTCTTTTTTTAAAACTGCCATTCATTCAGCACTGACCTTAGCCAGAGAAATGAAACAGGCATGAACCTCATAAGATATCAATTATGTCATAACAAAATGGTTCTGTGAATTACCTCTATGAAGATGGCATTTATGACGGATCACATAAAACCCTACCTTTGGTCCTGACATGGTAAACTCAATTTGCTTCTGCCCACAGCAAGATGGCACAGGGTTACTGTCTGCTGTGCTACTTCTGTGATATTCAGAAGACAGTGAATATGATTGCCTTTTCCTCAAATAGCCTTTCTGAAAAATGATGAGAGTTAGCAACCTGAAATAGCATCTCCAGACTTCATAGTTGGAATGCATAAGGTCTGTTCAGAAGTAACTTTGTTAAAGTTGTGCTTGTAGACAAATCAGGAAGTCACTCAGGTTTGTTTCTTGCAAATAAACAACACATGCAAACAAGCCGAACGTGTGGTTTAGCTGCTTGATGGTTACCTTGCTGGCTGTCAGGATCTCTGTACAACCTCTTAAATGGTTTTAAAATGCTCTGTGCCCTGACAAAACAGAAGTAGAAGAACCACATTCCGTTAAACAACTGCAGGGTTTTACGTCAACCTCTTTCCTCAGGTGAAGTAATATGGCAAAACTCTGTGCCAAGTGTCTTTGTTTTGACCATGTGCATTGTGCACAGTGCACGCGGTTGGAGCTGTTCATAGAAAAATGGGACTACCCCAACACACACACACATACACACAGCCAAATGTTGTTACCAAACGTTCTTGAAAAATAGCACACGGCTTTGACTGTATGCCCTTAGGGTGTTATTTATTTAAAACCAGACAGGCATGTTATCAACAGCTCTCCTCCTTTCCTAACGTACAACATTAAAATGTGGGGAGTTGCTGTGTCTGGCACAGGTCCAGTAGAGGTTTCTCACTCACCCTTTACAATTCTTGGAAGTGTGTGTGTTTGTGTGTGTGTGTGTGCGCGCGCGTGTGCGTTCACGTGTGCATGCGTTTGGACTGTGAAGAGAGAGATTGTAAAGGTCTGTAGGGGTTTGGTTCTGACATTCTTGTCAAAGGGTGAGCTGAAAAGTAGGACTCTTTGCCATAATCTGATGTCTTTTATGGTCTTCTATGGCCTGAGGATCGTAATTAGTGGAGTTCTTCTCCAGGCCTGTGCCATTTATCTTTGTTCCTATCAGTACTTTGAGTTATGGTGGAATCTCTCACCTAGGCTCTGTGTCACGGCTGACAAATTCCTAAGTGAAAGACCGTGTGTTTTCACTTGTATATGATGAAAACTGTTTTAACGTGTGTGTGTGTGTGTGTGTGTGTGTGTGTGTGTGTGTGTGTGTGTGTGTGTGCACGTGCCACAGCCCTGGTCCTCCCCAAGGCGGAGAAGCTGCTGAAGGTCAGCATCCAGCCATACATCAACTCCATCCTGGACGCCCTGATGGAGCCCACGAGCCGCGGCTTCTTTGAGGTGCGCGACATCTTTTTCCGTGAGCTGGTGGACATGAGCAAGAACCTGCTCAACGATGGCAACAAGGAGAAGCTGGGGGAGGTGAGATGCCAGACTCAGAGTCCGACAAAATAGCAGCAATGGGCCTTTGGAGCTTGGTGTCAATGGTCTTTCTTTTCTTTTCTTTTCTTTCTTTTCTTTCTTTCTTTCTTTCTTCTAAAGAACATCCACTGTGGCGTTGCATGAAGAGATGACAGGGATAAATAATCCATTACTAATTCATTTTACATACTTTCTCAGATCTCGTTTTAGAAATCTGATAAATTAATAGGTCTTCTTGTATAAGAATAACAACAGGGGACAAAAACACTCTTGAGGTCTCATTTATAATTAAGTCAGGTTTCATACTTTAGGAAGCTGGGGGAGGCAAGATGCCAGACTCCGAGTTGGGCAAATGAAAGCTGTGGTCCTCATTTGGGGTTTGGTGTCAATAGCCACTTCTCGTTTTTTTTTTTTTTTTTCTTTTCTTTCTTTTCTTCCTTCCTTACTGACTGAAAAACATCCACTGTGGTGCTGCATGAAGAGATTCCAGGGATAAATGATCAATTATTCCTTTACTTTAACATACTTTCTCAGGTCTCAGAAGTTAATTGGACTTCTTATAAGAATAATGAGAGGGTCTCATTTATAATTAAGTCTGGGTTTTATACTTTAGGAAGCTTATTATGTTGATAAGACATAATCGTATTTGTTAGTTATTTGTCATTTCATAGTTATTTTAATGAGAATGTTTAGGATGACTGTACACTGTGCTTGTACAGTATTTAATGATGAATAAAATAATTCATTACCCCTCCCCCACCCTCTTATCTTCTCTTCTCTTCTTTTCTTTTCTCTCTTCTCTTCTTTTGTTCTTTCCTCTGAAGCACATGGAGAAGATCTCCATGCTGGCGTTCCACCCAGTGAAGATGCAGATCTGCTATGACAAGGTGGAGCAGCTGAGTCTGGAGGGGCTGCAGCAGCGTTTCGACGTGACCAGCCCCTCCGTCTTCGTCCAGAGAGCACAGATCCTCATGAGAGAGGTCAGTCTCCCAGCCATCTCTCCTGTCACTCTGGACCTCCAGAGGGGCCAACCCTAACCCTAGCACATCCCCAATGTCTGTGGTGGGAGAAACAATGGGGCCTCAGGCCTGAAATTAAGTTTTAACTTAAAGACACTACCCCCACCCCACCCCCAGTAAATAGTGTCCCATTTTTTTCTTCTTTTTTTTAACACAGAGGCAGGGTTCATGAGAACCACTAGTCATACTAACTATAGCTGAACTGGGTGCAGTAAAATAGTTACTGTTTGACTTGTGAGATTATAGTTTTTGCCTCAATATAAATGTACATATTTCTATGATTATTTACCAAAATGTCAAATTGGTATGTGGAATATATGAAAATCTCACTCCGATAAGTGAAAAATCTGAAAAGTGTTAGAATTCCAACTCAAACAAATGTACACTATATAGCCATATGTACAATATATAGCCATATGTAGTGTATCCATCTTGTGTTGTCTAATCTATTTGACTGTTGAGACTGGAATGTGGGAAATACACTCAGGCAAGCACAGTTAACCACCATACCATCAACTGCCACGGCATTGCACAACTCCAACAGCTTGTTTATTTGACTTGGGGCCTCCCATAGACTTCTCCTGGGACTCTGTTTTCCAAAGTTGTGGAGATTTGTGTTAGGCTGTTCTTGAGACATTTCTGTTAGAGTTTCTTGGGTCTCTTTGGGCATCTGAATGTGTGTGTGTGTTTGGGGGGGGCGGTGCCATGTGCTTGTACTGTTCGTACTGTTGCGGTCACTGATTTCATTGCCTCGTGTCAAACAAAAACACGACCCGGGAGCTTTGCACTGCTGTGGTTGGAGAGGGGGAGTGAGGAGGCTGATCTCGGTTCACCGAAATAACACAGCAGCTACAGCTGGCTGTGAGAGCAGAGCGGAGCCAATGGCCGACCCACAGCGCAGCCATAAAAACGAGGCTGGGAAGTAGACAAAGATGGCACAGCATGCCATGCCACCCCGCCAGGACTCGGAACAACCCTCCCCTGTTCACAGTGCCCTTTAGCTATGCGACAACATGGGCCTGGGAGTGGTGGCTGCGGTTCACTGCAAGGTTGGGTTGGGCTGTGTGTTCTCTCTCTCTCTCTCTCTCTCTCTCTCTCTGTGACTGTCTCTATGCCCATGCCCCCCTAGAGGGATGAGATCACAGCCTGTCAGAGATTTGAGGATCTCGGTGTGCTCTGCAGATCAGAGTGGGAGGCTCTGAGGACAAGCCCTGGCTTGTGAGTTGTGCCTGTCCCAGAAAGCACTCCTCATGACAAGCAAGACAAAAAAATAGAATCAAAAAGAATAGCGCACCCATGTAATCATGATAAGGAAAAGCTAGAGTTAGCCTGTTCATATCTACAAATCCCCTCTGTTCAGGCAAATATGTCTTCTGTATCGGAGATATTTTGCAATATTGTTTCACACCCCCATCTGAATGACATGTTTCTTTTGAGATTGCTATCCATATCCAAGATGTTTTGACTGTTGACTATTTCTTCCTGTTGCTTTTGGTAGCAAATGGACGATGCAGTTTACACCTTTGAGCAACTCCTACACCAGGGTCTTGAAGGCCAGGAGGCAGAGGACCTCACCAAGACCATCCAACGCTGCCAGGATCGTGTCATCAAGGTGAGACCGACGCCCACAGCGGCATGGAAGGCTCTCCACAGGGACACTGCAAAGACTACATGATCTTATAAGTAGTCCATGTTTAAAGCAATACTATGTAGCCATTTCAGGTATCCTTTTTATCAGACTATTTAGTCATGTGAAGGGCAGATAAACACATGTTCCTACCAGTCATCTAGAATATGTACTGTGCAGTTCTGAGTGGAGGGTAGGAAACCACTATCCTAGAAATCTAGACGCACCCTAGTGGTAGCAAATAGTTTTGCTCAGCGGGTACTTCTAGCAATGCACCATTGGGGCCTTAGTTGGTCTACCATTGGCCTTACCAAGGCTTGGTAAGACCAATCACAATGCTCTATCTTTGTAGAGAATTGTTGGGCGGGCTTAGTACAACAAAGACAGGGCTGTGAATCAACAAAGTCAAACCAACAAAGAAATCAACCAAGAATAGCGGTTGTTTGAATAGTAGTCGGCTTTGGCATCAACTTTGGACGAGTTGGACTAAAAAGGCACTCAAGTCATTCGTTTCAAAGAAGGACGTATTTGCTGTTTTGCCGACATTGCTCTGATTGGTCATAGCGCTATCCAGTTTGCAAGACAACTGCTGATTTCCACAAATAGGATTGAGCCCAGTCTCTTGGTTGTGGCCAGAGCGCTCTGGAATCTTTGATGCCAATTAGACTACATCAATAATGCACAACCAATGTCAGCTTCAATGTTGAACCATACAGATTTGTCTCTATGTGTTGGATAGCTCTATTTAAAAACATTGTTTATTAAGGATGTCTCTTTTTCTGTTTAATTCTCTACTGTTTTGTTCATCTTTTGTTTGTCTTTCTCTGCCCTCCCTAGAAATTTGACTATGACAGCAGCACAGTGCGGAAGCGGTTCTTCAGAGAGGCCCTCCTGCAGATCTTCATCCCTTACATGCTGAAGCAGCTCTCTCCCTCTTGTTCTACGGTAAGAATCATCACTCTTCCACCACGGGGAGGAACTGCAGCTGTCCTGTCTCACTTTGCACCACCCACCCTGCTGGGTTTGAAATTCTATCAATTTCTACCTTAACAAGCACAGTGGGGGAAATATTACTGAAACACACACACACACACACACACACACACACACACACACACACACACACACATATATCTGCACAGATATGCCACAGATATGGCTTTGCTCTGCCGATTGATGTCACATCCTGTCGTGTCACTCCCTGCTGTAGCTCAACTGGATGTGTTTACTTGCAGGAGCTTCCGCACTTCCAGGAGCTGATCTTTGAGGACTTCTCTCGATTCATCCTAGTGGAGAACATCTTTGAGGAAGTGGTGCTACACACAGTCATGAAGGACATCATGATGGGTAAGACCTTCCCCATCACTACCCTGTTTCATGTTGGTGTTGGACAAGGATGCTTATTCAGAAAAAATGGAAAAAATGCATGTAACAATGATTTTGTGTGTGTGTGTATGTATGTGTATATGTATGTGTGTGTGTGTGTGTGTGTGTGTGTGTATACACACACACACACACACACACACACATACATATATATATATATATATATATATATATATATATATATATATATATATATATATATATATATTATACACATATTACTTAGATATTACTTAGAAAAGCACTTAAAGCTAAATTCCAGTGCTTTTTTTGGCTTTGGTTTGAATGCCACAGATAGATTTTGCAGTTTGGTACTATGACTTCTGGAATGTTCTTAATGGCTCCATGTTTATCATCTGCAGCTGTGAAGGAGGCTGCTGTCCAGAGGAGACACAACCTGTACAGGGACAGCATTGTGCTGACCAATAGTGACCCCAACCTCCATTTACTGAGTGAGAACCCACCGATCGACTGGGCCGGCGAGTATGGAGCAAAGGACGAGATGGACGGGGAGGGAGCAACAAAGGAGCTTGAGGATGGCGATCCGGACGACCCGGAGGTGCAGAAGAGGCGCCGCATGAAGCAGGTGGTCTCCATGATCCAGGTGGATCCCAGTGGGATGCCTGGTGAGTCGTGTTTGGAGTTGCCCGGCGTGGAGGACATACCGGAGGAAGGCGAGGAGGAGGCAGTCGAGCAGGTCAGCGAGGATGAAGCATCAATGTCCCCAGTAGTCATCCCCAAAGTGCCCAACGGGACGAGCAGCAACGCATCTTCTAGTCTTACCAATGGGAATGACCTGAAGGCGGAGGTCACCACAGAGGAACAGGGCCCTGCTCCAATGAAAGAGGCCTCCCAAGAGGCTGTGGAGAAGCTTGCGTTGGAGAGCCCTACGGCAGACCTGGCCGTCGAAAGTGCCATCCAAGAGATTGAGAACGCTGTCCTAGGTGAGGATAGTGAGCAGAGTACAGCGCCCTCCACCCAGACAGAGGCAGCAGCAGCAACAACACATCCTCCCAAACCTGAGTCTGAAGCCACTGCATTGAAAGAGGAAGAGGCTGTCTCCAAAGACCAGGAGCAGTGTGTTACAGCAGCAGCAGCAGCCTCTCCAAACACAGTGGATGAGGGCAAACCTCCGGTGCAAAATGTATTAGCACCTTCCCAACAGCAGGTGGAGGTAAAGAGCACCTCAGAACGTCCTGCTGAGTCAGACCAGCCCACTAGCAACTCCAGTGCAGGTCAGTCTGACAGCAGCAGCAGTGTCCAATCACCAGCCATTGAGGCGACAGAGAAACAGGAAGAACCTCAGCTTGTTCAGGTGCAAGAGAAGCACAGTGACTCTGTGGCCTCAGAAGAGGATTCTGGGAAGACAGAATCCTCAGATCCAGTGGTAGTCAATGAGATGTGAGACTGTATTTTTTTTTTTTTCTTTATGAGGAAAACAAACAGCCAAATTTACATAGGTTCAGCTTCATGCAAAAGGTGATGGAACATTTCTTTGTGCACAGTATTGTTTTTAATATAGTTTTTTTTTCCCTTTTTTGAGGTTGGTATTTGAAATGCGTTCGTTATTGATTTTCAGCCTTCACCCACAGCATGCTGTCCCTTTCTTCACACCTTTAGTTCCCTTACCCTGCAAGCAGTAGAGCCTAGCTACAATCACAAATTTCATCTGTCTCGAAGCAGTTGACACCCAGCTACAGTCACAAATCTCATCCATCTTTTCCTTCCATCATTTTCCTGCAGAAGCCCTCAGCAAACCACTGCTGTTTCTTATCCCCTGTTCTAACTGCATCTTAGTCGCAAAATCTTAACATCACTGAGGGATCTTGATCCGTTTTAAACCTCCTGCTTTACTGCCGGCTTTCAACACAGGCCCAGTGTTGAAACAACTGTACTGACAACAAACACGGTAGAAACCACTCATTCATCCATGCCTGCGTGTCCACACATGCCACATGGGGAGTGAATAACACATCACTCTAATGCAAGCTGAAAACACTGTATTTTATGTTAAAATAATCTTTTGTATGTTTGTTTGTTTATGTTATGTTTATGTTTTCATATAGTGAAATGTGCAAAAATGAAATCATGGTATAGCTTATGAGCTTTAGGTGCTTTTTGCTGCACATAAACATTTGAATAGGCAGAATGGATGTTACTGGCCTTACCATATTTTTGAGGATTGTTCATTAACTGATGAATTGTCTGGAGTTGGTCCTCTACTCTCTTTCATCATGTTTTAGACTCTTCAGTCCTCTTGAATAGTTTCAGCAGTATGTTTGTCTCATGACCATGTGCTTTGCTGTTATTGAAGTGGAGACTGATGGCTAGAAAGATAGACAATGGCTATTTAGGACAGGTCTCTCTATTTCAAATTGAAATGACAAACTATCAAAGTAATAATTATGTGCTAAAAAATATAACATAAGAATCTTTTATAATTCCTACCTAGGCTCATGTAAGTCATTTTCACAACACTACTTTGGAAATGTAACCGTCCATGTCATGGCCCTGACAATTCTGAAACACGGTTTATTTTTTATTTATTATGCTGCACTTGGCATCAAATCATATTTTATTTTCCTCTTTTTTACATGTGTGTTTGTAAAGAGTCGTTTTAAGTATTATTTTACTCGTTTCAATGAAAATTCTTCACAATAAATCATTACTGTTAACATTGGTTTCACTCGGTCTTTTTTTTTTTATTAGAAAATGGGAGAACCTTTGTGTGAAAGGTTCCTCGAAAAAGAGGTGGTAGGACGATTAAGTTAAATGGAAAGACTTGCAACTTGAATTTAAGCTCAGTTTCAACACAAGAGGGCGCAACTTTTTCTGTGATTTTTTTTTTTTTTTTTTTTTTTTTTGTCGCAGTAAACCTTTTTCATCAAGTGCCCAAAGAAAAAAATCCTCGCTACAGTTTCTGTTCAGATAAAAATAAGTATCCTGAATGAACTCATCCCGAAAAGTATGATTATTTAGAAATTGGGACCTTTAAATGAAATATATCTTATTTATTGTGTGCTATGATAATATATGTTTCATTTATAAAATTTGACTGCCGTAAAAACCTGATTACTTCTCACACAATGCATTGCGTAGCCTAATGATGGGCCAACGTCATGACGACACTGCGTTACGTGTCTCTGACCGCTCTGCACAGCAGTGCACTCAAGATTTGGTACTTGACCACCGTAGCCGTCGCAGCCAGGGTACAGTGGTCTCCATCTGAAGGAGACTTCGGGAAATGTGCGGTGTCGAATTACCTCTTCAGATAACAAAAGGGCAAACGCACCTGCATTTTCCATGCTGTTGTAGAGCCTGACGCACTAGAAGCTTTCTTGTACTGTAGGCAAGGGGACGGGGGAATGGTAAACCCCGACTCCCCTCGTCCATCACACCGTCCTTAAGGAGCACAGGATGCAATCGTTGAGCAGAAGGGTCGGGATCTGGTCGTGGGCCTCGCTTCTCACCGAGCTTGTTTTCATCACGACTCTCGCTATTAGTGCTTGTGTGCCAGGTAAGGGGATCTTTGTCTACAGTGGAGCAAAGCTGTCCTCTGTATTTTAATTACTACTCGTGATTTCGGGAACAAAAAAGTGTCTACAGTGTTTCTCTTTACTTTCTGTGATGATTCGTTTGTGCGTGAAACTGAAACAATCCAAGCAGCGATTGTGTTATAGTACCATAATAAACTGATGTAAAAGTAATCGATCATTTTGGTACCTAGATTCACAGCTACCTAGACATGCCACATACGTTATTTAATGTGACGTAAGACCATGTCGGGGTGTATTTCACTGAAATTATTTAAATAGAAATTAATTACCCTGTTTAAAATGATCCTGCGAGTATGTGAAGGTTTACATAGCCATAGAAACAAGACCTCTAACTACAGGTTTTAAAGTAGTTTAGTTAACAAAGCTAATGTAGCCTATATAGTGAGATACATGATTAAAAATATAAAATATACAACTGAAGAAATGCACTTAGCCTAGCTACTCTTTTCTGTATATCTTAATGGAGTGATTAACTGGTTAGCGTAATTATTCTTATCATGACTTTTGATAACTCTGTCATTGCGCTTTTGAATATGTGTTCTAAGTATCATATGCTTCCCTCTGGTTACACACGGTCTGGTAATCTGTATATCCTGTACAGTAGCCTACATGTGGTGTGGTGTGATGTGAATAAGGACTGCTGTGGATAGGTGTAAGAAGAGGTGGCGGGGGCAGTGAAGGTGAATGGACTCCTACTGGTGACTAAGCTTGTGCGACATATCGACCAGTATGTGTGTGTGTGTGTGTGTGTGTGTATGGGGGGGGGGGGGGGGGGGATACCTCTTGGCTTGTGACGTAGGTGTGGGGAGATGGGACCCACTTGGACCCGTCAGCAGAGACTGTCTCATTCCTTCCTTTGGACATGGTGTTCTTATAAAGTGACAGCCTGCCAACAGTTTGTTTTAGTGAGATCAGTTCCTGGATCACAGCTTAAAAGACCTATTTTACACAGTTCTACAGCATGTTAAATAATGACAAATTCCCTTATAGTATCTTAAAATGTTGCTGTTCTCTCTCTCTCTTTCTCTCTCTCTCTCCCTCTCCCCCTCTCTCCCTCTCCCCCCTGTCCCCCTGTCCTTCATCTGTCAGTCATAGTATCTATCTACTCTATCTACTAACTTATTTGCCCTCTCTCTCTCTCCCTCATACACACACCCTCACACACACGCACAGCCATCTTGAAGAACGTCTCCTGGGTAAATGATGCATATATGAATATCTTTTCTGGGCACCGGTGTCATGGTAACAAGTGGCAGTCAAGAAAGCAGTCAAATAGAGTGCTGGAGTTGGCCCTCTGACACGTTCTCTTTGTCAGTCCTCAGTCAGTTCTCACACGTTCTCTCTGTCAGTCCTCAGTCAGTTCTTGCGCATTCTCTCTGTCAGTCCTCAGTCGGTTCTGACACATTCTCCCTGTCAATCCTCTTTCAGTTCTCACACATTTTCTCTGTCAGTCCTCAGTCAGTTCTGACACGCTCTCCCTGTCGGCCCTTAGTTGTTCTGAGGCGTTCTCCCTGTCAGCTCTCAGTTGGTTCTGACACATTCTCCTCCAGTCCTTAGTTGGTTTTACTCAACTTCACAGCATAGCGGATTGCAGCACTGCACAGAGCAGTTCATCTCTGGCTTAATTTAAAGGACACAGTCTGAAGGTCAGACGGTCTCAATCCCCACCTCCCTTACTTCTCATCTGGGTGGTAAAGTGTCAGGTTATAGTGGCCGCTGCAGTGCGGTGGAGTGCAGTGCTCTGGGCAGAGGAAGTCATGTTTCCTTGTCTGATTAGTGAGGGAATCAGTCTGTCTTGCATTACACTACACTGGTTAGCCTGACATGCTGCATGAGGTGTGTATGAACAGTTTGATTTCACCAGTCACTCATCTGTCTGTGTGCACCTGTGTTTCAACATATGGTGAGATAACACGGGTTGGGTCGGGTCTCAGTGACTTGGTGTGTGTGTGTGTGTGTGTTTTGTCTCCATTCTGTAAATATAGGGCAAGTGTATGGTGTGAAGTGGTGTTATGTAAAGGATATCAGACTGGGCTGACAATGTGATCCTCCTTGGGTTTCGTTTGACCTGTCTGCAAAATAAGGCTCATTTCCTTTAAAGTCCCTCACTCCAGCTGGAGTGGGCCTAGTAAGAGCCTCAGCAGAGCTGGGCCTCCGTACGGAAATTAGGCTCATTCTAATCGCACTCCTTATCAGTGTTCTGGAGACGCCAGCTATGCCCCCCCACCCCCCACCCCCTGTATTACAGTTCACACCAGATAAGAATAATTCTTTCAGTCAACATCTTTCTTTCCATGGCGTGGTAGGACAGAGGCATAAACAGGCAGGGGTTTTGTGTGTGTGTTTGTGTGTGTTCGAGGTGGCGATGGCAGAGATGGTAATCTGTGGACGCCCGGCTCTCAGCTCAATGCTGCAGTGGATGTTGATGTGTATGTGTGTGTGTGTGTGTATGTCTATGTCTGTGTGTTGATGTGTGTGTGTAAGGACAGAGTCAGGCAAGGCACAATAGGCTAACCTAGGCAGGGACACAGTTTATCTTAGGACAAGTCAAGTGTCCTCATGCGCCTCATCTCATCTTATGTCTCCCCCATGCTTTTGAGCAATTTCTTCTTAGTTCAGCCCTTATATAGGAGGAAAGGGAAGGTTGGTTTTCAGAGATGCATCAATTCCTCAGATCACCCATCATTATCTTAGAGCACTGGGGAAAATGTAGGAGAAAAGGAAAAAGAAAACAACATTTTCAAGAGATGTCCTGCTTTGATGAATTTGACTGATGATTATCTACATTCTTCACCTTTATGAACATCCTTCGTCTCGAGACAGTTCATTCCATCCAAAACAACCGCCCTGTCCTGTCAGCAGAAGTCATAGCTGTGCTAGTTTTCTGCATTTTATCCTCAGGGAAATTGCTACCATACGCTAGTGATGCCCTAAGTTGATGAGGGCCAGCTATTTCATTGGCCTCACTATGTCTCTGGGCAGATTCAGTAATGTTCCCACTGCTCAAATGCACACACTCTTTTTAAGCAATCCTGTTCAAAGTCAAAGACAGCAGAACATTGTAATCTCGCTTAAAAAAAAAACCAAAAACATTCAGATTAACAGGCTAGTAAGTACATGCATTTTATGACCTTCAAATAGTTCCTATCTCGGTGGTTTGGATAACATATTCATTGCGTTTTTACATAATGATAACATATCCATTGTTTGTTTTTACAGGCGAGAAAGAATGTTCTGCTATCTTTACATTTAAAGGTTGGGGTTGTTATTCACGGCTGTTCATTATTGTGCCATTACTCTGCCTATTTTTTTCTAAAATCTTGTGTAATCAGATAATGGGATGATCTCAGTTTACCAATTTTAGCAAAAGATTAGCTTAGTTACGTAAGCACATCCAAGATTGTGATTGATTATTTTTGTTTATTATTTATTATTTGTACAAATTAATTTATATTATTTCTATTTCTATTACAAATTGTATTTCTATTATTATTTTGTTGACTGCAAGGAAATCAGTTTTCTGTTCAGACACAGAATTGTTTCTGAAAGAGTGGCTATTGAAAACTTGATGACAGCTTTTCAATTATTGTACATATGAAAGACTGTCAAATTGTCCTAGATACACTCTTACAGCACTTTTCAAGTGTTTCAAAGTGTTTTCTTTTTTTTTTTTAATCCTCCCTAGACCTTGCTTAACTGAACCAGACAAGTGGTGGAAGTATGACAAGAGAAAGCACATCAGACCATGCCATGGAGGCCAGTGGCTCCACAGACACAAATCTGTTTGAGTGGTGTCGACTGAGAGTGCACACAAGGGTGCTCTTCACATTCCCTCCTTGTGTATCATTGTGACCATGCTTAAATAAGGCACGGAGAAAGGAAAGCCACTCTGGAGTGGCTCTGCTTTTTTGGCCTTAGTGAATGAAACCCGTGACACTACACAGCAGCGTCCTACCAAACAGCTCCTGCTTATATGTCATAAAATGTACCGCTGAGCAGCCGCTCCTGAAGACTGGCCGAGCCAGCAGCCATTGTTTAGAGGCGAAAGAGATGCTTTTTTTCTTTAGATGAGTATTCGATGCCAAGGCTTTTAGCAGGATGATGCTGTAAATGCTGTGTGCTTGTAACAAAAAAAGAAAAGTAAATAAATATATAATGTAAAATCAGGTCAGGGATTTGTCTCGGTTGAAATGAATATGACGCCCACCCGCTGCAATGAATGTGTAACCTATTGTTGAGTCTTTACAAATGAAGTGTATCGTCCAAGAGTACGTAAGAATGGGTTGTGCCTGGCAGAAGAAAAAGTAAAACTAAGAAATGTTGAAATGTTGAAAACAGCTGTGCCAAGTGTTTGTCTTGTGTTGTTGGAAAGCATAGTGCATGGTGAAGAAAAAAAGAAAACATCATCAACTGTCAGGAGAAGAACATGGTAAATATTGAGTGGGAGGAAATAAAAATCTGATGTAACGGCAGAATAAAAGACTGATCAATGCTTTTGTTACGGTAACAAGGCGTGCTGGGAAATTGAATGTCCCCAGTGCTGTAGAGAATGTCCTGAACAAACTACAATTAATTCTTCCGAGTTGAATGCCTGGAACGCACCAGAATTCTTCCATTGTTATTGGAACAAACGTCATAGATAGAATTTTTCCATGGACGTCTGGCAGAAAATCGACTTCTTCCGAGGCGGATGTCTGGCACAAACTAGAATTCTTCCAAGGTTGTGCGCGACACAGGAGAGACAAGCATCTGCTCTGGCTGGCCTCAATCGATGAGGATGTGGAAGAATACTGCATGGGGCAGCCATCTGCGTGAGGTCACGTACTGGCATTCTGTGACCGAATGGCCTCAGTCTAGCTCCATGGCCTTCTTCCACAGACAAGATCAGGGGTTCATGTCACACAGCCATGTGGGAAGACTTGGAACTGTTAACGGAGCTGCTTATATTTAAGGGCAGGGTTTCAGTTGGATGAAACTGGAGCAGCATAGTTCTTTGTCCTGGGCATATTGTATGTTATATGAGTTATATCAAATATACATTATGCCATTCAACTTTATTTTTGACTCCCAATGCTCCCCCAAATTCTAAATTTCAGACCTTGAATCCTTTACTTGGACCATTGAACCATTGACCATCAAACCATGAATCTGCCATTTGTTAAATTAATTTATGCCGGTTAAGGCTTTGAGGATTCAGCCATAATGTATAATGACATTAAGTTACAGGACCTATAGATATTATTCGGCCTAGATGAGACAATACTTTGCTGTGTCTGTGGTTTATGGTTGGTAGATATCAGCATGTCTCATTCTGTAGCACTGCACAGAAATATGGGCGAATCAGCATACAGTCAAATCTGTGCTTTTGTAGCTGAAATATTGTGTGCGAGTGCAAGTCTGCCCGTTGTTCTTTTTCCCCCCTCCTTCCACAGTTTGACTTTTTGTGCTCAGACACTCTTGCATTGTCTCTCTCTGGCTCCCATCTTCAGTCTTTCTCTGTGGCGTCTCCTAGTACTGGCAGCTGACATCCTCCAGGTTCAGTGTGTGGGTGGCTGGCTGGCTGACTGCAAGCAAAATTCTACCCAAGTGCCTGAGAGAGCCCTCTAGAATTTGCATGTTGAAGGGTGGCATGCATAATTAGGAGCACATGCTGTCCCCTTGTGGGTGTGTATGTGTGTGTGTCTTTATGTGTGTTTGATCAGATTTTTCACGACAGCTGGGTCATCTCTGACTCTCTCCACCTACAGGAAAGACAGAGAGAGTAAGTTTCAGGCAGTAAACCCAACCAGCAGGGGTCCAGCAGTAATCTCTTGCTTTGACCGAGTTTTCCGCTGCGTTCACCCAACTGCCTGGTGCATGCCCAGGACAGCACCTGTCACCTTGAGCAGGGATGTTCCTGTGGACTGAAATCACTCACCCATATGGCAGTGCTCTCAGACTACTTCACACTAGTCTCCAGTGTCCACTGCTTCTGTCTGCATTGTTGTCCCCACATGGCATGTTCCATAAGGTACTGCTATACCTTGTCTAGCAATATGGTTTAGACTGCAGTGAGATGGGAAAATTCCCCAGTTGGGAGCAGGGTCTTGTAAACTCATGGTAGCTCCAGACAATTGCTGCCTCAGGTGTTTGAGGGACCGCTGAGGAGAATCTCTGATTTTATGATTTAGGTATTGTTTCATATCGATACCAAACATAAAGTAAAATTCATTCAAATTCATTCACCCAGATCTGCTGCCAGTCTCTGAAAGGCCATTCCACATTCTCCACATCATTTATGGCTTTTAAAATATTTTGGTAAGAAGCATCCTGTTGTTGTGCTGGACAGTGCTTGCTGCACCTCTAGGCGTTCACTCCATGCTGAAGAGAGTGGAATGAGACTGTAATAAGGTGTGACCAGAATAGAAAGTTTCCGTTTGCCTGGCCTCTGGGAAAATGTGTGTGTGTGTCCATCAAACTCAGCCATGCCTCCCCTCTCATAGGTAACCAGAAAGGTTTTTCTCTCTCTCTCTCCCTCTTAGTGTACCTGAATGTGGAAAGTTCATTCATTTCAGTAAACTGGCCTGGATACTAGATATGTATCTTTCCATGACCCATTGGTCCTGTGTGATTCATGAAGCCTCTCAGCAAAGAATGCTTTTTGCATGCACCTGCACTAACTGTTAGCTGTGTCCGTGCACCGAGCCCTTTTGAGATGGTTGTCCATTAAGACCTTGTTCATGGTGCCTATTATCACATTTGTTTGTGCAGACAGTGGTCTCACAAAGGTCTAGGATCTCATAATTAGTACCATAGATGAGCACATTCAAAAGCATGGTCTCATCTGATTGAAATGTGAGTAATGAAATGCTCAGTAAATAAGGTCTGAAGTCCTGAAGCACTTTCAACGTCATGTGCCTAATGCGTTTATACATACATGTGTGTGTGTGTGTGTATATATATATACACACACACACACACACACACACACACATGTAAAGGTGGTATTTACCTAATTTAATCTCCACACCATAACTCTCGGTGGCTAAAGATTAGACAAAAGGTAACACATCCCACATGCAATTTTCCACTTTAATATTAGGCTGAGTACTCAGGAGAGTGTTCTTGTACCTGCTGATGGAAGCTGGTTAAAGTCACAAGGAAACTTTCACAGTGATTGTGTGTCCAGTTCTCTCCAACTGTCTGGTGGTGCATTACAATTGACAAAGTAATTAAAGCTCCTATATGGTCTATTTCAAATACTCTTTCTTCCTTATACATAAATGGTGCACGTTTTTAGCATTATTTTCCCCTTCAGTGAAAGCTATTGTGTTATAGAACCACTTTAAGAAGGCAGCCTTGCAGTGGTACGTAGTCAGGAAACAAACCGTTGTCGTGTGTCCTGGCCCAGACAAGCCGTCACTGCAGATCTGCGAAGCTGTGCATGATGAGGCTCAACTGGAGTGGAGCTAAATTCCTCTTACTGATCGGTGTATTTTTATGACAGCTCCAGCTAAAAAATGCTGGATATTTTGGCAGGAAATATATTATTAGATGTTCTTCTTTTTTTCCATTGCACGATGAGCTCAGTACACTGAGTCATTCTCGTAAGGTGATGCACTAAAGCCACAAAGAGAGCAAGAAACTACTGACCCTTATTGAGCAGTCTATGGCAGCAGAACATTTTATCAGCATGCATATTTGTTTATGTATCTGTGTTTGTGTGTGTGTGTGAGAGAGAGAGAAAGATCTGAAAGAGCTTTGTTTCCTGTTTCATTCGGGAGGAGGGGGCACATATTTATTATATTTCTACAAACAATATATTGTCACATCTTAAATGCAACAAATATTTTCATCATTATCCCTCATCTTTGCTAAATGTCTCTCTTTGACAGATTCTGCTGCCTTTTATGTTTCAGACCCAGACCCATTTTTGTCAGTGTAGTCAAATATTTAGCAATTCCATTATGAAATCCCTTTATCAGGTAATGGCTTTTGTTGTTACAACCCCATCCACCCACCCACCCCCATCTACAGTTCTGAAAGCATGAATGTGGTTATGAGAAGGCATGCCAGAGACTGTGAGGATAAAGAAAACCCTTTGTGGTAGTTGGCAGTTAATTTGATAGCAGCGTTTGCTATTTGTGCATTTGACAGTGAGTGCATCTGAGCGGAATAGAGCGCTGAATGCACGCTAACATGGAGCACATTCTCTGAATTACACGTTTAGCTCCTAGATGAAGTGGCTCTCATGTGCACCAGGGCACTTTAATGATTTCGAGGAAGAGATCAGAATACAGATGAGGGCAGTGTCCGTGAACATACTATAATGATTTCTATTTTCTTTAAACAAGCGAGGATTAGGTAAAAAAATACCTGTTCTCTCACTTTCTTTTGTCTTTTAGGTAACTTGTATTGTGATAACAAATTGTTACAACAAAATTGAGAGATTGGCAGCTGTGTGTGTGTGTTTGTGTGTCTGTGTCTAGGTAGATGAGAGACAGAGAGAGAGGGAGAGAGAGCTTGTGAACGTGTACTCGGTTCACCTCTATGAATCCAAATGGATTAAGACAGCCTCTAGGCAACCATACCTTCACTGGCCTTAAACCTCGTATGTGTCACCTGCACTAGACTGACCTGAATAATCATGTTGTTTGGCCTCACCTTACCATGACCCTACCATTGTTCTGCGAAGAATGAACATTTTGACAGTAAAAGTTGCTCTCACTCTTTATCCTGTGACTTATGCATGCTGTTTTCGTGGTATATGAGTGTTCCGTCCCTATTGCTTGACTGTGTGTGTGTTCACTCCAGGAGCCTTGCCGAGGCTGGGTTGCTTCTCTGCAACTTCTATGATTCATTGTTTCTTTTCACATGGAAAATGTGCCACATCTACTCTCCTGATGAAAATAATGCAGCGGAAAGGCACACATTATGCCTCTGGTGTGAATGAGGCTGACCACCTCAAAGGCCCACCTCGAGGGCAGATTGAGCAGTTTGAAGGCCTCTTGGTCCACTGCAATGTACATGTTATCAATGTTGTGTTAGATCAAGAGAACTAATAATATTTGTAGCATTGTTTACACCTCCTAGATCTCTTTCTCTGTAGACAGCTGTAGAGAGTAGGATCATCAAAAAATATTGTCAGATAAATAATTGATACTTAAAAAGTTATTGTATACAGTATTGTATATTCTCCCACCAGACTTTTTCTAGTAGGCTGCAAGCAAATAGTTGACTTGTATATGGAGCAGAAGACATATTTTTAGTTGTATTGTTGTGGGGTTTTAGAGTGTCGTTGCTCCAACTAGTTACTCATGGTGCATTAGAAGTGAACAGGGTCCTGTCAGTGTTGCGGTGTGTTGTGTCCCCCTTCTGGTGGAGGTGGCTAAGTTAAAAATTAACTGGTTACTTTGTTCTCAGTAAATGGGAATTGTGTACTTAATAGCCCTTAAGCCTTATTGATTGTGAGGATTTGTTGTTTGTTTGTTTATCTGTTGCTTCCTTTGGACTTTGAATCCATCTGGTAGTAGACATAAGTCTGCTTGGGTGCTAGAAATTGGATGAGATGGACGTGGAGATTGGATTTGTCCTAATCTCTCTACAATTCCTCATGTGCATCTTTCCAATTGTTAGTGAGTCAGTGTCTAAAGCTCAATGTCTTCCCTGGGCCCCAATCCCTGAACCATAGCTTCATGATTGGCTGATTCATGCTAGTGAAGCTTTTGAGGGTTCAGGACTTAGGGCTCAGGGGGTTGCATTAGGATTCAGTCTTGGACTAATCTTCCATAGATTAGGAGAGTCACATTTTTGGTCTAATCAGCCAATCACTGGTAGTGGTGGGGGACAACAGTCTATTCTAATGGTTTGACATTTAAATCCAATAAGTGCCTCTAATTACAGGCAAATTAGATGGCTCCACAGTAGGGTTTTCCAGCACTGGGTTCTGGGCAGTGGAGACTGTTTCACTGGGTTAATCAAATTACGGCCGACATCTGCTGGCCTTTGCCTGTCTTTCGGTCTGGAAAACAACCCACAAGAGAGGAGCATAAGGAAGGGACTGGTTCCGTTTCAGCTGCTCATTCATTTTGGAAATCAGTTGGTGGAGATTGGCTGTACTGCTGTGTTTGCTGATTTAAAAAAAAAAAAAAAAAAAAAAACATACTTTTGGAAACTTGAAATAAACATGTAACCTGTAGGCTGAAGGTTATAAGGCACCAGTCTTTATCTGTAGCTGTCTTTCTCCATCCCCTGCACCCACTTTGACTTCTGTGGAGAAGAAGAGAGAGAGATGAAGAGAGAGAGAGCGAGCGAGAGAAAGGGAGGGAAGGAGGAGAATGTTTACTTCACTGTATGTGGCTGCAGTGCATCACTCAGTGTCAACCCCCCTCTCAGTTCCTCAACAGCGCAAGAATATGCTGTCTAGCAGATGATAACAACTCAGTCACGTGCAATGAGGAGATACATTAAACATTATGTATTTGGCACATAGTGATCTACAGCATCACTACAGCCTACCAATGTGTGTGTGCTCCTCTTTTTTATGAATCGTTAGAAAATCAGAGCTGTTAGATTGAAATCAGTCTGTTTTATGTGTATCTGCATCCTAATGTAAATGTTGACAAAATGCAGTGTATTGACATCTGGAATCTGAATGTATGTGAACTGCAGTAACAGGTTTCCTTTCGTGTGTCACATAGCAGAGGTGAAGTGTTTGCTTAACTTGCGCTTCTAAATGTTCTAGTAATTTTCCACTCCACAACAGAGCCCTTTTATCCCTGTTATTTTTTTTCCTCTTCTCTCTTCTCTCTGTTCTCGTTGTCACTGTTGTCCTGTGATATGACCCCCCTCCCCCCACCACCACACACACCATCCACACACACACGCACAAACACACACACACACAAACACACACGCACACTTCTCTTCACTCTGTGGTTCCTTCATTCAGAGTGACTCACACCTGATGATGTCACACGGTCTCCGTTGCCATGGCCGTTGTTATGGAAACTGGAGCCAAGGTTTCTGGAGTGCAGTGGACCCGCAGTGCTACCAGCGGCAGCAGCAGCAGCAGCCGTGGCGGTTCGAGACAAGCATGTAAAGGGTTAATAACACAATCGATTTCCCCGCACACTAACGTTAATTACCCTCCGTTTTCCCTTGGCCCATTGAGTGCCTACAGAGGTTTGGCATTCGTTTCCCATGCCTGTGCAAACAACAACTCAGACCTGCTTAGCCAACAGGCAACAGGAAGGTCCTATCTCAGTCCTGCATACTTCGTCTTCCTTTCCTTTCCATTCATCATCAGTGTTTCTGAGATTATGCAGTGACTTTAAGTACATAATAATAATAATTCAATCATTTGGGATAAAAAAAAAAACATGATCTTTTAATCTGATTGCACCTCACTTTATCTGACTTTAATCTGACTGCATCTGATCTGACTACATCATTCCAACTAGATACAGAGATACTTGATAGAGGGCCTAGAGAAAAATAAAGCTGAGGTTGCATGTTTCACAAAGTTGTATTGTGTTAGAGTGGGAACATCTCATCTCACCCCTGCACGCCTCACCTTCCCAACTTTCTTTCCTGACCAACTTTATTTCCCAGTCACATCTGAGCTAGTCAGGCTGAGTGGCTATCCGGTACCTGCCTGGGACTTGACTAGAAGTTGCTGGACTGGTTGACAAGGTTTATAGGCAGCGTGCACACACACAGACATACACACACACACGCACACAGCACTAATTATTTATTATTAAAAGTCCTTTTAAAAGTATTTTTCCCTTCATTTAGTTTGACAATGCAGTGACTGTAGGGGAAGGGTCCAATTTTTTTAATGGTAGTTAAATGTAATTGTTTTAAAAATAATTATTATTCCTTTCTACACATTATAAGGGGTCTGTAAACAGTCAAGCTGAGGGGGACATTCTTATTATTCCCTCAATATTTGTTGTTTCAGTCGTGCAGTGTGCAGAGTGTTACCAGTACAGTCAGTTGCTGGGTTGCTGGGCGTTTCTGTCCAAAAAGGGTGAAACAGAGACTGCAGCTGGAGTGTTTTTTTCCTCATCTCTCCAGCTCCATTTCAGCCTAGCAGGAGCTGTGTGTGTGTGTTTGTGTGTGTGTGTGTGTGCACCAACAGCCAGTGATTTAATGTGCTACAGTATATGTTGCATGGGGGGCTGCTCTGCTTGTGTTGTGTCATTGAAGCCGCAGTCTGTTATGGAACTACCACAACACACACACACACACACACAAACACTGATGATGAGATAGCCACACTCTCTCATGCATGTGTGCACACCTGCTGAGCTGCAGGGGGAGAATGACACACGAGTCTGACCAGAGGTAGAGGGAAACCAAAAACTTCAATGCTTCATTTGGGACAATGAGTGAATAAATAGCAGATTACAACGCTGACCCTTGTAACTAGAGCAGCAGAAAGAGCTGCCTCTCTGCAGTGATTGGATTGGGCTATTTCTACTCTCGTTGAAACATAATGACATGAGAAAAGAATGCAAAGAGGAACAGAGAGAGAGAAAGGCAGGTGAAAGTTTGAATGAGGAGGGCGGGAGAGAGAGTGAGTTATGCAGATGCTGACCTCAGGCACACAAACAGACACTGCAGGCCCGTGTGTGATGAGCCTGCGGTGTGTTCGCAAATGATGGGTTTGGTGTTTTCCTTTTTCATGTTTCTCTTCCTGTTTTCTCTTTTTGATCTGTTTGGGTTTCAGTTTTCTTTTTTTAGGCTGGTATTGAGGTGGCGTGTGTGTGTATGTGTGTGTAAAAGTATGTTTGTGTTTGTGTGTATGTGTGTGTGTGTGTGTGTGTCAGAAAGGCTAATCCACCCCTTGACTTCTTCTGCTGTTTTCCCCTCTTTATAGCCCAAGCAGTGACTCATTCCCAAGTTATTTTGTTGGTTATTTGAAGTGTTGTTGGATCTCATGTCAGATAAAGCTTCCATGACCAGTTGCCTGAGATTATATGTATGTATTTGTCTCTAAGAAAGCAACCATTTATTTCCATATAGATTAGATTACTTTGAAGTGTATAAGAAGATAATCCTACACTCTATTAGAAAGCAATAGCAAATCAACAATACTTTTCTTGTTCAAAAGTCCCAATGGTGTACTCAAAAGATAGATCTCTTTACAAATCAGATTGCTGAGTGTGAAGATTGTGAGTCTGATGTGTCTTTGGTGTCCCCAGTGTCTGACGCTGTCTCGATGTCCTCAGGGAAGCCGTTAATGTCAGACGTTTTCTCAGTTTAGTGTCCTGTCCTTTGTTTTACCCACGTCTCTAACTACAGAGGTCGATGCACGCAGATATGAGTCTCTGACAGATCTGTCCCCCCCTCCCCTCTTGTGTCTCTGCAGAAGGACAATGCCCCCGCAGTCTGGACTGTGCCCGCGAGGGACGCCACTTCTGCCAGCCGGGCTCCTCACTCTGCGGACCCTGCCTGGCCCCACTGGTGGAAAACAAGAGGGGCAAATGTGTGGTGAGGAGGCAACAGCACTCACACCACCACCACCAACACCCTAGTAAGTAACCCGCCTGCCATACACATACTGTACACAAATTACACACACATTTTACTCAAGAATCTCCAAGGAGGAATGAAAGCCTCCGCTTCCAACTTGCTAGCAAAGAGGCCGCAGTGTGTGTCTGTGTAAAGATCATACACAATGTCCACACTGCTGCTTCTGGCCCTCAGTGGGATTATATTTGGTAGTCTTAGGGATGTCATTCTTGTCTCAGCTTGCATTCTCTAATAGGCATTCTACACTCCCTAAGTATGTAGTACACTATGTAGCAACACTATAACTATACTTAATCATTCTTTTTGAAGTCATAACAGAGAAATGGGATCCAGCTATGTACTGTATGTGTAAAATATCAACAAACAACAACAACAATATTTTTATTATTATTATTATTACTATTACTACTACTAATAATAATAATAAGAAGAAGAACCCCCCTCCTTCTGTTACCCCTCCCTCTCTTTTCTTTCCTTTCCTCCTCCCCTCATCCGGCAGACAGTACCCTCCACCTTCTGCTGGGAGGTATGCTAGCTCATTCTGATTAATTGAAATGAGTAGACATCAGCTCACACTAATAGCTAATAGCCAGAGACAGAGCTAGCACCACAAGTGGTACTGAAAAATGGCCCTGAAACTTTTTTTTCTCCACTCAGCTTCATCTGGGTTTTTTAATAGTCACACAAAGAGGACAATATGCATTATTTTACATTGCTGCTCTGCCACCTGCTGTGAATGATTGTGCAGTGATATTTTCATTTAGGTTATTTTTAGTCACCACATGTCTCCCCAACTGACTCCCCAGTCAGTCACTACGTTTCCATATATAGACCTTGCGTAGATCAAACGTACCGTTGGTAGGTCCTCAGCCCCCTCCTCCGCTGAGGTCCAATTCATTTCCCTCAAGCTTACTGCAAGTTAGTCATCATGCATCATGCATTACTGCACCCTAGTCATGGTTGTAAAGTCATAATTGTAATTTTATGTCGATAAAACTCTATCTCACTTCACAAATGAATTCTTTTAAAGGAAATAAAACTCAGTGGCTGTTTAGGGAATGGCGTACTGCTGCAGTGCTTACTTCATATGACATGCATGTAGCCTGGGAGGTGTCATTTTGTATCAACAGAACCTGTGCTGGTTTAACTAAATCGTGCACTCACTTTAATTAGGTTACTGAAATAAAGGATCTGTTTTGTAAACTAGCACAGTATTTAGAAAAATGAGTGCACAATTTTCTCAATTTACAACCCAAAACAAAAAAAAGGATGTATGCAGTATGTATTACAGTAGTATAGTCTTATACAGTAGTATAGCCAGTGTCCTCCCATGATCGAGTAGGCTAATCACAGCCTGAACGTTTTTACATTTTAGCATTACAGCTTGAGCATTTTCTCTCACTGACCCAAAAAGGACGGTGATGTGAACAACACATGTGCACTTGTATAACATTTATAAATACAATTCATTCATTATATTAATTAAATAAAGCAATATAAATAAAAAACTAATCCACATACTGCAGCATGATTCATAACCCCCTGCAACGAAACATTCACTTATCTGAAGTTATGTTGCTGAACACACACAGCACAGTATTTATGGAGGAAGGAAGGGGTTTGGATGGAGTTCTGAATAAAGGGCGTGAGTTAGTGATTCACATGTCTGCTTTCTGCCCGTGCTGTCTGCTGGCATTGGGTAAAAATGCCAGGCACTGTGATGGACTTGTTTATTGAATGGGGCACCAAGGGGGGCAGGCTCAAGAGCACGGTTACTCTATGTCTATATCATACTCTATGTCATTGCTGCCTTAAGAGAGAGATGCTGTGTCTGTGTTCTGGCCGTCCACACAAAACGCCTCCATTTCTCTCTTTCTCATTAAGCAGATGGAAGGGGATGATGAGCATCTGCCCCCCCCCCTCCCTCTCTCTCTCCCTCTCTCTCTCTCTCTCTCTCTCTCTCTCTCCCCTGGTGCTTCTATTTTTGCGTCCGTAAAGTTGACTGAAACAAGTGTATGAATAAATACGCAACACACACACACACACACACACACACACAAAACAACAATGCAAACTTACTTATTCTGTGTGGGACATTCCTATAAGACTGACTGTATGAATAAACGACACACACACACACACATATCCACCCACTGAACAACAATGCATACCTTTTCTGTGTTGGACACTCGTATAACACCACTCTTATAGGTGCCATCAGTCCTCCACAGAGACTGTAGATCTTGTAAAAGCGGTCAGAGGAATTAAAGATTGAGTTTCCCCTGTAGCATCAGCCCTTGCTGTGGGGTGGTTTGTGTGTGTGTGTGTGTGTGTGTGTGTGTGTGTGTGTGTGTGTGTGTCGGGGTGGTGGAGAGGGAAATCAATAGGAAATCAACAGTCTGCATATATAAGTAGGCATGAAATAGCCTACCCACCTTCCCTCCCATCTTATTTCCTCCTCCAGCATTTCCTCTGCTCTGACATTCACTGTCTGCCTACGGAGCTGACAGAAATCTCCTTTTTGTGTGTGTGTGTGGGCTTTTGTATATGTGTGTGTGTAGGGGGGTGCATGTTTGAGTGTGCAAGTGTGAATGTGTGCACACAGCGCACACACACACACACACACACACACACACATATGCAAAAGCCCATATACCCACCCACCCATACACATACACATTAACACATCCCCATAACCACATGCACACACAGACACACACACTTCCTAATGGGCGTGTACTCTACATGCACATGTACAATAATAACTCAAAACGTGTGGGTTCACACACACATACACACACATAAACACACATGCTCACATGCCCTTCTCTCTCTGTACTCTGCTTGAGGGATGCTGGGGCTGTTAAAAGCATGGCAGACATCATCTTGGCTCAGCGGCGGCTTGAGCTGGCAGGTAGTCTCTGTGGCTCTGCTGAGTGTGTCGGGACTGATCCAAGGTCGTATTCCCCACCCCTGCCCCCACCAAACCAACTGCACACACACACACACATACACACACACCGTACACACAACCTTTGCTGTGCCACAGCATCACCTATGCCTCCATCTTCCCTACCTTTTTTGCACTTGTGTTGACGAGGATACTCATTTAGATTTGTCTGTGTGTGTGTGTGTGTGTGTGTGTGTGTGTGTGTGTGTGTGTGTGTGTGTGTGTGTGTGTGTGTGTGTATCTGAAAGTGAGTAAACTGAGCCTCATCCAGCACATCTATGCAACGTGGCAACGAGGTGCCTCCCTCTGCAGTGTTTCACTCTTAATTGGAGTCATATCTCACATTCATGTGTGCTACATGAATATCATGGCTTCTCTCTTGTTTTTCAAGATGACTTGTACCCTGAGCTGCCATGGGCATCATTTGTAGCACATCACACGTGACAGGTACCTTCTGTATTTGTACAGTACATTACTGAATTGTATCTCTGTGTCTTTTGAAGTTGCGCAGCTCATGCTG